>NW_010589255.1:31981-58307 GCF_000705375.1 Tinamus guttatus | reverse complement strand
CTGCAAGCACATCCTTTCTCTGAAAAACAGACAAAAGAAGACGCTACATTTAAGTCCCTTTTTCAGAGAACCACTCGAGCTTAGGGGTTAAAGAGCCACTCACCACCGTGGTCAAGAAAAGCAGCTCCAAGTGCCGATCCTAAAAGGCTCCTAGGGCTTTGATACCTTGCTCGGCACCCCCTGCCACCTCGGCCCGTGCAACATCTGTTCCCCAGGGACTTTCACTCCCTGTCATATGGCCACTAAGTGCTTTTCCCTAGACTCAGGCAGGGATAAAAAGGAGAAGGGGGGTAGGAGCCCAGCTGGAGGCAGAGATGAAAGGCCTGTCTATTTTCCCAGGTGATCCCAATAGCATCTCAAAGCCTCGGCTCTCTCACTCTGGCTCAAGTCCCCAGACAAACAAACTGGTGTTGGTTTGAATATGCCGTGGGCTGATTTGGACCCTTTTGTTGTGTTTTCACAGTGAGCAGTTGAGCAGGATTCAAAGAGCGGAAGAAAAAGAAAATAATAATAGCAGATTGATAAGATTCCTGAACCCTTTCTAAGAAATGCAGGGCTACAATCCCAGGAAGGCTGTGTGAAAAGAAGGGACAGGAAATACAGAGCAATTATGGCACAAGAATATCAAAGTAAAGAGCGATGGGAGCTGTTCCAGCAGGAAAGAGATAGTGTCTTGCTTGTCCTTGTGTCGTGCTGCACCAGAGGTCACATTTCAGGCATGTTTGGACCCTCTGGGCTGGAGCCCACCAAAGTCATCAGCATGAGCCCCACGGCTCAGCCAACAAGCCTCAAATGCTGGAGATCTTCCCATCCAGGTATGTTATTCCCTGTGTGTCCTGGGTGGGAGACAGTGTCCATGTGTCCAGAAATCACCTTCCAAACCACTCACAGCCTCAGGCTTTTCATGTTAAGTGCAATCCAGCAGCCTCTCCGACCTGCAGCTTAGCTTGGAGATTAGCGTCTCTATTCCAGCCCTAAGGAAAGGCTTATGTGCTCTAAACCTCCTCTGGTTTCCTCCAGCAATTATATTATCCCAGAGAAATAAAGGTTAACCCTGCTGCAGTCGCAGCATTCAGAAATAGGAGCCAGGAGGTCTGAGGCTGGAGAGCTATGCACTGGGTACCCTGGGTTGGCTATGTCCCAATGGTTATCCCCAGAGGAAAGGTGAAGGAAGCATCACGAGCTTTGCTCTGAAAGAGCAACGGACCTTTTCCAGCTTTTATGAGGAGCAATGCACAAGGAGCCATTCCCCGCCTGAGCGGTGGTGACTTCTAGCACTGCAGACAGATGGAAAAGGGACAAGGAGCTGGGGAGCAAATGACAGTCTTGTCACTAAATTCACTGAAGGGAAAGATGGTCTTTGAGACAGTGTTAAGGTAGCTGCAGCCTCAGGGGATTCCTCCTTTCCTTGCAATCCATGACCCGCCAAGGAGAGGGGATCTTCTTCCTGCTTGGCACTGGTGAATGCTGAAGATTTCTGGCAAGTCCTTACAAGGCACATTGTCACCCAGACCTTCCCGACGCTCCCTACAAGCCTATGTGGAGACAGACGGAGCCTAGGGACACATGCCACCAACAGCAGGGAAGCGTGTTTCAGCTCATGCCCTATTGAGAAGTTCAGCAGCACAACACTACGAACAATTAAAAAAATGACAGTGACGGATGGATTCATTCCCCCCCTGCCTGGGAAGGGGACCGCCAAGGAGCAGCCTGGAAATCCTGCTCACCCTGCCCAAAGCCAACATCTGCCCTGGAGACCTGCTTCTTCCAAGCTTCTTCCAGCATGGAGCCTCCCTCCTGCCGACTGGATCCTGCGGTGCTCGCAGATCCGCGTGGGACCGTGACGCTGCCTTTGGGATTCGCTGTCCTGGGCTTTCAGGGTGGGCTGGTTTTGTCTGGACTTTATTCCAAAAGAGCATAAATGTGGTCTCCAAAGGCAGCAGACACCCAGGCAGCCTCTCCAGTCGCCATTGCCACCAGGGAAGGCTCCACTTTTGCTTTCTCAAACTCAGCATCCAGCCCAGCTCCTGCTCCAACAGCAGGCGTTGTTCTGGAGCCACACCAGACCTAATCCTCTGAAACTGAATAATCTACCCCCCTACCCTGCCCAGGAAATATTCCCAATATGTCACTTGAGTGTCAGGCTTCCCAGAATCATTACCCTACCCAGCATTAGACTCAGTGGCGACGTGCAGAGCAGCCCAAGCCAGAGACTCCTGCCACAGTCAGCAAACGAGCATGTTTCACATTAGGCCCATTAGGAAAAACACTCCTATTTCAAATAATATTAAATTAAAGAAAACAGCGAGAAGAAGGATTCAGCCCTGGTGAGGCACACAAGCACACAGGACACTCTCCTGTTCCCCTCCAGCCCCTGCAGACCTTTCATGAGATGGACACAAAAAATTCCCTCCCCTTGGGACCTTTCCCTCCTCCTGTCAGCCTGTAGTACTTGGAAAAAACACAGGATTCCCCATCCAGGAATTCCAGTATAAAATACAAAAACACTGGCTTTGCCTGTCTTGCTCAGCCAAGAGTGACCACCAGGGCTTGTGTGGAATCTCTCATGGCATGTGGGACTAGACCCTTCACAGCAGCCAAGACAAGCCAAACAGCTGAAAGCAACACAAGGAAAAATGGGGACAGAAGGATATTCAGGATATCTCAGTTGCAAAACTGAGAGCAGGGGAAGAGAGCAGCCCCAGCCAGATTGTTAAACTCATCAATTGCCTAAAAATACAGTTGATGATTTCCAGCAGTGCCCACAGCCTGTTGCAGTCAAGGGTGCCAGCCCAATCAATAGACTTGAAGTTCACAAGTCACTTAGTCACCTGAGGACTTCTGAAGAAGTTTCTCCCCTCCTTGATGTCCCACAGCTAAAGAGTTATGCTCACAAACCTGCACGCAGCTCACCTGTCCTCTGGGTTAGCAATGGGTCTTGGCAAGACCCTGCTGTGGACACTGCAGAGGTGTCTCATGCCACATACCAGCCCTGCAACCTCAGTGTCCTGGGGTAAATCAGTCACTTTCCTCTAGGTCTGGGATTTTGCTGAGGTTATCTCATTGGATTGCCAGTGCTGTCAGGTAAACTCAGAAAATGAAATCCAAGGTGGCCTGACAGTTGTTTCCTCTGTTGGCAAATCCTAAGGCAAAAAAAAAAGAAGAAAAAAGAAGGCAAAAAATGGAGGGGGGATGAACACAGCAATAAACTACGTAATCAGCTGCTATTCAACTCAGGGATCATATCTGCTTATCCTCCTGATTTACTCACTTCAACACCAAACCTTCCACTTTGCAATCTCCCACCCCTAAGCTCAGCAAGTTAATAAATACTCTCAGAAACAAGTTACAAAAATTAGTCACTGCTTAACGCTGTTTTCTGCACTTTTAAATCACTCCAGCAAAGCTGAAATTATCTTTATTAAGATAATCGTCCCACTGTAGTCTGTTTAATCTGTTGTCTGCAAAAATGGGAACTGACCAAAGGAGATGGATCTGTTCCATGCTACATCCATACACTGGGGCAGGAGCCCGATGTCCTCGTTGCACCCTGAGGACGAGGTCTCCAGGCTGCCTGATGCAAAACTTCCCAAAAAGATCAGCAACATCCCCCCCTGCTCCCTTTCCACCACCCCCAAGGAAATGTTAACTGTAAACTATTGCTAACCAAAGAAAATCTCACTTTAAAGCCAACACACTCAGAAAAAAAAAAAAAGAGGAATTAAAATAATAATCGAAGGACACAGCTAGGCAAACACCTTGGAAAGCCTGGTGGTGAGGCTCTTAGTACTGAGCATTTATACCTCTGCATCTGAGCAGGCAGGGAGAGAGCAGCTGGAAGGTCAGTGCTGAGAGGGGGAATCGGAGCCAGAGTCATTCTTTGCTTGGAACAGAGCTTGGCAAACCTTGGGGAAATCAAGATTTTTGTCAGATTTTTGCAAACTATTTTTGTCACTGTTGTTGCTGGGCATTTGGAGACAAAATAATAGCGGCTGAGGAAGAGGGAGAACTATAATGTAACCCCAGGACCTACGTCCTCTCCAAGGCTCAGATGAATGGATGGCCTGCAGATATTGCTTGCTGGCTTGTATGCTGTATAACATATCGTCCACTATTTCCTATTTCCTCTCTTCTCTCTTTTTTTAAGACTGACTCCTTTTTGCTCTTTTGCTCTTTTTCCCAGTTTAAGAATTTTTCAATCTGTTGGAGCTTTCCTCTTTGCTCTGAGGGACTTCTTCAAACCAGGAGAACTCACCCAGCAAAATACAAGATTACCTGAAGCAAACTGAAAATCTGCCAGTCTTTTTTTTATTATTTTTCCCCCCATTTTTCAGTGTTCACACATTGCCTCTGAATGTGGATCTGGACGAGGCTGCCACAAGCACCCTGCAGCAGGCAGGAGGGGTCTTTCCAGAGCCCATGGAAAGGGATGACAACCCATGGGAACCTCCACCTTCCTGGGAAGCAGCAGTAGGTGACCTGGTGGTTGTGAGGACTCACTGACACCCACCAGCGGTTCCTCTCCAAAGCCCAGCGGGTCGATACAAGGATTCATCAGGGGAATAATAAAATAATCAATGCTGCGGAGGACGCTCTTAAGTGATTGATAACTGGGGGCCTTCAGGTAACAGCTGACCCTGATAAGTAATAATTGTCTGGCCGAGAGAAAATTGCTGTGGTGCAGATCACGCTGTCAAGGATGTCTGATGTATGTGATGTATATCCTGGTGCAGCCCTCTCCATTTCTTACTCCACCAACAGGCAGCAAATCCACACCGCTGGAAACCCTGCCTGCTCCCAATTACATCTACCACGACTAGACAATTTCAGAGATTGCTCCCCAGCCACCAGCTACCCTGAGCTTTGCAAACAAAGTCATGATCAAAGCGGCTGCCGTTATTAGGGGGCTGCTGAGCTCAGAGGCCTCAAAATGCCACCTTGCACATATTAATTCATGATGCTTCGCTTTCGCCTCTGGTGTTCAAGAGGTATTCGCAACCGTTTTCTGCTAATCTTAAAAAACAGAGGCTGTTTCACGCTATTGTTCTCATAAAAACTGCTCAGGGAAACTTGCCTAGGTCGTTTGCTACACTATTGCAAAAGTTGGCTTACATTTATTTTCAAAAAACATAAACGTTCATTCATATTTTTGCGCCCACTACAAATCAGCTTTGTTTCAGAACTAGACAAAAAAACATCTCTTCGGTTTAGCCTCAGGGCTTTTCCTTGGTTTATCCAGAGATCTAAATAAACCAGTGACTGCAGTGACAGCTAAACGCAACAAGCCAGAGCAAAGCAGTTCACCTGTTTAAATTAATTTACCCATGAATCGTGTCTGTGGCTCCCGCAGCTGCGGGGCACACAGTAACCCTCAGTGCACGAGCTGCACCTGCCCCTGTATCCAACACTTTCAGCAACCCCATCCCCAGAGATTTCACCCCAAATCACACAGCCAAGGGGCAGCTTCGCCCCCGGTCAGCACATCTGGAACGCATCAAGCCGCCAGCAGCCTCCCTTGCACTCTTAACCCAAAGTGCAACACGTGACCATGTGGCTGGAGCCCAGTTCAACAAAAGCACCTCAACTTGAGCTTAATTTTGAGTTAACTTTGTGCCAAGTATTGTGCTGAATGGGGCTGGGTGCTGCTGTGCCCTGCTAATGGAAACCACATGTGCGCCGGCACACAGCAAGGTCTATGACTTGCTTATTTTTCCAGCTCTTGCCAATCAGGTGTTTCCCTCTCTACAAATCCCCCAGTGAGGAACCCGTCTATTCCCAGCACCCTAAACACACGTATCCTCTGGTTACTGTTTTATGATGCTAAGGCTGTAAATTGGCACTTACTAAATCTCTTTTGCAAGGAAGCTGGACCAGAGCTGCCAATATTATAAAACAGTCTAATCATTTATCAGTTCTCCTCTTCACACCATTATTCCTAGTCTAACAGCTCCGGCTTTTGGCACTGAATACTAATGCCAGGGACTCATCAGTATTCTGGAGGGTTGCATGCGCATCTCAGCCGCACACACTGATAGCACAAAATCCAGGAAGGGCGTAATGAAAATTCACAGACAGCTCAATAATGCCATTAGCATATGCAGAGTCTCTTACCTATCATTGCCATGAAGAGCCAGCCCCAGCTGTCCCACAGATCTGGCCCTGCCACACTCGTCGCTGCAGCCATGGCCAAGCCACCTTTGTGAAACGGGAGCGAGCTGCCCAGGAACAACAGCAACAACAAAAATGACCTTTCCAGGCTGGCTCTGCCTTTATTTCTTTTTATGCAAACCTGTCATTTATGCAGCTTCTCCTGTTGTCACACTGAGGTGTGACCTTGAGCAAAAGTGCTCTGCTCTTTTGCAGGGACAAGCTGCGGCAAGCACAGAGCGCCTGGCAAAGGGGCTGCTCTGTGGATAGAGCTTCCACCTCTGCCCAGGAGTGCTGAGGGTCGCAGGCACCTGCCCAACGCTGAAGCTCTGAATGCTTCAGGGTTTGCTCCCCTGAAGTAAAATGTCAGGTTGACATGTACCAGACCCTGAGGCTGGAGGGGTAGGTCCCAGCCACACAGAGATGCCATCCCAAATGTGCCCGAACCTGCCATTCCTGAGCAGGAAGTTGTGAACATGGCTGGGGATGAAGATGCAGAAGGACGCCTGATGCCCAGCCCCATTTTTCCATAAACCCTGCACATTTCGACCACATCCATCCTCCTTATCCATATGCTGGCATGAGTAATGACTGACTTAATAACTATTTTGCAGAAAGAAGCAGAGATCAACCCCATGGTCCCAGCTGCCGAACAACCAACCTGGGGCCAGATGATCCCTCTCCTGAGGCCCTTGCAGTATAATTGGGCTAAAGAGGAAAGCCTGGGTGGAAACACAAGCTATGAGAAGAGGAAAGGTGTAAATCAACCAGCAAGGTGGTGGCGGAGCTGGGAGCAGGTCCAGCTCCTGGCCCTGAGCTCAGCATCCCACTGACCTGCCCATCTTGCCTCTCACTGCCAGCCTTTCCAGAAAGAAACCAAATGTGCATCAGTGTTGGAATAAAAGAAAACACATGAGGCTAGCGAGCAATCTCCTTAATGCACTGCACTGTAGCGAGTGTCTGCTCCAGAGCCCAGGCTCTCTCTTTTTATCCAGACGTACAATGTGCCCACTGTAATCCTCCCTGCCTCCGGAGTCTCATGATCCAGGGAGAAAAAAATGGTTCTGATTCATTTACATTTACGATGTGGATATTTTAAGGGGAATAGAAGACCCTCTCTCGTGATTGTTAAATGTCCGCAGTGAAGCACATAGAATATAAGCCACTGGGTCATGAAATGCAGCATTTCTTTCATTCTTATCTCCTTTCCCCAGCTTGCCAGAACACTGCAGGCCATCATATTGATACAGAAGCAGCAAAATCTCCCTCCGAGAATGGGAAAAATTCCTCGCTTTTAAGCTTTGTTGGCTTTTCCAGTGAAACACACAGCTACAACTGCAGGAAACACGACACAGGTTATTACAAATATTAAATATGAGCAACCAAAGGGGAACAAGAAAGCGCAGCCACTAGCATAGCCTCAATAATCTGTGGCAAGCTGCGAGTGGTGCCATAGGGGAGTGAACATAGCTGGTGTGCAGATGCACAAACCTGAATTTTCCGGGAAAGATGAAATAGAATCAAATGGGAGGGGGAAAAAAAAAAAGGGTTGTTCTGCAACCAGACTTCAGCTTCAGTTCCTCAATTAGCTTTCTTGATGAAGCATTGCCTTTGCTTTGAACTCGCTCCTGCGGGAAGCGGTGCACAGCGGATACAACTGATGGGTCGAGCTTTCTGGCGTGCTGGAGATGCCTGTTTGCAAACAGGGCAGATCTGAGGATGCAAAATCACTGGTGTTCGCTGGTGGCCAGCTAGGTTCAGCCGTGGTGGAGGATTTCTGCCACGCACAGGCACGCTTTTGTCAGTGGCACCGGGATGTTGAGCTCTGGGCAAAGGCTCCCTGGGGCAGCTGCGATCCCTCTGCTTGCACATCCCTCAGACCTGCTGACCCTAGGAAAAAAAGGAGTATCTGGCCTCAAAACTCAGTGGCAGGGGGCCAAACGACACCTGGGTCAATGTCCTGAATGTCTTGCAGAACCACCGGCTGTGGGAGATGCAGCAAATTGTAGCAGTTGAGAGAGCTGGTGCACGATAGACCTCGGGGACCCGTTACTGCAAACAATTAGATATAATATCCATGTACAGAGCAATCAATCATGCTTTCTGCCAGCCACCACGCTCTGCAGTCAATCCTTATAAATTAGCCTCTATTTCCCCTTTCGTAAAGGAAGGGGAGGAGGTGGAGAGTCTCTAGCCTGTTCCCACATCTCAGAGAAGGAATCCTATATTATTAATATGGCTGCCTGCTCTGCAAGAAATACACTTCTTTTAACACAGAAATCCATCCTTTCCTATGGAAAAGAAACAAATGTAATCACTGCTAAGCATTGCTCGTGTTTCTTGGCTTTCGCTGGCTCTATCTGGAGCCCTGAACATCTTGATATTCTTCACGGATTTTCAGTTCTGACCAAAAGTTCAAATCACTGCAAGTGAAATTTCTGGAGGAAGCTGGGAGTGTCCCATCTGAAAGCTATAAAGAACTCCATAAAAACAACAGAAAACACTCCCAGGTCTGTAACAGATTTATTTGTTGGATTAAAGAAGTCCTCCCAAAAGTTGCATTTTATGTCCCAAATTCAGGAAAGCATCCCCAATCAGGACATCACTCAAACACATGATTAATTTTAAAGCAGACATGCCAAGTACATGATCTGTTGGCCAGATCCAACCTGCACAATACATTCACCATGTGTTATGTGTCATATTCAGATTTTCCAGAATCATATTTTCATTCTTTAATTATTTTTTCTTGCCTTCCTGACTGCGAAGACCAACAGACCTGGTACAACCAGTACAGCAACATTTTTCTGGCTCTGCAGATAGTCAGTGACTATAGGAGCAAATGTTCCGAGCCCCGTCCTTCTGTCAGGGAGTTGGGTGTGAGGTCTACAGGATGTTGGGGTGAATGTGAACTGGGTGACCCATTTCTGGGAGACAAGTGATGGGACCCCAAGACTCTTCCCATTCCACCCACTGGATCTAGGTTAGTCCTTCCAAATTTCTGCTTTGTCCCTGGTTGCTCCATCCGGGTTATAGTTCCTCTGGATCTCTAAAGGCCATGTTCCCACCAATCCCTCTCAGTATGCCAGGCCGTGCCCTGCTCCCTACATGAACCCTAGTCCATGCATGACACCCACAGGGCAGTTTGGCTCCAAATCATCCGTTTGCTGCATAACTCCAATTCTTTCCTGAAAGAAGATTAGTAAATGTAGAAAAGAACACGACCAGTATCTAATGAAAGAAGAGAAGGCCACAGGAAATGCATCCACCACCAGCAAAACCTAGGAAGCTTCGAGCCACTGCGAGAAATTCACTGATAGACTTTGTTTTTCTCATCACAGCTAGGAGTAATGTGAGGTTCCCCCCCCCTTTTTTTTTTATTTGCTGAATGTGTTCATTCTGCAGAGTTTTTCTTTTTTTAAAAAAAAAAAGAAAGACAACAGACATTCATGGCTCCCAGCTGTCAAAAGCCACAAAATGCCTGAGGCTGTCTGTCTGCTTGCAAATGCTAAAGCAGTTTTCCTGTAGTTTATGTTCTCGTTAATCCAGTCTCAGATTCAGCTCAGACAATATCACTGCTGATAAGCCAAGAGAGAACCTTTAGGGTCACTAATCTAACTGAGCATCCCTAAACCTACCATGGGCTTGTTGAAAGCTCTAAGTGTCGTCCTGGCTTTTCTCCCACCGAAGTCAGTGGGAGATTTTTCTTTTAATAAGGCTCAATTCAAAGCCAGCATCAAAGAGGTAGGAACAGAAATAATCTCCGCCGGCTGGAGGATTGTATTTTAGGACATCACCACCCAAAAAGGCATAAGCACGCACCCGCCAAAGCTAAATAGCATTTAATTTCCACTGCGCCTGGATGAGGTTGGTGACCTGTGTTATCCCCAGAGCTGCTGACGCGATGCTGAGGCCCAGAGAGCAAACAAGGCCCAGGGATATGGATCCATGTGCGGGGCGCTGAGAGGGGGAAAAGCACATTAGCCATTTGCCGCTGGAAAAACATACCCCTGTCTGAGGTTCCAACTTCAAAAAGAAAGTGGGAAAAGCTGTAAACGGTTCAGAAAAGAGCTCTAATAACGGGTCAGACCTGATCTTTAGCGAGAGACTAGTAAGTCAATCTGCTTGACTAATCCCAGAGAAAGTTCAAAGATGCCTACATCAAACCTTTAAGAATTACAGAGGAAGACGATTTCCACTGACGGAGGCCTGGCAAAGGCGGAACGGCATCGCATGGCTGGAATTTTAGGCTGAATGGACTCAAACTGTCCATCCGAAGCTAGAGAGATTCAGTGGGGATGGTTACAGGTGGAGCAACCTCACCGGCATCGCAGGTTTGCAGGGAAGGTGTGAGCTGAGTTTTGCAGGCATCATGCAGTGCAATTCCGTGGCTTGCACTGTGCCCACAAAACCCTCTGATCTCACTCGCAGCCAAGGGGATTTAATAAGTTAAAACCAAGCAGGCAAGCAATGACGTGACCCATGGTTTGCTGCCAGCTCTGCAACGTCACCCATGGGCTCCATGCCCACAGGCTCAACTTGGTCAATGCAGGTTGGAGAAATTGGACATAATTGCCCCTCTGGCCTTGAGATTTTGCCTCTGGAGAAGCCACAGGAGGCCTCTCACATCTCCATCTTCTGCAAAACAGCTACCCTCACATGGGAGCTCAGCAGGCTTCTTGCAAGGCCACTCTTGGCCAACATGAAGGAAATATTATTCACCTTCCCACTGGTAGCAAGATATTTCATGTCTCCTGATTTTCTCATTTAATTCAGGTGGGGGGTCATGGCAGGATGGCACCACCATGAAGTGCTTGTCACATGCCAATGTTCAATTAATAGCTGTGAAAATGTCCATCAGGCACGTGTGTCACAGCCAAGTGATGTGAAGGTCACTGAGGGTAGGCAAACTGCAGCAGAACGAGGAAGTGAAGATGTGATCAGAGCCTCCAGGGCCACTGATGCCTTTAACCATTTTTAACAATTCCCAGCTTAGCGATACTTTTTCTGCTGTTGTTTGATGCTTTGATTTTTGTTTTTTTCGTATCATTTCCTCAGGCCTGAACAGAGAGCAAAAATTGCAAGCCAAGCTGAAGACAGACTTTGTGTCCCACGTGCAGTGCTGGGAGCAGAGCACACCACACACTGACTGCACCTTTGGCTACTTGAGACGCAGAGTCACAGAAGGGCTGAGGTGCAAAGGGACTTTTGGAGATCATCTACTCCAGCCCCTGCTCCAGGAGGGTCACCTAGAGCACGTGGCACAGGATCATGGCCAGGCAGATTTTTAATATCTCCAAAGAAGGAGACTCCCTAAACCTCTCTGGGCTCTAGCACGTCCAATGCTATGACATGGTCTGGCAACATCTGTATATTCCCTCTGCAGCTGGCACAAAAGTGAATGACAGGGAAGGGAAACAGCCTGGGTTAAAAATAGATATTTTCTCCATCTCATTTCATTCACAAAAAAGAAAAAAAAAAGTTTAGGAGGTTTATCTTATGTCTCATCATGCTGGTCATTTTTGAAGTACTCATAATTTTAATTTCAACAGGCACTTAATGTGCTAATCAAACTTGATGTCTTCTCAGCAGGGTGGAAAATCCCAAGTGTGGACTTAATTATCAGGCTTCTAAAGAAAAAAAAAAAGGAATATATATTAAAAAAAAAACATTTTCCTGGAGTGATTATTTACTATTTTCCTCACTCCGCGTGTTAGCTTGTCCACACTAGTCTACTTTAGACATAGGGTAACCCAGACACATGTTACCTTACCTGCTCCATCGCAGAGCAAGGGGACACAGTGAGAGGTGAGCTATAACGCCAGTTCCCCTATTCTTGTGCTACCTGATGGCTCCAAAAGTGCACAGCCAGGCTGAGGTCTTACATCTGCAACCCAAAGAGGAGACCCACATCCTCACTGCTGCCTCAGCGCTGCGGTGAGCTGGGCCAACACACAATCCACACCTCTTCTTTGCAGGAGAAGGTGCAGATGTGGCCTAGAGGTTCAGGATGGTTTGGGTGCCCTGGGCACAAAACTCCTTTACTCAGCATCCCACCCCAGCATTGGTACTGGGGACTTAGCCAAAGTGGTGCCTGCAGGAGCCTTTGGAGCAGGTCCCTGGCCCAGGTGCTGGTCCACGTGGGTGGGCTTGCAACTACGAAGAAGAGAGATTCCTCCTCCCCTCTCCCTGACGGTGAAACATCCTCTCGGAGAGAGCAGCACGCTCATAAATCCTGACCTGTCTCGGGGAGACCTGGTGCCTTGATACGATCAGTCCCTGGAGGGAGGCAATCACAGCTGGACGGGGTTAAGCTCTGGGTGGGAAGGCCTGGGAAACTCTCAGCAATGTCCTAAGCCTCCCCACAGCCTCTTCACAAGCACCAGTCTCCTCGTGCTCCCCACTGGCACCAGCCCTTGCTGATGGCTACACCAGCCTGGGTGCACTCAGGAGAAGGGTGCATCCCAAATCCAAGCAGCAGAACAAGACACCTCACAGCTAGTTTCACCCAAAGCCACCCTGGATCCCAATGGGTCAGTGTAAAGCATGTGCTGCAGGTGGCTCAGGAGATCCATGAGCCCAGAGCAGAGCCCAGCGCATGGTGCTGTGTGGAGCTGAGGACCAGAGCTGCCCGGCTTGAGCTTGTCTGCCCCAGGATGGGATAACGCAGACCCATCTGCCCATCTGTTAAACAACACACCGCTCAGCAGCACTGACCAGCTCATTACAATGATAAAAAGCCAAGGTACGAACCTGTTGTCATAGCCAACCCCTTGTCATCTGGATGCAGCGCCCCAATGTGTGCACACACAACCTCAGGCCTGGCTCTGCTGCTGTCTCCAAGAGGATCCAGCCCAATTCTCCAGGTGCAGCACCAGGCTCTTCCATCCAGAGCCACTGGCATGGCCAATAGCATCTCCAGGCACATCCATGTCACCTGCTCCAGAAGCTGGTTCCTGCTGCTGACACCCAGGAGAAGGACACATGATCCCACACACACAGGGCTCTCCTAAATACCCACCACTGCCCAGGCACCAGCCTTCCCTCCACCTGTCCTTGAGATGGACAACTTTCTACAGAGATTTGCGGAGAAAAAAAAAAGGCCACTTTTGCAAGTATTGTCTTCTTCTCTGTCCACCTGCCATCAGCAAATGGGTATCACAGTGCTCAGGCAGCAGTGCTCAAGGGCATCTGCAATATTAATGAGCTTTAAGATGCTTAGCTGGCAGCCTGTGTGTGTGTGGAAGAAAAGACTCATTATCCAGCTCTATAGGTTCTCTTAGGCTTTGTTTTTCAGTGAAACCCAATTCAATTTCTTCCTTAATTCCTTAGTGTTTACAATGAAAAGGAGCATTACCTGGAAGACCTTTTATAGGTATATTAATGCAACACAGCAACTGCAAAGATATTTTCAAGAAATCCCAGCTTGGCCTTCAGACTCTAAGTACAGGAGACATTTCCCTGATCACAATTTCTCTCTTTCATTCACAGAGAAGTATCGACGAGGTGCTAAGCCTCAAGACCGAATTTCTGATTCAGCCTCTTGAAAGATCAAGAAACCATCAGTTCAATTTGTCTGAAAATGCTTGTACAGAAAGGCTGATCATTGTGATTAATTGTCACATCTGCAGAAGCATCCTGTTCAGGAAAAAATTAGACTCTATTCTACAAGGGTTATTTATGATCCAGCTGCTCCAGCCTTTAAAATTGAATATCTGCTCCCCCCCACCACCATTAGAATAAGCAGATTGTGCCCTGGAAACACAAGCCCCCATGTTTTTCAGCTCAACACAGCTCATCGCAAAATGAAGACTCTGCCTCAGTAAATAGCACTGTTAAGAGCACTCCTGCTAGAGCAAACCTTTCCCATTAACATTTCATCTTCAAAAAGAAGCCTGTTCTGAGAGCTGGAGAAATCCATCAGAAATAACCCCGGAATTTGCCTGTTTATGAGTAGCTGTGGAAACATTGTGGGAGAGGGTTGCTGTTGTTTTGCGAGGCGAATAGCAAATCTAAAGTACTCTTAGCTATTCCAAGGCCTCCCCCTCCTCCTGCTGCAAGTAAAGGGCTGTTGTCCAAGCTGTTTCTTTTTTCCATAAACACCTCCCCTCACCCGGCATAGAGCAATGCAGGGTTGAGCACATTCCTTGGCATCCTCACCCCTAATTGCTCTTGGGCTGTTGCAACACGTCCCCTGCTCCCGGCTCGACACGGTGACCCGCGGGCTGGCTTGGCTTCCGAGGAAGCCCCACTGACCCACAGCTCTTGCTGAATCCACACTCTTGGTGGGATGCCTGGATGACAAGTCCAGCACTGGGGCTGTTAGACTGAATCATTAGCTTCTTGGGGTGAAATAGAGTCTTTTGTCTTCAGCCTGCATGGAGACGCCACCAAGGCTGCTGAGGAGAGGGCAGAGAGCAAAGCACCACGCATCTGCCAAGAGCAGTTAGGGGCAGTATGCTCATGGACCCAAATACCCCAAAACTGGCCACAGGAAGATCCTGGCATCTCCTTTTCACTCTTTTCTCCTCGGTGCTCCTGCTCTTCTCCCACTGCCCTGCTTTCCTGCTGCCTCTCTGCCATTCAAACCTGCATCCCAGCTTCAGCAGCCCAGCAGAGCCAAGCCTGAGACCTGAGTTATTCTGCCCAAAACATCATGATCACCATATTGGCCTGCTAGCAAAAAGAGCTCCTCTCAGACACAGAGGATATCAGTATCTTGGCTTTCTCCCCGCTTTGTAGCCCACTGAGGGAAGGCTCCAGAAGAAGAGTCCCGGCTGCTGCAAGACTAAGCACCCGTGCACATTTGAGCAGCCTCCTGTTACTGCAGCATTTGCACAGCTGCAGTTGCATATTGCTGCATGCACAAGATCTGCAATGATGCCTGCACACCCTCAGCAGAGCATCGCGGTGACAGTCTAGGGAGGGTTAAGTAGCTAATGATAAACTATCATGGCCAGAAGCGAAACCCACGCTCCCGGCGCCAGATGCACTCGGTGTCCTGCAAACAAAGGCTCTTAGCAACAAGCTGAAAGATTTTCCCAGAACACCGGCGATCACCAGGAGAAGTTAAAGCCTCAGCTTTTGCCCACGGTTTCTGCACGTGTTCCAGTGCTCCTGCATTTAGCAGGGGTGAGATACACAAGTTACACGAGAGACATGAGAGAACCCACCTCTCTAAGGAGAGGGGGTTGTTGTTGTGCCCATTGCCCCTGCGCTCCAGCAGGACACCCAGAGCATTAGGTTATGCCACGCAGCAGGAGCAGGGGAAAGGCAGGAGGGCACCTTCAACCCAAATTTGGTGACTTTTCTTCTGTTTTTAATTATTCACATTTGCTCAGGAGAAGTTTCTCAGCTTTTGAGTGTCTCAAAGATGCCCTCTGGCAGGCCAGATGCCCACGGGCATTTTCTTGACATCCTCTCCACTGCCTCCAGCCAGCCTGGTCCGGAGGCATCCCACTCCAGGCAAAGGGATGTGACTTCTTCCACAGTTGGTTCGTTTGCCGGCTGCTTTACAACCCACAGCCCTGAGAAGGGAGGGCAGGGAACCTTTTTTGGAGGGAGCCCTTTGGAGCAAACCTCCAGGCTGGGAGTCAGGAATCTGCCAAATCACATAAATATGGGGATTTCAGAGCCCAGTCATGGGGCTATCGGAGAGGCTTACAGGGCAGGTGCAGATCCACACACACATCTGCTACTGTCCTCTTACATACTTCAAGGACAGCAGCATTTCCCAGGTACATGAAAAAATCATTAGTGCTTACAAGTGGTCATAATACGCTATGGATGTCCTTAGGAAGAGGTACCTTGGTGAACGTTTAATGTACACCTTCCTTTCTGCATTAAAAAAATAAGAACAAAACACTTGGCAGAAAAGAAGACCATAAAACCATCTTTCCAACCCCCTATGCTTTTGCAGTCCTCCATTTCCTCCCTCTGCCCAGCCCCAGCTTGCAAACAATTTGATTGCTGGTGGTTTTTGAATAGCTCCCAATGAAGAGCTGACATTCAAGGGACAGCATAGCAAAAACAAACAAAGAAACAAAAATCCATAGGTTGGAGATTTATGTAAACACAGATTCCTTGCAACTGCAAGTTCCTCATTGCATGTCACTCCTACAGTGCTTTAGCACAAACACACCATCAGATTAAGGACTAAACGTGATTCACGCTGCTCTCTGATGTGGTGGAACTTTTGAATGACACATTTTAAATACCCTGATTTATTACACTTCCTAAAATCAGACTCATAGGACTCACAGGCTGAGATGGGGTGGCAAGAGACAGACTGAGCTTCTAGCAGACACAGGCTTCTTCAAAACAGCTCCTCCCTGGGTGCTATAAACTCTCACATGGGAGCTAGAAAAGAAGCTTTGCTTGGCTGCTCCTGCCTGTTGTGCTGTAGAAACTACAAAGTCATTATTTTTTATCCTGCCCCACTCTGTATCTGTTGCAGGGTTGACATTCATTGCCAGGGGATGTTTCATCTTTCTGTGCATGTTCTGCAGATACCAGGGGACCTCAATGATGGCAGACTCTTAGATAGTGGGGTAATTATTAGCCCAAAATAGAGTGTCTTTGTCACACAGCAGCACTGCTGATGCTGAATTTTCAGTTGTATTTGCTCCTTTCTCAGGGAATTGGCCAAAGGCTGCAAAACTGCTGGAGATTTAGGGAGAGAGCAGTGGGCCTGTATGCTCCATGGAGAGCAGGGAGAGCTCACACAGCTCTCAGACTTCAGATAAAATGCGATTTGGGGACAGAGATCCAGGGCTGTCTGCAAGACAGCACTGATTTGGTGTCTACATTTCCAGCAGGCCACGAACCTCACTCCTCTCATCCTTGTCCCTTACCATCCAGAAGACAACATCTACCATGCTTCCCCACACTGAACCTGTCCAGCTAACACCCAGCCTGTGCCACCAACATGGTTGCAGAGGTTGCACTGCTGCAACTGAAGGATGAATTTGGGCTCTCTCTTCTTGCCATGGTCTTCATTTTCACAGTGGTTGAATGGATGAGTTTCATAGGTAGAGTTTCAGTCCGAGCCCAGAATCCCATTTCTTCCCCATAGCTAGTGTAGGAAATCTGGGCAACGATCCAGTTCCTTCACAACACCCCATCATGGGTACGCCAGGCAGCTCTCCTAACATCAAGATCTCACTCTGTTAGTCCTCCGGGCGATAAAACACCAGGATACTACAGACCCTTGGTACTTGTACAGAAAGGGCAAAGAACAAGGTCATGTTTCCCTCAGTGAATCTCCTTTCTCCTTAAAACCAAGCCCAGATCCTCTAGGATTGCAGATTTGCTGGGATGCAGATACTTATCCTGCCATGTTATCCAGGTGCTTTCTGTGCCCATGGCTCCCCTGAGCTCCAACTCAGAGCCCATCCAAGAGGAGCTGGGACAGGGACTGCCTATTGGCAACCAGGGCCACCATGATCCTTGGGCACTGAGCCCTCTCCAGGGCCACCATGATCCTTGGGCACTGGGCCACAGAGCCCTCAGCATCCCGGGGAAAGGCAACCTCCAAGCAAAAGCTTGAGGCGATTTTTGATGTTCTTGGTGGGTAGGTCTGCTCCACAGAGCAGGTGGCCACTGGTGCATGGGGTGGATGAAGGCTTTGAGCTCTCCTCCCTTTCCCTGAGCACGGAGGGATGTTCCCCAGACCTGACATGAGGCTATACCTCCCGGATTCGCCCTTCTCAGCACCTTGCCAGGGTTTCTTTTGCTTGGTGAGTACCTCAGATCTTGTGCTTCCCGCTTCTTGTGCACAGCAGTTGCCAAAGGAGCTGAAATGTGGGCATTGAAGAAGGAAATTAAGAAATAACAGCATCTGGATGGTCCTGAGTCCTGGCATTTCCTTGGCTGCACAGGGAGTCTATTGAGAGCATCCTCTTTTCTCCTAGTGGATGAGTTATTCCCAACTATTCCCCAAGGACAGGTGCAGACAGCAAATTCCCCAGGCTGAACTCAGCAGTCTCAGGTTTACACAGGGCACCCTTCCACTTTGGAGGTTCCCTACAGAAACCTGCCCCCGTTTTGCTCCCAAGCACAAAGCATTTGCTTTACATTTAGCAGGAACAACTTGTTTAGTGGTTGAATGAGTGATCGGTGTTAATTAGTAGCATTCAAAACTAAAGTAAAGGTCAGAGGAGGTTTGGTGCTATCAAAGCTCCTTGTTTGCTCAAAGGAAACATTAATGACATTTATTCAGTGCTTCAAGATAAACTCGTTCAGGCACCAGGTTAATGAAGAAATAAATCCTCCTCTCTAAGGAACGTTGCAACTCCTTGAACGCAAACCACGGGTCTTTCATCTCAAGGTGTGCCCTGCCCTATCTCTCATCTCTCCTCGCTGCTGCATTTCTCTTTGCTCTGGAGATGCCAGCTGCCCTCTCCGAGCGGCCACGAGATGGGACCCTAGCAGCAGCTGGTTGAAGTTGCAGCAAGGAACTGAGAGCTTCCTCCCAGCTTACCTTCTGTGAAAGCATCACCTCAGAGACATCTACAAAGGCATTTTGCTGTGAATCGAGGTGCAAAAGGTGTTATAGAGCTTGTAACACACAAGACATGCAGAGCAGGGACTCCTAGGACCTTGGATGGAAGCAACAACAGCAGCTGCAAATGACCAGGGCAGGGGCTGGAACTGATGGTCATAGTGGTCTCTCCCAGTCCAGAGCTCCTAGTCCACCTGGAAACATGACAGTAGAGAATCAGGGGTTGCAGTGAGACCTCTGCCCACTGCATTCCTTGTGCCACTCTCCTTTTCAATATCTACGTTCTGTTTCACATTAAATTTCAAATTAAATGTCAGATGGGCCTTCTCTGACTGGTCCAGACAAGTGTGAGTTCCTCTGCCCATGTGCTGACGTGGCCCCATGCTCCTGTTTCTGCACTTGTCTGGGTAGATGCACCACTAGATTGAGAGGTCCCTAGGGCAGGGACTGCCTTTCTGCCCCGTGTTTGCACAACAGGCCGGGCTGAGGCTCCTGGACAGGCAAGATGCGTGGGGCCAGATGTCTCCCACCCACCTGCAGGCGCCTTGCCAACATGGAATAAGCCAGCACCTCCAGGAACAAGTTAACCAGGTAGCTCACCTGACTCACCTTCTGCAGGTGCTTTGCTCCATTGACAATAGAGGGAGCCCGAGGATGTGCATGCTCCAAGCTCTTTTTTAGGGAAAATGCCTAAATTCAGGGTGGCTAAATCTGAGGCTAAGCAAATATTAATACATCCAGAAGTCAGTAGGAAGAGCCATTTGGATGCATTTATACATAGAAAAAGTGCGTGTGTGCCCTTTGGCTTTCCTATAACCCCTCCCCAAAACAGCATAAATCACTTTCAGCAAGAAAGCAAGATGCAGCAAGACCTGCCTTGTGCCCTGGCTTTGAAATTGGTCTCATTACAGCAGACTCTGCCCCACCACGGGCAGTGCAGCAAGGAGGCTGTTAACCCAGGGGCTGAGACGAGGGTGCGGGCTCAACGTGTCAGCTCAGTGCTTTTTGGGCTGCGCAGAGGCCTCCAAGCCAAGAATGCAGCTCTCCAGAACACGCTGCTACAGCCTCTGAAGGTCAAGGAAGACGGTATTTCCATCCTTTGGAAAGTAAACACTGGGAACGCACCCACGCAAGTCCTTTTCATATTCTCCCAAATTCAATGAGAAGTAAGGAAGAGGCAGAGGTCAAGCTTTTCCTGGCTTAATAGAAATGCTATCAAAATTTAACATTTTCCTTGCTGGCAGGGTACAGATTCCTTTCCCAACAAAGAAACAGATTCATGCGCTCGATGAGCACATCCTTATCTGTGCATCAGAGTCATTTCTCTTCCTCCCCTTTCCTGCGTGCACAAGCCATACAGGCAGCAATGTTTCACACCCCGGCAAGGACAAGGAGAGGCTGTTACATGACAACTGTCTGCAGAGCAATCAGCACCACGTTCCCTTGCAGACCCCTAGCAGAGCTGCTCTCCCGTGCCACGAGCACACGTGCCAGACTGACGCCGCTTCGCCCCATCTCACATACAGGAGAAGATGAGGCTTGAAAGATGGGCTTGCAGAGGACCAGATGGGCACCTGTCAGCACCCATACATCAAGCGATCGTTGCTTTGGATTGTGCCTTTAGAAAGAAAAACACACCTTCTGCAAAATTTTCAAACATATGAGGCTCCACTGCTGTCTGAAAAAGCAGATCAGCAGCTTTCTTCTGCTTCTGCGAGTGAGCAGTGACACGGGAGTGAACCAGCCCACCACAGCACCCCTCATCTTTTGGAAGAGGAGCAAGGAGGGGGTTCGTTTCTTGGCATTATTCCCCCACACCAAGAGGCAAGACTTTGGCAATTCAGCACTAGATCACAGCTCAATTTTCAGCTACAGGTTGGTGGCCATAAAGATCCCAAGCCCCAGAAATCAGTAGTGAACTCCCAAACATGTCACTTTAGACAGAGACGGGGTGAGGACATTGAAGTAACTTCGTCCTGTCTAACAGACCCCTATGTCAAGGCCATCTGTCCCATAGCTCAAGAGCAATTGGGCTGATCGACTCCCCAAAACTGTCAACCTTTGAGCTCACAAAGTTGCTTGCAGTTGTTCACAGCCCACGTCCCTGCTCAACTTTTGGCCTCCTGCTTTCATAAAGGATTTCTCAGCAGTTCTCAGCATTGCTGACTCTTCTACTGACTGCACTTCCAGCTACAAAAATAGCACAGACAGTAAAACAATCTTCAAGAATCAGATAAGGGCTCCTCCCAGGAGGAGGAAGATTTCTTTCTTCCCTTTTAGTTTTTTGTCCTCTGCATTCAAGAAGGCTGATGCATTACAATTATAGATTGCGGTTTCCATCCCAAAGTGCTTTGCAAGAAATCCGCCGGGATCTTTGAGCGGAGCTGGAAACAGGCACTCCTGAAACAAGCTGCAAGGCCTCACCGAGGAGCACAGCTCGTCTCGGGTGCTTCCATAAATTGTCAGATTCACTGCACAGAATAACTGCAAGAGACCCAGAGGCTTCCAGGAATCCCACTGCATTGCAATTCACTGCAGTGACATCTCCACTAGGAAATCAAAGGGGAATTAAGACTTTTGGAGGACTCTCTGGACCATGCATGGCATGGCCTGAAGAACTGCTTTAGTCGGATGCAGCTGGAAGTTGGTCAGATGGATGGGACGCTGTTTTGAGGGTGGGGAAGAGCAAGCAGCCATGTAGCTGTGGGCTGTGCCTTGTCCCTAGCCCTCCAAGCCAGAGCACAGCTCCCTTGGTCTGCCTACCAGCGTAGAAACAGCGTCAGATACAGACAAAGCTGTTTTCTGCTTCCCCTGAAAGTCATCACAAGGAAGTAAAAGCTCCATCACATTGCAAGGTTTCTGTGGTCCCGGGCAAGTTGTTCCTGCTGCTGCTATTTGCCAAGGAAAGCATTAGGGAACATCTTGCTTCTTTCCCAATTCCAGCAGGGCCACCCTGCTTCTCTGCAGGTTTTGATGCTCCCCAGACCCTCTGCTGAGCCTCATCAACCCAGTAACACCTGGACGGCTGCCCAGGCTCCTTGCTGCCTTGGTATCCTCCTGTCTTAGTTAAATCAGTTCTCAGAGAGGTCCCACAGCCCTGGAGCCAGAGGCAGATAAACCACGGGAACATGGAGACAGGAGAAAGGAGGGAAGGGAGCATGGGACTTCCTCTTGTCCTTCTTCCCGCTCACTGCTTCTCATGGAAACACATCCTAAGCCCTTCAATTCCCGTCTCTAAAATGGGAGCTTCCTAATTCTCTTATCTGTGAGTACAAAATGATAAGCAGGCTGATTAATGCCTGGTCACGCTGCAAGCTCTCTGCCCCTTGCTCCATGCTATATACATGCACAAAAAGAGATAGCCACAAGCCCAGGAAATAACCTCAAAATGCTACATAAACACAAACAAACAGCTAAAACATAGCCAACAGGGTTGTAAGGAACCTCAAGTGGTCTCCTAACTCACCATCCAAGGCAGGGTCAAATTACTTTTACACAGCTTATTGCTCAACTTCGAGCTAAAAATACCAAGCAGTGAAAAATCTACAGTCTTCCGGGGCAAAAATTCTCTCTTTTTACCCTTCAAAGATATTCCTGGATTTGGCTGTCCCTCACGGCAGTTTAAGCCCACACACTTTCCTGTACCCAGCAGTCACAGGGTGCAGTTTGTTCCTACCCTGTCCTCAGCGCACATCTGGAGACAGTTACATCTCCCACTCAGGCTTTGCTGCATTTACCTCTTTTTCCTAGACACACAGTGGCAGCCTGTTTGTGAAAATCCAAAGAGCTCCTGGTTGTCCATAATGCATAAAGCAGACACCGGTGACAGTGCTGGAGGAGTGGATGACACGGCTCTTTTGCCAGCGAGCTGGAGGTGTGAAAATGGGGCAGGTCTTAGCTGCAGCATTAGGGACTGGGCAATGTCACGCTAAGGATATTTCACAATATCCTTGTCTGTCATCGGCAGCCACCCCATTGCCACTATGTCAGGCCGTGCTGGAGCCTTTTTCCATTTTTCACGCTCTTTCAAAGATTTTCCCTGGCTCAGAAAGAGAGCCGTGATTTTAAAATAGACTGAGTATCTGCATCATCACTGCTACAACCCCAGAAATGCAAGCAAAGAGGAAAAGCATGCAAGAAATTGTTCTGCAGAAGGCATGACAGAATACACTGCTGAAATTCTTAAAAATACCCTGCTTTTTCCTCCTTTACAACCCCAACAACTCATTGAGCCTGAGCTACAAAGCTGCAATCACTGATGCACAAAGCGAGAGAATTTCTTCAGTTCTGATGAGCAGGAAAAATGCCAATAACTGCAAAACCCACAGCTGAGCCTACCTGTCCCTTACAGAAACTCCACACAAGTTTCGCCTAGCTCAGGGTAGGAGATCTGACGAAACCCCATCTCCAAGTGTCAGGGCCTCAGGTCAGTCTAAACAGTCTTCAGGGAGCATCTGAGTCCTTCTCCCTCCCCCAGCCTTAGAGACATTTCTCCACGTTCTGCCTTGCTATTTTTCTTGGCAGCTGTCTTCTTTCGAGTCAACTTATGGCTGCTTTGCTTTTAGGTACTTAAATTCATATTCTTGATTCATTTCTTTCCTAATCACTTGGGATACGGCATTTTACAAAAGGGAGCGTAATTAATCTCACCAGTTTGTGTGCGTGTGATGAAAAAGATGTGATCCTCGACAATTTAATGCCCCAGCTCGCTGCTAGACAGTGCAAAATTCCGAGTTACGCCTCAAAAAAAAGCCACACCCGGACTCATACAGACTGCAGCAGCTGACAAGCATCTCCTCCAAGCTCCTCAACAGAAACATTTTTTTGTTTGTTTGTTCTAAACTTGGCCCCAAAAATCAGCCGCGGAAGAGCCAAGCTGGCCACTTCCTCGGTGGTTCGACGCGTTCCAGGAGCTGTTGAATTTCTCACGGTGTTATCAAGCAGAGAGCCACGGTGGTGCGTTTTGTGTGGCGACCACTGTTAACACACTCCAGCTTTTCTCTCGCACCAGCAGCACTTGGAGACCGTGCTCATAGATAGCTCCATCCCGTCTCAATCACTCCCTTAGATGTTAACAACCCTACAATGGCCAACATCCACACCGACTGTCCATAACAAAGCCATTAGAGGGGCATTTTGGTAGGAAATGGTGAGAAAGCTGCAGTAATCAGACAGAGCTATAAAAGGTTAATGGAGATGAAAGGACAGTAAATACAGAGGAAAAGCCTACGCAGCCAGAAAGATTTTGGCAAGATGCACTAAGCGGCTGCCTAGCCACATGCTAATACATTTCCTGCATTGCACAATCCAGTCATCTGGTTTTCAATAGCCTCAGCAAATCTATATTGCTGGGTGAATCAGAAGAAACACCAAGCTGCTGGTAGCACTTGCAGTGAGTCTTGCCCACCATGGAGCAAAATGTTCAAGTTTGAGAGTGGAATTTGGGAAAAGGATTGAGTTCCTCTCGGTCTTGTGTCCCTGGGGAAAATACTGCCTTGAGTTCCCCAGCTCAGTCTGGGAATATTTGCATAACCAAAAGGTTCTTGACATACAGCTCAGCTAGAGCAGACCTCTTTCCAACTCACCCCTGCCTTTTTGGAAGGAAATTTTTTCTTTCTGCTCACCTCAACATGTTCAGGACTGCCGATAAAAAGCAGGCTTCTGGCGTGGCTGGGTAGGGCAGGAGGGCTTGGGCCACTTTTTCAAAGCAGGAGAGAAGAAACTTCATTTCTTTCTATTCTCACCACAGGAGGATGGGCCATTTTGGCCATTCTGGGCCATTGTTGCCACAATATTTGTACTGTAACATCTAGTTTTCAAAATCATTCCCTTTAGAAGCCTTTAATAGATGAACTCATTATGAGTTTCATTTCTCTCTGTCACCCCATTGTTTCCCCTATTATCTCTATCACCACCTAAAATATCCTTCCTTCCTCACCAGCGCTTCAGGCTTTCGAATGACTCCGTGCTCTTGCCTAATCTCGCTCCCACTCCTCGTCGGATGTTCAGACTGCTGTTAGCTAAACTACGTGCATAGTTCCCTGTCAGCATCCCGTCACAAACCAGGCTCCCCAGCTCCAGCACGTTCCTGGGGCGATTCCCGGAATTCCTGACACTCGTCACTGCACCAGCAAGGTGCCAGCAATGGGGCACGGATGCTCTGGGTGGGAGCAGATGAGCTCAGCAGAGACAGACGTGCAGCTTCTGTGCTCCCTGGCACAGGGCAGGTTTCTTGTATGCTTTTCCGCTTCTCCATGCTTTTCCCAGCTTCCCCTTCTTATTAATAGCAGTTCGTTTTTAACCTTGTTTATATAGCTTAAGTATTTCCAATGTGAGCCTTTCTTCCCCCTGTTTCTCACCATTCTCCATGTCACCCAGCTCCATCACAAGTCCAGGTTTCACTCTTTGCTGAGATCACTGTTGAGGACAGCATGTTCATCCAGACATACTGCTACTGGGAGACACCTCCTTCCTCTCAGCCATGCATCGTTCCATGATTATCACTGCCAATGCTGAAGACTTTACTCACTTCTTGTATTGGTCTTGACACAGCTTACGTTTTGGAGGATTTGGGCGATTACGTCCTTTTGCGTCGGGAGACATTGGGTGCAGACACCCTGTTTGCTCCTTCCTACCCATCCAGGTGCCACATGGGCCACCTCAGGTGTAATATGGACCACCCTGGGCACAAACAGGCCACACGGGTGTAATACGGACCACTGTGGGCACCAAATTGGCCTCCTCAGGTGCAATATGGAGCACTCTGGGTATAACATGAGCCTCACCAGGTGCAACATGGGCCACCCTGGGCATAACAGGGGCCATTCCAGGTGCAACCTGGGACAGCCCAGGTACAATATGGACCAACTTGGTCATAGTATGGGCCACCCCATGTGCAACATGGACCACCCTGGGTGCAATATGGACCATCCTGTATGCAGTGTGAACCGTGTTGGCAACTAGCCCAGCAGAGCAGCCAAGAGCTCAGTGCCCAGCAACCCCATCCAGACCAACAGCAGCATCAGCACAATGGCAGCCTCTCCAGCCTGGGGATTTTTGTGGCTGTGACGAACTTTGAGCTGGCTTCCAATTTACGCAAGTCGCCTCGCATCCGTGCTGCTTTCAACTGGTTTCGCGAGGAAACCACCCTGACGAACAAGCCTTCGTGGGGATTGCAGCCAGCCACATTGCAGCTCATGACAGATTTAACTGCAGATTAGAAATGCCATGGCAGCAATGCTACAAGAGACTCAATATACTAATTGTTTCCTGAATAAGGTAGGAGCTTAATTTTATTTTTATACTTCTAAGTGGTGACGGACAAGGTTTTGGTGCGAAAAAGGCAAAGAAACAACTGCTACCTCTGTGAACAGGTAATGACGTCCAAAGTCTAATCTTACACCTTAATTTGTTCTTAATATTCAGCTGGTGGCAGCAGCCAGAGGCATTATCAAGCTAAGTGCTCCTTTGTGTCAATACACAGCAGCAGAAAAATTCCCCGCCCAAATTGCTCTATCTGCTGGAAGGAAGCCACGTTCCCTCTCTCTTGTGCCATATTAATGCACTTTAAGCAACAGAACTGATTAGGATCCCCGGTTGGGATTTGCTCAGATCCAGTTTGGCTGTTTTTTTAATCTCCGGGATAAGCAGTGGATGGAGAATTGGCCATTTAGATAG
>NW_010589255.1:2825-31898 GCF_000705375.1 Tinamus guttatus | reverse complement strand
CTCTTCCCAGATTTAAAGTGATACTTAATAGAGTAATTACATAGTCATCACGGAGCGCTGGCACCCGGTCCCCATCGCTCAGGCTCTTTGAAACTCCCGGCTCTTCTGTGCTGCATTTTGGTACAGGAGCCCAAAAAGCTCTGGCAAGGCAGCGCATCCTTCCCGTCTCAGCAGGAGACACCAAGTCTCTGGCTTAATCTACAAGTCCACAGTGCCCGGCATTGGGAAAGGCTCTCTGAGCACTCCAACCTCACGAGTGAAGAAGGCTTGAGTGCAAGGACCTGGGAGCAACGCAACGCCACGATGTTATTTGCTCTTTAAGCAGTCTGGGTCAATAAACTACTGTACCCTCTGCAAATCCCCTCTCACCCATGCTGACGGGCTATAAACTATAATCAACTACAATGCGTTTGGCTATAGTGCCGTCCATCATCTGTTCTTGGTATTAACCCTCCGAAATTTGGTCACCTGGATCTGCATTTCTCAGGCTTTGAATCCTTATCCATTGCTAAAGCCCCTCCGACAGCTGAAGAACAAAACACGCAGCAGGAGGCATTTCTAAGGGAAACTTGATGGCTTATCTGACACCCGACACATGCAATTCCCAATAGAGTTAATTGAAGCTAATTCCTCAAAGACTGAGACAAGAATATCCCCATAAATTACGTTCCTGCTTCATTCCAGACAAGGGCGGCATGAATGCATTACACACAATCCCTCAATTTACAGTATTAAAACTAGCAAGTCAATCATGCAGAGCGCATAAAGTCACTTGAAAGCTGAAATTCATTTTCAGCTTCATACTCTCTCCGCTGAATCCTGCAAGGTTCATTTCCTAGAGCATCCTTCATATTTCCAATACAGCAGGGTCAGGCCTTCTCCACGGATGCTGCACGTGAGTCCGAGTCATGCGGCAGAGCCTTGCTTGGTGTGTTGAGTTGGGGTGCAAGTTTTCAAGGCATTTGACTATAGCAGCTTCTAAAGGTATTTCTAGAGGTGCACAAAGGTGTCTTTTGGGTTTCATAGCCAGACAGTATCAGACCAAGGGTCCTACGTCTCTCCTGTGGCCACCAGGTCCGCTCACTGGTGAGGGCACACACGCATGTACCCACATGCACAAATATAACCTCTAACACCGCTACTGCCAATCCACTCTCATTAACACAGAGTTATTTTGAAATCTTGTGGTTTTCTGGCCATAGCCCTAACAACAAGTTATTTTTAAATGGCAGTTTAAAGGAGAAGCACATTTGGTGTGCCATTCATGTCACCCCATTAGGGACTGAAACATCACTGAATTGTATTGGAGGGATTATGCAAATTAAAGCCAGACTCGGTAAAAGCTGCCCAGCTTCTGTGCTGCTTAAAGTCATAAGCCCTGAAAATACATTTTTGGGAACTCTTACTGCTTTCCAAGAGCTCTGGAGGTGTAAGAGTTGGAGAACAGCTTCAGCTAGGCTCTATACGACGTTTGCTATCTGATGCAAGCTGTCTGCACACTTCATGAAGGATATTGGGAAAACGAACGCTCACCTGAAGATGAGGTGGCAAACTTTGCCAGGATCAGCTAGAAAGTCTGTGACAAAACCAAAATCTTCCGAGTTCCACCACAGCTTAACCCCAAAACTGTGCTATAACCTGCTAATGACCAAAGAATAAGACTTCAGCATCATATGCCACATTATAAATTACTTACATGGCAACAATGTCATATCATTTTCTTTTTTTTTAAGAGAGCACGTTAGACATGCATTATTCAGCAACTAATACTTGCACCAAGTTTCAGCCCAGTTACAGAAAATCTTCAACAATTCTCATTGGAATTCATAGATGCAAGGCCAGAGAGACGTTAATGCCTGTCTCACCTGACCTTCTGCACAACATCTAATACAGTTCCTGCCTCCAGCCTTTAACTCCCGACTGAGCTACGACCCATCCTCAGGGCTCAACGCAGGCTCAACATAAAGGCTGAGGTGATAGAAAACCCAGCTTGTCCTTGAAACCCAGTTCCAAGGTTAGCTGCCTTCATTGTCCCATGTCCTCGAGCTCTAATTAAGCTGACTCTGGTTTCCAAATACTGTCCCTCTCTAGCCTTTCCTGCTAGAAATGAAGCATCATCTCCTATTAGAAATTTCTTGCAAACACAGGTACTCTGAGACCGCAATCAAGTCATCTCCTAACCTTTCCTTTGATCAGCTAGACCAAGGGGGTCACTCTCTAATAATTTATTCTCCGCAGGCTGCACTGTAGTTCAATAAATGCAATGAGGTTACTGCTCTCTAATGACTAGCAGTTGCCACAGCTCAGCTGAGGCTCAGTAATGGCCCACATGAATGCCCTTCGCCCAGAGCTAAAGTGGGATTATCTCTATATCCATAACACAGCTCTGGAGCAGGGATAAACTCACATATTTTCTTTTACCTTCGCCTGGTTTATTCATTTGTGAATGAAGCAATCGACACAAGAAGTGTTAAATGCAATGACATAGCAGCTCAAATGCACTTAAATATTATACTATTTACCATAAGAACATATAGTTGTGATTTAAACATCAGTTTTAACGACTAGAAGGTAAAGGTTGTGTTACCAGCTTGAACTTGCAGGGAAGAACCCCGTTAGAGAAACCTGCTTTCATTCCTGCAAATAAAGGTTGGAAAAATATTGTTCATCGAGGATGTATGAGCAAGGTAATGTTCAGTTCCTCTTTTCTACCTGAGACATAATATTAATCCTTTTGATTTCTTCACAGCTCCTTAACTAATACTGTAATAAATGGTATTGACAGCTGAACTCATTTATGTGAGAAATTCATTGTATTTGCAGCACCTACAGTGAGAAATGCCTTCACACTCTTGACAGGAGATCTAAATAAAATTAATGAACAGGGAACAAAGGCTGTAGGAAAATCAGCTAGACATATCTGATTAGGAGCAATGACTTGCTTATACTGGGAGAATATTGTACACATATAAAGCAGTACATTGGACACAAAAATTTATGGTTCAGCAACAAGGATTGGTTCAGTTTAAACAACTGAAACTTCAACATTTTCATACACGGTTGAGCTACTGACCACTCTACCCCATTGGCTTTGAAAAGGCTGTCAAAGACCCAAATCAATTTAATCTCTTTAGAATATGGACCAGTTTAAAGATATTACCCACAGTGACTTACTGATGGCTCAGCTGCTACTACAGTATATGCAATCTTCAAGTGATGAAACTGTATGTTCCTGTCTTGTCTCTCCTTTTCAAAACGGTTTCAGAGGTTACTGCTATCACCAGCTCATCAGTGCTCAAAGGAAATAGTTTTAGAAGCAGAACGAGAAATGTCTCCTCTTGCATTAGCAGTGTATAATTAGGGGAAAAGCGACATTCCTTTCATCTGTGCGCACAAAGTCGCACAAAGCGTTTTCTAGAAAAGGACTTAACTAGGGTCAGACAACAGCAATCAGCTGTAACACACTCAGGAGCATTCAAAGGAATTAATACTGATTACAGGTTATGAGCTAATTTAGTCATTCGGAGAAGCCATTCTTGTTAAAAACGGAGCACCTGGCACAAGCAAGGGCTGCCAGGCTGACACAAAGCGTGCGGCAAAGCCAAGAATCAGCAATAGCCCATGATGAGGCACCATCCCAGAAACCAACTTCTACACTTAAAATACTGACCTGTGACTATTCAGTAGCAAAAAAAAAAAAAAAAAAGATGTTTAAAGTTTGATTACAAAAGAAGCATTATGTTACACAATTGCATGGCAATAATTATAAAGGTTCTAAATGGCCAAGGCTATGGCCACCTCCCTCTGTGAAGCTAAGGAGCTCTGTGTGTCGGGGACCACTGATCAGCCTGGAAGACGTGACACCCTGGAGTGATGTGAAATGGCAGGAAGAGTCTCCAAGTCATGCCACTTCTGAAGGCAACATGATCAGACTCTAATCTGGACAGTCACCTTGGGGTAACACCTTATTGGCAACACGCAACAACAGGTGAAAGCAAAATCATCCCTGTGGCTCTTTAAATTAAAAAGAAGGGGCAGGGGGAATACAGATTATTGTGGTTCACATGGAAATATGCTTTGCTGAACTTCAGAAAAATGGGTCTGTCCATGTCAGGGCTTCGCTCTGTTCATCTTCTCATCCTCACAACACTTTAAACCTTCTTACTCCCGTATTTTCCTTTATCTCTCAAGGCCAGAGCCAGCCAATTCAATTGAAACCACTCACTGTTTTGCTAACTGCTCCATCTTCATGGTAGAGTTTCCACTCTACCAAGCCTGAAACCACCTCACTTTCTCCTTCAGTAAATAGGATCATTCTGCAGCCAGACTTCCTGACTGCTTCACCATTCCTAACAAGATTTAGATCGCTGCCTACTTTACCACTGTGACGGTATAGCAGACTCTGCCAAGAGAAAACCTTCAAAGGACTTTGCATAATGTCATTGCAGCAGCTGGCCAGATCTGGACTCAGAAACTCCTTTCATGAGCTCTTCTGTGTGAGCAGCCCCTAGTTGTTCTTCCCCAAAGCTACCTGTCCTGGGAAGGCCCTGCACTCTTGAAATTGCTTCTGCTGCACGAATGTGCTTGAGAAAACAGGCTCTCCGCTCCTGATCCCAAGCCTTCCACAAAAATCTGGATTTCCAGAGACTGCTGTGAAGCTGCTACAAGCATCGTTTGGCAAGGTGAGCACACGAGCTCAGATCTGAGGCAGATCAAGGAATCACAGTGCGCAGATGCTTCTTTCCAAACGCCTAGTGCTATCGTCCAAGCCTTTTAACTGAGTCCAGCGTCCTCTTGGTGATTACCCAAGGCTTCGTTAGACATGCAGATGAGACACTCATTGAGGATCTCCTTAGATGAGGCCTGCTTCCCTTCATGAGGCATCGCCTGCCTCACGGTGACAACGGCAGATTTTTTTTTTGCTCGCGTTGGAGACTTGCTGAGGAGAGCAAGCTCTGAGAAACCAGGGTTTTCAGGAGCTGACAGCACTCCCAATAACAATAAACCATTTGCCAGTTCAGCAAAATCACCATGAGCAGTAGCAAGGAGCAGGCAGGCGGCCAACCGAGGTTGTTGCCTTCGCTGCTTGTTTTCACCTTCTTTTTGCCCTCACTTTCACTTATAACCAAACCTGTAGGCTAGTGCTCTATATCTGATTCTGCGTTTTCAGTCTGGCCTCCAAAAAAGGGGCTTTAGACACTGGTGAAGCACAGAGTAAGAAAGAAGAGTCACCAGCACGTACCACATTCAAAGGTAGCAGAAAGACTGAATTTTTCTAACACTCATGCTAAGAATAAATTAGTTAACTAGTTACACTGAGAAACATTGATAGTTAACTACTGAGAAACACTAATATTTGCAAACATGTCTCTGATAGACAAAGTACCTCATGGGCCACTGGAAGTTCATAGGCTGAAACTGCCTGACCCAACTCAGAATTGAGCTTTGGCAAAACAGCTTTCTGAGATAGGGCCTTCACAAGGACAAAATGTAATTGTGCATCTGCTGGTCTGCTGGCAGCCAAAGGGCGACAGCTCTGCTCCAAGGTGATGAAAGATCATGAAATTCCTGTTGCTCTGCACAGGCAGCAAGATCCAGCAATGTGCAAAGCTGCTCATTTGAGCCCCCAAAACAGCACTGCCAGGCCAGCACAGTTATTCCAACACAAATAAGCCTGTCCTGGTGCAGCTATATTCTGCTCCTGCCAGACCTACCATAAGTTCTCCAATGCACAGCATCAGATTGTTCCAGCAGGCCAGGACTTTGGCATTGGTACTTGCATTCTCCGGAGCCCAAGATGGGCTCCCCCATGCTGCACGTGAGCATCATTTCCACATGCTGCTCTGTTTTGCTAAGCCATTCTGTTCATTTCCATGAGGATCCCTTGGGGTTAAGGAAATATCCTGGGGCAGGGGAAAGCTGAGCTTCATTCCTTGATCTGCCACTGAAACCCCAAGTGCCACTGGGCATATCACTCAGCGCCCGCACTTGGGTCTCCTAACTGTAAAGCAGGGATAGGAACCCTGTGAGGGTGTTGGCAAGAAGATAAACATATTACCATCTGGGAGGCACTGCAATGCTGTGATAAGAGGGGCCATGCAAGAAACCTAGATAAACAATTGCAAAACCCTCAGCTTTTTTGGCCCTTTGTCTTCTACCCTTGACACGCTCCATGATTTCACACAGCCGGCTTCAGTTTTGCTTGCTCACAGCTTCCTAAGTGTTAGATGTTTCCATCCCAAATAGCAGCCTCCCCATAAATTGCAAAAGGTCATAAGCATTACTATGATGGTTTGGACCCTACATTAAAATAAATAGATGGATAGATAGATAACAAAGAGAAATCTCAGGAACGCTGCAAGGCCAGCAGACCTAAGGCTTTGCACTGTGAGCATGAGAATATCTAGGTCTCTTCCCAACACTGTCTCATTTGCCACAGCATTCACCCTCAGAGCACACTGCTAAGTGAAGCCTTTTCTGGAAAGCCTATATTTATAATGACTACAAGCTTATTTTCCCTAGCAGACTTTTGGGGAGCAGGAGGGCAAATTATAGCTAAGTCATTCCCCAAAAGCCCACGAAGACGAAACCCAACACTGCAAATTTCTTACCAGAATCAGTGCTTTAAGCTTTCATAGACATTGAAGAACTGCGAGATGACATGAAGTCACTGCAGGCAGATGTAAACAACCCATGAAAAAAACATTGCATTTCAAAAGATAGGGTACTTCTAAGGCTACCGCCTTCTAAACAGAATTATCTGATGCCAGCAGTGTTTATTTGGTGTCTGAGGTCTCACATGCAGGTCAGCCTCATCTTATCAGAGAAGAGTTGTCACCCATTTAGAGAGAAGCTTTAAGCTAACAAATTCCTGCACTATGGAGATACCAGCCAAATGTCAGAGAGGGTGTGATCATCCTCATTTTCCAGTTGCAGCACCACTTCCTTTTCCCTAGTGATTGACCCCAATCAAACAGCACAAGGAAGGAATAGGCAATTCAAGCAGGAGTCCTCACATCAATACTCCATTTATCCATGTGGATACATATACAATTTTCCACCCAATAGATTCAGTAAGTTCAAAGCACCACATTAGCTGGTTGAATTAATCTCCACTTCTACCCCATTAAGGAATGCTTAAGAGAATAAGAAACTTTCAGGCAAGAACTTTAAGGAGCAAAATTTCCATTATACACTGCGGGTATGGTACACAGCACTCCAGTACCAAGGGTGTGAACAGATTTTTCTGTTTCTGAAATGACGTTGGAGGTGTCACTCATATGCACATGTTCAATGTCTTCCTATAGGTCCATGCAACACCAAACACCCTCTTGGCCTTTGGAGAACCTGTGAATTACAGTCAAATAAGCTCTTGTAGCTTGTTCTTTGAAATTAGCTACAGAATTGTGTTGACGCACGAAGAATCGCTCCGCACTCACCCTGTTCCAGTCTGGAGCATGCTTGGATAACTCTGTCTAAGTAGTTACAAAAACAGCAGAACTCAGGAGAAAAGGCTTCTGCAAAATTTGGCACCATGTCAGTTCACCAGCTAAATGCTTCCATCTGATATTCAAAACAGGCAGGTGGAAAATTATCCAGAGACACACCAGCAGGTTCTGACTGTACAAATGCAAGAGGGACTAAAAATGCCACTATGGACAGCAAGTCAATTCAAATCTAAGTGTTTTACCATTGATACTCCAATCTTTCTGAACAGCACTGGCTGCTGTGGAAGGGACCTGGCAGAGACATGCATGTTTGAGGGTGGTTAGGGGGGTTGATTTATTTTTTCCTCTTCGGTTGGTAGGATTCAGAGGGAGCCCGGCTTGTGTCCCCATGTCAGCCAGTTCCTTTATCCCACCAGGTCTCTTACATAAATACAGTCACCCCGTGGATTTGCAAGGGCTGCTCACAACAGCGCTATAACTACCCACAAAAGCCAACGCGATGCTAAGCAGGGCATGCTCAGAACTGCACCCCACCTGACATCCCCCCCAATTAACACACGTGACAACCTCTGATCCCCAAGGTCAGCTCCTCACAAGACGGGTTTTGTTCTCGCCTAACAGGATACGCATCAGCTGTGGCTCCTACACGCTGGGATCTCCGCAGTTAATGCACTGCCAACCTCACAGGTTGCAGAGAGTCAGCAATCTCATCAGCGCTTCTGACATTGCAATGCCCATTAGAGAGACATATTAGGCTTTATTATAAACAAACAGGCTTTAGTACAAGGAGCCGTATTTCAATTATTTAAGCCCTAATGCCAAACTTGGTCTGCTTCAGAAGCAAGATAATACACCACTCGCACAGTATGTTATCCTTGCTTTTCAGTAGCTGTAGATAAGTATCATTATGTCACTGTGAAAAAATGCACTCAATTATCCTACGTTGTTATTACTTAATCTGCGTTTCAAAAAAAGCTTTAGACTGAAAAGATGTTAGATAAAGGCTAAGTATTGCAGATAAAGGCATTGCTTCATTGAATATATGCTGTAAAAGCATGAGCTGTGGTTGCACTCATTTAAATGAAGTATTCTCCTCTCGGTGCCTTTCCACATTGGCAGGAGCACAGCTTCAACAGGCTGTTTGCACAAGAAGGTGGTTGGAGAGCTAAAAGCAAAATGCAGAGCTGGGTGGAGGAAGGAGCTGGCTTGGCCTAGCAGAGAGGCACAGGGATCTCTGTAATGCCTGGCACCAAATCTCCCCACCAGCAAAGAGACCTTTGCCTCTGTCCTCACCAAGGACTGTCCAGGCATCAGAGATATAAAGGCATGAGTGAAGGTCATGGGGTTCTCCAGAATGGGAGGAAAAACTGTGTTCAGAAGACCAGGGCCACCAAGTCTTCTGGACAGCAGGACCCTTGAACTAGATATTTATGCTGGGAACACAGCTGCAGCCTCAAGTGGCCCCAGAAAACGGGTCTGGCACTCCGAACTGATGACAAATTGACTGAACCCAGACAGCCTGAAAAAAGCCTTGCCCAAGTTCAATGGCACAAAGACGGTCTTAGCATGCCCCCAGATCAACTAATTTCTGTGCCTCAGACTGCTGCAATGAACTAACTAGGAAGAAGATAATATTTGGTCTCTGTGCTGTGAACTCTTTGCGGGGAAGGAGCTTTTTAATTGTGTGCACAGCCCATGACCCGCCAGGCTCTAAATCTCACTGGATGATGTGCAAAGTTGCGGTGGGACCTCAGCTGAACACCCGAGCTCAGGTTACTGTCTGGATTAGCAGAACTTCAGACTATTAAATTGTCTGTATTTGTCAGACATCCCTGGGAGGGTTTATTTCCCCACTGAGCTGGGATCTTTTTGTTATATTCAAAGGAAGAAAAACAGTGCACCATAGGCACGCAAACGCAGAGGCAAGAGCAGGATCAAGTTGCTGTTTGGCCAAGCCAGCAGACACACGATGGCCATACTGGCTCTGATGGAGAGCAGAGATGGCCAGAACCATCCTGCAGCTCGGGACCCACTGCTTTGCAGACCTTGCCAATACAGCTATATTTACAATGCCTCCCCATAATGAATGCACTCTGCCAGACCCAACCTTGCACTTTTCAGCCTGCACAAGCGGAGCGAGGTCCCAGTTTAGTTTCCCTGCACTGCCAAAGGCAGACAAAAATGACCTCGGAAAGGCGGGCTTGATTCATGGGCTGCCATTAGAGCATCCCAGGGAGGATGATGGATTGATCCTGTTTACCTTCAGCACTGCAAGGCATTTAACATAGAGCTGGGAGAAGCTCAGGTTTGTAGTTGTTATTTTAATGGGTTTCAAGACAGAAGTATTTGTTCAGGAGCACGATAAGCCTTTTCAGAGCACGGCTCCCCAGGCGAGGCTCTGACCGTCCACCACAGCGAACGCAAAGCCCCCGCACAAAACACTCACATTCCCCAAAGTGTTACCAAGAAATAGGACCCCTGGAGCATTTCCCTGCCAAAACTAGAAAAAGTCCAACAAATCCTACAGGCTTCAGCTCACCTGCACCCCCAAAACCAGGGGAAGAAACCTGCAGCTAAGGTAAGGGAGAGGAGAGGCAGCGAGCAGACTCTCCCGGTGACTAATGCGGCCGAGATAACCATCTCGATGCTCGCTAAAACACACTGTATCGCACGCAGATTAAAGGCTCTTTCCGAGGTTTTGCAAGCAGTGAGTGACTCCTAGCCAGCCATCTGCCCAGAAAGGGCCTCTGACTTGTCAACCAATCCATTTCCCGCCAGTGCCACAGGCTGGGCGATACCGATCTCCGGCGCGTTTTGTTATGAGAGCTTTGATGTCGGAGCCTCGGCGGCAGCGGCAGCCCCCTTTGGGGAACAAAGCCGCAGTCTAGCCAGGCTCTCCACCAGTTGTCCAGGTATTAGGTTCTTCTTTCCCAGCTTCGGGGCAAGCCTATCGCTAACCTTTTCTTGCGACCTTTTGCAGGGAGCCTTCTGCTCGTGGCCATCTGCGTCCTGCCTCCCCTCCTCAACTCACCCTCTTCTTTTAAATCCTTCACCTGAGCGTTTGCAGCAAGCCAATTACGCACGCACTGGTTTGCATCAGCCGCAAAAGCCGTAAGCCTCCAATTAACCGCCTCACGCCTTTTAATGACACAACGCTAAACGAGGAAGAGAATTAGAGAGAATATCCTCAGAAGTGGTTTGCAGCAGGACAGAGCAGTCCTCCTCACTGTTTATATTAGGGTTACACCTAGGAAACTCAGCTAGAGGCTGTGAAAACAAAGAGAGAACTTGGGGAATTAATTTAATACGGGGAATTTATAGTCCATAGGACAAGACGGAGTGGGTGAATGAGGTATAGCGTAATGAGGAGAACACAATGATTTTCTAAGGATTGGGATAGCCTGCCAGCATCCCTCCCTAGTCACTGCCAAGTTCCCATATCCTCCCTCCTCGACACCAATTCAAGAGCGCGAGTGCTGGCAGGGGCTCGGCAAGGACAAGCGCCTCTTTGACTCTCAGCAGACCGCGGCAGCGAGGCACAGAGCAATGGAGCGTTGTCTCCATTTTCAAAAGATAGCTGAAGATACTGCACCTGCTCAGAAGGGTTTCAGGCAAAACAGCATTTCAGAGGAATTCACAAATTCAGCAAAATCTCAACAAGGTGACTCAATTTTGCCCGGGTTCCCATGAAACTCATGTAGGGTTCCCAACATCAGAAACCTGCTGAGCTTCCTGCCCGGTCACCCATCTGGTTCCTCCACCACTCCGGTTTCCTGGGCCCTGGGGCAGCCGAACAGGCTGCCTCGCGCAAGGGGATTCCAGGACTCCCACACTTCAGTCTGGGGCGTCCGAGATGTTAGACCATCTCAGGGAGGAAACACTGGAGCAGGAGGAGAGCCACAACACCACACAAGCTGGCACACTATTCCCTTTGGCAGAATTTCCACCTGCTTGTGCTTTGCTCTGATTCAGCCAAGTGAATTCAGCCTAATTTCATCAAGGCCAAACTTTTCCCCAAGCAGAATTGTCTTTCTAGTGGACACCCTTGCCGGGGCAGTTCCCTCTGCTGCTGGATCCTGGTCTGGCTGCTCTTCGGGAAGATATTGGAGATGGAGAGCTGTATTTCTTCAATAACCCCAGAAACACAAGGGCCTGCCCTAACCGACAAATACTGCAGGGATATACAAATCAGTTCAGTCTAAATTGCTCATCTGAAAGTCAGATGATATGAACTGTCTTACAGTCCCAGAAACTCCCCAAGGGAGCACAATAAGGTAAAACCTCTGCAATTTATCCATCAGCTTCTAATGGAAATATTTGATATGCCTGCAGATTATACATCCAATACTGAGACTGACTATAGTGTCGTGGGCCAGGGCTACATCCAATTCAGCAGGCTTGCAGCCAAAGGGATTGGGGGAAGAAGAAGAGGTTTGCTGAGAAAAATTATTTGTCTACATGATTTTTTTCTACAACTGGCTAGAGAACATGGGGGGAATTGGACAGATTTTAGAAAGATGGAGTCCATACCAAAATAAAAGGAGCTGAAGGATACTTAAAAGTATATGAAGGGTTTCTCAATCCGCTTCAGGTAACACTGGACATTTCTCGCCGTGTTCATGGACAAAGCGTCAGGGACAAGAGGATCCTGCTTTGGATGCAGCCGGGAATGCTGTGAAAGTGGAGAGCTTTGGAGCACACTGTGGGGAAATCCACCAGGGAAACATCTGTGGGTGACACTAGCACCAGCTCTAAGGTTACATGGGGCTTCAGCAACAAACCATCTGTCAAGACCTGCTTATTAGGATGTTTACTCACAAAGCTGGCCTTTTCATCAGCACACCACGAGTGGTTTCTGAAAGCAGCTTTGACCACCAGGAAAACAGTCTCACAGAATCAATCAACAGGAACAAGAAAGATCTGGCAGCCAAAGCGAGCAGCCTCTCCTGAAAGGACCTCTTACAGTTTGTCCAGCTCCACAGCTTTCTCCTTCCCCTTGTCCATGCTGTAACCCCCATTAACTATAGATCAGTGAGTCATTTAGGTTTTTAGATGAATATCATGGCAGGTTCTTAAGCAAGATCAACAGCCTTTTGCTTTCTTCCCCAAGTGAAATTATTGACAAAATAGCAATGGTGACTTATTTCCCCTTCTTTTGCTCTCTTTCCTGTTCATATCATGACTTTGGTGTTGAGAAATTAGTAAGATGAAGTGCAGAAAACACATCATAAGGAAAGCTCAGCTATCTGCTCACCCGTCTCCAGATACAGAATCCAGTGCTAATGTCATGCTCGTATAATGGACCTGACCTAAATGCAGTGCTCTGAAGCCACAGGGATCCCCCGCACAGCTGAGCGACCTGAGATCAGAATCAGCAAGATGGAGAATGAACATTAGCACTCCCTGCTTTACTGGTGACGAGTAGCAAAGGGAACAAGGTTCAGCGTGTCCACATCACTGACTGAGGCCCAGTTAAGAAGGCGCTTTTGAGGTCTCTCAACTACGCTTTCCACACTTGTTTCATGCTGTTCAGTGGTCTCATGGTGTGAAAACTGGATTCCTTTCACATGAGGTCAGAAGAGGAGATGCCATGCAGAAGTCCACATAATGTGCTCAGGTCCATATAATGACCTTCAGGCCACAGGACCAGAGCAGCCCTACCTAAAACTAACCCCTGCCCCACGCTGTGGGCAGCTGGTCTGAGCACTAACACCTGAATCTCGCACATCCACTTCTTTTGCACCAAACCCACATATGCACGTACCCACAGATCCCCAAAGGAAGATACATTTCCCCAGGTACCTCCTTGGGAAAGCAGACATCTGAAGGGCAGCTTGGTCTCCAAAACCACGTGTGCCTGAGCCTGGACAACCTATCCAGGATGACGGTGGGAGTCTGCAGCAGCTCCTGGAGTGAAAGACACATGCTCTGAATCACAAATCAGTGGCTCAGTAATAAAACCTGCTGGGCTAACCCTGTCCTTTAAGGGCAGAAAGTCTTACCAGAGATTAAAACAGGGCAAAGAAAGCAGGGAAGATCACAGCAGAGGCCACTATGCCCATGGCAAAAGTGAAGGCAAAGAGATTTAAAAAAAAAAAAAAAGGAACTTATCACTTAACAACAATAATAAGCATTTCTGAGGGTGCTTCCTTCCAACACTTGGTCTCTGAGACACCACCCCACCCCCAGAGAGGTGGTACCTGGTGGGCTGTTTGGGCAGCAAGTGGAAGAAGAGAGAAGAAGGCAGAGGAAGGGAGAGGCCCCAGCAGCTCTGCATCCACCCTGGCTCCAGCTTTGCTCCCAGGCGCTGGTCCAAGTCTCTCAGAAGTGCCCAAGGCTGCGGGAATCGAAGCCTGCAGCAAAGTCCCATCACCTCTAATCAGAATGGGCTGTCAGGGTGAAAACAGAGCCTCAACAGGGCAGCAGCACAGATCAGCACTTTCTCCAACACATGTAACCAGTCCTTCACACCCCAGTCCCACGGGTGAAGAAATGAAATCTAGGGGGAGGAGAGGGAGACAGAGTGTCCAGCTGCTCCTCCTCTGCCAGGCTTGACCTGCCATGAGCATCCTCCTTGACCACCCACTGTGGAGCAGCTTCACCCTAAGCATCTGCATCCGCTGGCGGATGCTGATCATCCCACCCATCTGGCACTGATTTGGATAGCCCAAGGCATCTTGGCATCTTGGGGCAGCTGTGGACTGTGCAGATAGGGGGTTGCTTTGGGGGTCATCCAGCATGGAGTTGTGTTTTGATGCGTTGTTCCATATTGCCTGCCAGGGGACTCCTATAAAACATGGACGTGTTGCAGGTGAGAAGACGGTAGCTTCCTTCTTTTCTAAGCGGTTGAATGTCAAGGAAAACACTATCATGAGGTGTTTGACAGGAGAAAAAAAGAGAGAGAGAAACACTTATCAGGATTAATATGGTGTCTGCAATGGCCTGGAGGCATGAAGGTGGCTTGAGCAGTAGCACTGATTTGGATATCCAGGTCACTAACCAGCACTGTCCTGCTTGCGCGACGTGGTTGGTCACTCCTGAGTTTGGTGCCATGGACCTTGCAAGCTGCTCCAACAGGATTTACAGACTGGGCTCTTATCAGAGCCGGATGGATTCCCTCTCCCACTCCTTTCCCAGACTTTGCCCTGCACCGGGAGACACGGAACGTGACACAGCATTAAGGACTGACCTTCTGTCTAGAAAATAAAGGGCATCATTGTGCTTTTGCCTTCCAAGGGTCTGGATTTTCAGTGAATCCTGCACTTCCCTGAGTTCTGCTTCCCAAGAGAAGAGCAACCTCAGGAAATGGTGTCAGCGGAGAGTCCAGGAACGAGCACTGTAACGTGATATAGGTCTAACCCGCAGAAACGCTGGGAATGTCTCCTTTTACAGCGGGCCCTTCCAAAAGGAAACCAACCCAGTGTAAATAATGTGTCTGGGAAGAGAAGACAAACTTTTAACCCTTCCCCTACCTTCTCCCATTGCCTTGTTTGAGTATTTGATCTTGAAATGAAGCAGCTTTCCATGAAATCAAGCAAAGCCACCCTCTCCACCTTTCTTAGCTCTCTTAGACCCCCAGGTCTGGGCTGCCTAGAAATCCCACTCTTTTGCTGATAATCCCACACCCAAAACCAGGATTTGACCAGATGATTGCCCAAGTACATGAATGGTGGTGCTCCCTGAAGCTCAATGAGGGGTCCAGAGGAACCAGCACCCATCACCAGAGAGGCACTACTGATTTGGTGCCTATATCTGCCCTCACCTACCTGGATCCATCTCCCACCTCTACCAGGACGTCCAAGGGAAGAAAGTGATGAAGAAAGGGCTATTTTGCCTCTTCCTCCAGCGCAGTTCCCAAGTCTTAGATGAATACCTACCATTGATGCAGAGCATGAGCACATTTACTCTTACTTATCTCAGTCACCTCAAATACACACGCACAAAAAATGCATCTCTGACTACTTTTTTTCTATTACTGCTTAAAGCACAGACTCGAAGTATTATTTCTCCCAAGTTCAGACTATTAGCTTCTCTGTACAGGGTCTGACTGAAGCCTGATGCCATCAAAGAGTTCTTCCAGCATTATCCAATAGAAGTCATTGGGAGAGCTTGCACAAACAGGCATTTCACTAGGACGCTTGCAAAGACAAGCCTAGAGACCTTGATCCACAAGCCTTCCTTGCATGTGCTTAACTCACCCCCAACCACAAAGCATCCAAAGCATGTGCTGAAATGCTTTGCTGAGTCAGAATGCCCTTATCACATGTTTTAAGCACTTCCTGCATAAGTAATTCCAAGATTAAGATTGATTAGTTCCTTCTCATCTCCATACCTCGTGCTTTCCCTCCTACCTTCTCCAGAAAATCCCATTTCTGAAGATGCTGCACTCTCACGGTGCATAGTGATCCAGGGAGCATATCTGTTACAACGCAGTGAGTACAGATCATTCCTAATATCCAGGCTCCTGTCCTAGACAACACAAGATTTGAACCTCTTTCTGGGGGAGAAACACTTATTTGTTTGCAAAACTACTGCATCATGAGATCTGACTCCAAATCATGCAGATTTTCCTTCATTACTGTCATGAACATTACTGTCATTCCAGAGACTTTCAACTTCAACTTCTTTAAAAAAAAGGAAAAAAAGCCAGATTTTCAGGTCTTGGCTGAGAGAAATCAAACTATTAATGGTAATATTTTATTAATCTTAAAGGAAAAGAGCATGAAAAGAAAGGCCATTAAATTAGAGGCTCTGTTTACATTAGCAAGTTATGTGGATTGACAGAAACTGATCCAAACTGAGGTTCCTACAAGTACAATATACTCAGTTCAAGTACTTACTTCAGTCTAGGTTTAGTCTGGTCCCCAATGTCACTTGCAGCAAATGTCTCCTGCACATTCAGGTTGGGCTGGTTCAGGCTCTTATGTTCCCAGTCCAGGTAGGTGCACATTTGCTGTGGCCTTGGAACAGCACATCTGGGTTAACGTCCCTACAGACGTCTAGTTTGCTCACACCAAAATGGCTCTGCAGTCCAATGAGGACTCACTTCCAAACTGCACCACTGCTCCAAAGGACAGCATCAATGTAGACACAGTCACGAGATAAAACTCCTTTAAGCCCCTACACAGTAGGCACTAGATGCCCACTGCTCTGTCATTCTCTTTCTTCAAGCTAGAGATCATCAAGGTTTCACCTGAAGCTACACTTAAAATGTGTAGCTTCACATTAGCTACCCTAAGATCACAGGAATATCCAAGATCACAGCAATGCATGAGAAGGTCTACAAGGTCAGTGCAGTAGCACATCTCTAATGGGGCTTCAACAGTGGCAGAAAAGACCATTTCTGGGGGCAAGCACATAAGCCTGGCCACTATCATGGCTAGGCTATCATGACTATCCACAGTCATGGGATGCTAGAGCACACATCATCCCAACCTGTTCACTAGAATACTTGTAAACTATGAATTTGTCTAACTTCTTCGTACCTGTTGATATGGTATCTTCCCCACCACATCCTGTAACAGCCAAATCCAAAAGTTCACCGCTTGCTTTAAAAAATAAATATTTTCTATTATCCCTTTTAAACTGATCTATTTGTTTCCATTTGTTTCCCCTCATTCTAACATTTGGGGATCATTAAACCTCACAACACTGTTTTTCACTGCAGTTCTTAATCCATAAAATTTTGTCTTAAAAAAATCAAGCTATACAAGGGGTCTCAATACAGTTGAGACAAATTCAGGGAAAAAGTAGACTTGAAGCTAGACCTGGGCTTTGCAAATTGTTTCTATTGGTTTGCAGTCTTGGTGTTCCTTCTGTGTATTGCACGGGAACTGGAAAATGCATTTTGCTCTATAGATCAAGGAGTTGAGAATGGTTCCTTGTATATATATGTATGTATATGTATATATATATATGTACATATATATACTAGCAGCTCAGTTGTGTATATTATGGTTAGTTGCTCCAAAAGTATTTACTGGATGTTGAAGTCAGCTATTTAAAACATCCTTACCTGTTTCTGATTCTTCAAAATGTTAGTGTCCTCATTCCCTTCTGTGTAAAAAAAAAAAATCACGTTTTAGAGGGAAGCCATCGCTGGTGCAAAGAGTTGTCTACTGGGTGGACGATCACAGCTAATAAAAACCTTTGCTGTCCTTCCTGGAAAAAAGGGATGAGGGACCCCAGGGACTGCTTTACAGGCTGCCACCGGAGGAGCTCTGGACCTTTCTCAGAGTCAGCAAACAAATAGATTTGGGATGTGCAAATGCATAGGCCTCTGTTCTGGAGAATCTTTGTGAGTCCTTGTCCAGGATGAACCCTGGGCCAAAAGTAGAAAGATGGACAGATTCCCTCCGAAGCCCCAGGACGAGGCCCCTCCTGGAAATACAGATGAATTGGGATCAGACCACTCCATTTCTGGGGCTCTCTGTTGCCAGCTTCCTTCCGCCCCAGCTGTCCCCACGTCCTTGTGCCACGGACACGTCGCATTTCTTATGACAAGTGTGAGGTCCGCGAGAGGGGCCTTGCGTGGTCGGGACGCCTGGGCACGACGCCAGGGCCTCCGTCTGACCCCACGCACAGCAGACACAGCTCGGCCTGCAGCTGGTGACCGGGGTCACCAAGCAAGAGACAGACCCAAAAAAAACCCCGCTGGAAAGCAGACAGCCCCGTTACTGCTCAGAGGAGAGCAGCCCCGAGCCTACGGGATGCCAATTCGCATGCTGGGGGAGAAGGTGCTCAGAGATGGACATCTGCACTATAAAATCCAACGTGCAGGGAATCCAGCTGGAAGGGACGGCTCTTGTTCATCAAGTTGCGCGTGTCCTTCAGTACTTGGCCATGCTCAGTTATATATGGAGCAGGGGGAAAATAACCCCGAAACTCCCATCACAATCTGCCTCCACCTTGAAATAGGCCCCCGTGCACCAAAGACGGCTCCAGACTTCCAAAGACTGCCATAAACAGTGAGGATAATTAAAACATGAATATTATGAGAAATACATTGGCAAGGACTCCAGACGCTGGAGGTGGAAAGCCAGGTAGCTTAAAGAAGTGCCAAATATTTAACTGGTCTCCAAGATTAACAGATGTTTTTCGACCTAACATTGAAAAAAAAATTACTAAGGTAGCTGTGCTTCCTAAATCGGAGCTGGAGAAGGTAATAGAGACTGTGCACTGGGACCCTACCAAGTGCTTTTCCAGCACTGTAAGATCTTTTATTTAAAAAAGAAAGGGGGAAGGGAGAAGGAAAAACCTGGGCCTAGCTAAAGGATTCTGGATGCTTACCTAAATCCTGTAAGAAAAGGAAAATTCCTTCCCCAAGCTGAAATGACCCAAATGCAATTAAGACAGAGATAACATCAGCGCATTTCCCCATCTGGCATTAAGCTATTCCATGAGAGTATTGCAGAATGTGGTGGTTGCAGCTGATACACTCGCAGCAATATTGGGATGGTTATTTTCTTCCTCTTTTTCCTTTTATTCAATTGTCTAAAAAGGAGCTATTCAGCAACACACTTCTGGAAACCAGCCTCCTTCAGCTGGTATGAGGCAATATGCTACAGCACTGCAATAAAAACTCATCATTCCAAAGCCCCCATCAGTTTGTCCTCCCAGCAGCAATTCCTTCATGGCCACAGAGACCAAGTGCTCTTCTGCAGACCCCTTGCTATTATTCTGCTAAAGCTCTGAGGAGATTTACAGGGATTTGCACGTGTTTGTCTTGTTCTAAGAGAGATCGTGTGGCATGATTAAGAGACATTCTTGGAAAGAAGCTTCTCACTTTGACAAGCTTCTTGACGTTCCCTTTGTTTGATACAACACCCGTCAGTTATTGACGGGAATGTATTAAGCTCCCAATCAGCCTCAGCAATGGCTTGTTTAACAGTACACATTTCTTCTCTACGTCTCTATAGCGGCAGCCAATGCCCAGTAATTCTTGGAGGAATTATTTTTATAAATATATATGTGCATGGGTATGTAGTGGGGAGATATAGATATAAAAATGTTAGTGAAGCATGGCCTTCCATAAGTAAAGCAATGGGAGAGTTAAGAAGAGCTAGGGCGAGCTACAGCTTTGGCTCTGTCATGGGTGATGGGATTGTAAGGACTTTCTGGGTCACTGGATCCAGAACCTTCTGATCATATCATATGAATCTTTACAGAAACTGATGTTCCTCCATTATAAAAGCGAAAAAATACAGGAGGGAAATTTTATAGGAAGGGATCCACTGCAATGTGCAGATTAAAAGATGGAAGTTAGTTAAACTTCAGCCATCATCATGATGACGTAGTTAAGGCAAGGAAAGCAGCTACGGAAGAACAGCAGCCAACTAGCTACAACCCAGGACGAACCAAGCACCCTTTCTGCTCCTCCTCCACTACATCGACAAATACTGGCAGGGTCAAGGAGCACCCAGAGACCTGCAAGACGGAGTTGAGCAGAAGACCAACACTTCCTCATGGATGCCAGAGCTACCCTGCCAGCCACCATACCTGAAGTGGGCATCACGGAGAGCAGGTCTACACTCTGCTCTACCCAGCCCAGCTCCCAGGCTATACCGCTTTGGGGGATTCATTTACTGGTTGTTTCGGGGAACACCTGCTGCATTACACAGATCTGTTTGGCTACAGAAACCTGCCATCTGCCCTTCAGTTGTCCCAACCGAAGTTTGCAAGGACCCTCCTTGCAAGCAGGATTAATTACATTTCCATCTGCTCCGAAACACGAGCTGCCCATACACAACAACCTGAAGATGTCTCTCAGCTCCCAAATCCCATCCTGCCCATTAAAAAATGCAAGTTACTAGAAAAAAAAGAGGAGCCATGACTATCCAGCTCCCTCGAAGCACAAGCCACAGCAACATTTTAGACTTGCTCCATTTCCTGCATGACTAAATTCCATGGAAATGTTAACAGGCCACATTAAAGAGATATCTAAGTGGTGACAACACTGATATAAAACCATCGACTGGGTCTGCACCAATGCAACAAACTTTTAAAAACTATTAAAACAGACTGTTTATTACAGCATATGATGTGTTATATTAATTTACACAATGATATATATATATATAAAAACAGCCATTGATGATGTACAGTAAATTGGACATCAACAGGAATATTAAAACTACTGATACTCATGCACATGACATGCATTTTTTTTTTTAAAAAAAGGCAGTTTTACACAATATACTGAAGTTACTAAGCCTTGGTCAGCTGCTCCAACAGTTTTTTTCTGATCAACACCACAGTCCACACTGGGACTCCCAGGAAACAGGAGCAGAGTGCACTCCAGAGAAGGCAGTTTAACCTTAGAGACAGATTGAACAGGAGACTTTTCCTTGTGGGAGAAGGTTGAGGGTGGACGAGGACAAGTTTCAAGAAGAGAATCAGAAAAGGAAAAAGCAGGCCAGACTGTCTGGAGGAACAAATTCAAGATGTGGCAGCAGGAGCAGCAGAAAGGGACAAGCAAAAACATTAAGACCACCCACACTCCCTCCCTCTTTTTCCCTAAAAACCTATGACCTTACACTGTTGATATCCTGCAAAAGACCCAGCACTGAAAATCTAGGAATATTAATTCTTGGCAACATTAACTTTTTTTTCAAAGCCCTCTGATACTATGCACTGGAGGCTGTTCACCACTGAAACGGCAGTGTTATTTTTTTAAAACGAGTATAATCGTCTTTTATTTTCACTTAAAAGGCACTAGTATCCACCCAAGTTCAGAAGACAAGTGACATAATTTACCTTAAGTTTTAAATATTTGTATAGATATATAAAAAACAATTTGTGAAAATATGTACACAAAAGCACCTTGCTTCCAAAAGCAGAAAACAGCTATATTCCACCAAGTCACTTCACTAGACCGTTGTCATCAGCTTCAGAGAGCCCGACCGAAAGCGAAGGATTTTCTTCTTGAGGTTATGGGAGGCTTTGATTTTGACAAAGGCCTTTGCTGCATTTTCATGCAGCTCTGGAGCCGTGACCGTTTGAATGGGGAGAGTCTGGACAAACTGAGACCAAATGAGACCACCGCTCTCATCCGAGTCGCTGGTGGTAGTGCTCTCCCCTACGAATTCCACCTCGCTCAGGCTAGACTCGCTGTCTCCAAAGCAGTTCGTGGTGTAATTGCTCTGCTCGTCCTCGCTCGTGTCCACCACGGTGGAGTGGAACAAGGACTCGCACTCGGCCGAGTACTCCGAGTCACTTGCTACGTAGGCGTACGGGCTCACGTAAGGCAGGGGGACTTGTGGGTAGACTCCAACGCCTTCTCTGCGGTTCCTCCTCGCCCTCCGCAGGGCCTCCTCGTAGGAGATCTCTGCCGACGACTTCCACCGGCGATAGTCGGCCCGCTTGTGTTTAGGTTTGGCCACCACGACCTCTCGGCCATGTCCATGGGACCGGATTACGGATTTATGTAGGCCAGACGGCCTACTTTGGAGGCTGGACTCTGCTGGCAACCCACTGCCTCTCTTCCCCCTTGAAGAGGGCTTTTTCAGTTTCTTATTTGTATCCAATTCCTCAGGAAAGCGACATTTCTTGCTGACTGGCTTGTTTTTCTCCCTCAAGGTCTGAGAGGCATTTTCCAGCCCGTTGACGAGATGGGGCCTGTGTTTCAAGGTGGAACTTTTCAAAATTTTGACGTTTTTGGTGCCTTTGTGGAGCTTAATGCTTTGCTGCTGGGCCGGTATGTATTGGGCGTTCACAAGTAACCCATCATCCAGGCTCTGTGAGGAAGAGCCCTCACTTTTGAAATCCAGGGAAGGCCTCTCCTCAACGGGAGGAGAAGATGTGGAGTCGACTGCAACACCACTGTCTTGCCTGGGCTCTCTTTGGGAGCCGTGGTGAAGAGCTGGCTGTTTTCCTTGGGGATGTCCCCCGCTGGAGCTACCATGTTCTGACTTAGCTCTGGAGGCACTGGCTTGACGCCCCGCTTGCTTGGAAGTTCGTTCCCTGCGCTGGGTGGGAAAGCTGCCGGCAAAGGCATCTTCCTACTCTCCAGCTGCTCGCCACTTGATTCCTTCGGCCTCTGCTTTGCCGGGGAGAACACCGCATTGTCCGCAGCGGTTGTCCCACCGGAATGCAAGCACACTTGCTTCGAATTCTTCAGGTTCACAACGTTGGTGTGCGAAACCACCGCGGTGGGCTGCCTGACACACATGCTTCCATGTCTCAGAATCCCTTTGGTGGGGTCAGCGTTGAGACTCGTCCTTGGTTTATTAGTCCTTACTGAATGAGTCTTTTTCTGAACCAGGCTTAAGATGTAACCGTCTATCCTCTTGCTGGCGGAAGGGCCCGACGCGGGCCAGGAGCTCTGTGGGAGAAAGGTATTGGCTGCTTTTCCTGAGTCCGATTCCGACCCAACACAAACGTCGCTAATATCACAGCCAAGTCTCTCCTCTTCTCGCTGAGGGTTTTCAGTCACCGGGAGAAGAAACATGGGGCTCTGCACAGCTACCGCATGGAGTGGGCTGGGGTACCGGTAGACGTCGTTCCCGTTTTTAGACACCAGATCACACTGGTATTTTGGATGTACATCTGCAACGACATCGAGGGAATTTGAGTGCGGTGTGGACAAAGAGCAACAGACAGAGCCTGCAGTCTGGTCCTCATGTTGGCCTTCCTTATTATAATCCATCCAGCCTATGAGATCTGAAAGGCATTTTAGAAGAGTTTAGAGATCCTCCTGATGACAATCCTGTTATGTTTTTCACATGTTGTCAAAGACTCTGGTCTCGTTCACACATACAGCATACTGGGTTAACTACAGTAGTGCTACTTGAGCAGTAGAAACCTTGAATCTAGGGACACAGTTCAAGTGATAAATGCACCACTATTCTTTTAGAGTCTATCTGTGCAGGATTTGTCCCAGCATAACTACATAGGTGAAAAGATAAAAATCACAGCCCAGAGGAGAGCATTTATATTTATTCTAAAACTGTGCCTAGATTGTAAAGAGCTTCCTGTTTTACACCCAAGCCACTCACAGATCTATCATGGTCTCTCATGGTTACACAAGCACCTCTATAAGACATTGAGGTCCATACAAGTACAAGGAGTGCAGGTCAATAGAGTTGACATCCTAGCTCTGGCTCTGCAAAGACAGTTCTGTAAGAGAAATCCAGTGGTTTTTGAGATGCATGAGTCAGATTTAAAGGCTACAACATTTACTAGGAAACAAGAAACCTTAGGAGCAGGGCTTCAATCCATGCAACTTAGATTATTATTTCTCTAAGATCAAATTGATCTTGCTTTGGATAGGGGAGCAATCTAAATGATCCTCTGGACCACTTGCAGTCCTGTGTTCTATGCTTGGCCCAAGAGCTTCCTCCAGGGTACACAAACTTGAACATTCAGTGCTTGTCACTTAACAGAGCTGTTTCAAAGAGGTGCTACAGACTTTGATGAAAGCAGCTGATTGTGATGGTGCTGCTGGGAGGACAGGAAAGGAAGAACAGGCTTTTGAGGAGAGGAAGAACAGGAAGAGGAACTTCCTTCAGATAACTTGACAGTTCCCCTGCGTTTCCTAAATTCTATGTCACAGTTAGGAAGTGCTGCCAAAAACATGATGGTTTGTGAAATTCATCTAAAAGTGGGCTACTATGTTTAATAGGGGTTTTTATTTTCACGATGCATACAGAAAAAGAAAACAATACAATCTGCTGGAAATCCTTGTGCATGTTTTTGTTTTAGGTATGGTTTGTGCAGATCATAAATACCGTACAATAGGGAATGCTGAATTACCTCAAGCTGCTCTGATAAATTAGAGGAGTTCTCAGCATCTCAGAATGAATGCATCCAAGGCTGTATTTTCCCACTTCTAGGTTAGAAGAATTATTTTGTTCTTGAGTCACAAAAATTCACTATAAGTTAACCTTGAAGAGCAGAATGGAAATTGGAGATATTATGGTTAGGAGTATTCTCCACATCCCAGAATGAACCAAGGCTTTTGACTCAGTATGATGGCAACTTCAACCAATAATGATTGATCAACAGTCCTGTTTGCATCTCCTTTCAGGACAACAGACAGAGGAGGTCTTCCTATTTAACAATCATACTTGCATCTTGGGCCTAGTGTCAAGGAAATTTCAGTGGCTCTTTGCCAAAGAGAGGAAAAGCTTTTTCTTTGTCTATGATGGCTATTTGTCTAAATCTATAAAAGCAGAGCACACCTCAGCATAGTCACCTGTATGTTGAGGACCACGAGAAATGCTAAAAGGGCTGCTGCAAACAGACTCATAGGCACCCTGTCACATAAAATGTGTGGCTAGCACCTTACTCAATCACGTTAATGAGGACCAAGTCTCATCTACATTACATAGGTGTTGCTATGTAATAAGTAACTTTCCTTGTTCCTACTTAATAATAAAAAAACGATTTCTGAAGGAAACTATGAGAAATTAGCCAACTAATGTGTTTATGTGTGCATGTACCACTGCCCTCTGCTGGGTAGAGCAGCTGTGATATTTTCACGTGTTCCGTTCGTGTGTTTAGAGCGACGTATTCGCATGTAGGGCTGGAGGGGTGGAAGAGAAATGGTCCTGCCCCACGACATATGTGCATGATAGGCACAGGATTCTTTTCAGAGCACAGCACACCCAGTGAAAGGAGGAAGGGTTAATCCAACCCAGGTACTCCTTGAGGCAGTATTTCCAAAGCCACCTCCTGGAGTATGACGTATTCGACCTGCTTTTACTATACCTGCAGATTTAGGGCGTCCATCTGAGATAGTCAGTGTTGCCTCCAAAGGGCTGCAAAAGCAAGTGCTAGAATGGCAACTGGATAAACACTCACTGAAGACTGAGTTAGACGAATTGGAGAGCGATCCAGAAGCTCCATCACTCAGCTCATAAAACCCTATAAAAATAAGAATTTGTACTTATGTTAGTTCTGTCTATACAACGTTATAATTTGTGCCCCTAGCAACGCAGTCACGTTGATGTTTATATTGGCTTATTATACTGCAATCAGGTAGGGGATTTCATTCAGTCATCCAAAAAATAGTGCACAATTTGGTAATATCCTTACTACTGTGAAGAATCCAGTTTAAAAATAAGGCATTTAAAAGAGGAGCACTGTAGTTAACATATGAAATCTTAATTTTTTTTTGTTTAACTTTCACAGGGGTCGGGAGTTGTTTGTCAGATTTTAGCGAGATGGATCCATACTGCACTTGCCAGCCCACTCATGTAATGTTGTACTATACTTTCCAACAAAGACTCTCCTGCTATTACTTGACTACAAAAATATTTTCCAAATGTTAGGCCAAATACTATCCACTATTTTCATCAAAGTTCTGGAGGTAAGTATGATATTTGTGGATAATGCAAAAAAAGGAGAATGGTAAAGAATGAACAGATATAGAAAATTTAAATTTCCTGGAAGATTGGTTATACACAAGCAAAATGTGGCAGAGCAAAGTCAAAATTGAAATTATACATGTAGAAGAAAGGAATTCAGGGCATATCTAGAAAATGGAGATGCATCCCAAAGGGCAATACTCCTGACTTAGACAACATGGAAAAGCAGTTCAATCAAGTTTAATGATATGGAGGAGAAAAAAAAAAAAAAGCTAATGAGATTCTTGGATGTAGAAAGGGACTAATGAGTAGCAGTAGGGAAATGACTTCACCAGTTTATATGGCACTGTTACTGCAGATATTGGAACGATGTCTAGTTCTGGAATCCAGCACACCTAAAGCAAAGCTAAGAATTGGAAGGAGGCCATAAAGCCATTTAAAAGCTGGGAAAAATGCCTTAAAATGAATGACTTAATGAACTTGACCTGTTTAGCTCATCAAAAAAGTTGGGTATTACACTAAATAGCGACTCCAAAAGGAGAAAACAGAGAGTACTAAAAAAGACTTTAGTCTATAGGAGAAAAGCATACAAAATCAGTGCTGGAACAAGTCAAATTCAAATCAGAAATAAGCAATATTTTTAACAGTGTAAGTGATTAGTTGGCAGAGTCTCCTCTTTTCCGTGTCTTCAGGACAAGTCTAGATGCCTCTCAGGAAGGTTCCTCACAGCTAAATATAAACTATTGCATTCACCACAGTTGGAATGGAATGAAATTCAAAATATGGGGCATCAGATTATTTGATTCACTGTTCCCTTCTGGCTGTAAGATCAACTGTGAAATCTCTCTCCCACTGTTGGTGCTTCCTTTAATTGCAACCTCCTTCTTAACATGCAGGAGAATTGGAACTTTTCGACTGAGGTTGTGGGTGGCCTTGGAAAAAACACTAAAAATCTAATTAGGCTTGAAATACTCTTCTGAATATATTCTCTAAAGACAGTAACCTTTCCAGTGGTAGCTGAACTCGCCTAGTTGGCACTAATTATCAGAGTGTGAACATGCTATAGACATTTACTGTTCCAGTACTGAAAACTTTGGGGAGGTTGATTCCAGCTACCAAGGGAGGCCCCTTTTTGCCGAAGGGTGGCCTTACCTGAACTTGGACGGCTGTCTGTCTCAAGGTGCTCATCCGTCGTTTTTTCCACGTCCAGCCGGAGGTCACTTATTTGCTTATCTAGCTCTTGTAACTGATTCAACAGCCCAGCATCCCTCCTCCTCAAGCAGTTCTAGAAAACAACAGGACAAACAACATCAGCTCTGTCGGTGGTGGAGCAGGGGCGAAGGGGCTCCAAAGGCTTTCTCCATCTCAGCATCCTATAAACACCTTGTCAATGTTCTTAAAAAAGAAAAAAAAAAAGGTGGGGGGGAATCTAAAATGACACTCTGGACAAATATTTATCTGAAGAACTATGTGAGTGCTTCATTCCAACCTCTTCCAGCCAGTTGGACACTAGGAGCATTCCCCACATTTTAGGAAGACCAATGGCTGGGAAAGCACTCCTTGCAGGAACACGGCTGTCCCAACCATGGGGTCTTTTGCATGGCCCACTTTAAAACCAGACGTGCTCGCGTGACATGGGCTAGCCCAGTGAAAGGACAGTTTCACCCGTGCAATACGGGACTTTCACCGCCACGTTGACGTTGGCCAAGATCACATCTGTTCCCACAACAGGCTGAAGCAGCTCGGCCAAGAAGGGTCTGCAGTGCGGGAACCGCCTCGCTCCGTGGCTCATTATAAGCTTATATTCCACCATGTAGAGAGGAAGATTCCCAGAGCTGGGATCAGAGTCCCTTCATTAGTTTTACAATTGCAGCAGGAAGGAAGAATAATTCTTCCTCTTCTCCCATTATAATCGTATTAAATTGCTGCGAGATGGATTTTAAAGCTATTTATGAAGGTAATTTGATGGTACAAAACAAGCAATAAGAAATGATTTTGTAAGATGCTCATTAACCCACGGCCAATGCAATCAGTTTCCCTCTGTGTATTATAATTTTGCTTATCCGTCACCAGCTTGATACACTTTGCAATTGTTCTGGCTTTCGGGAGAGCAGGGGGAAGGTTTATTCTTTTTCTTAAGTGCTTCGTTTGATCAGTACCCAACGGTGCTCTGCTGCTTTCATTGCAAAGAGTTTTGATGCTCAATAAGCGGACTAGCACGAAGCCCATTAAACCAAGGACAATGTCTCCCTTGGGATGAGCCGGTCCTCGGGCGAAGGGGACGTGATCGCCAGGAGTATTTAGGGAGGCCGTCGAAAAAGAGATGCGCTGGCATCACGCGGTCCTTGGAGCACCAGAGGGGCAATCCAAGTCTTCTCCCACCTTTCCGATGGAAGCGGGATCTGGACCGCGGCCCGGCTGCCGGAGGTGACGGGTTCAAGCGGTAACTCACTGCGCCACCTACTGCCACCAGTGCCGTGTCCCCCCCTCCCCTCCCCCAGCGAGCGCTGCTGCATCTGGTTCAGATCTGCAATGTCAAGTGCACAGATTAAAGTGCTACCACAAATCCTGATCTCGGAGCAATAATTCCCGGTACTTTTCTACGGCTGTTTGGCAGCCGAGCCTTTACGAGCCAGAGAGATCGTTCATTTTTTTATCCTTTATGAGAAGAAATAACCCTTATATTAACCGAGCCGAGAGGCTAACAAGCAAAATAGAGAAAAAAAAATGAATAATAAATCACACGGTGCAACTTGTCGCTGGGAGAAGGCGAGCGCGGAGCCAGGCACAAAGGCGCCGGGCGCGGATCCCCGGGAGCGCCGGGCCGGGGCTGCCGCCGCCCGCCGCCTCTTCCCCACCCACCCAGAGCGCGCGGTCCAAAAAAGCATCCCTTGATTTAAGGGCCCCGGTGCCGGGCGGACCAGGCGGCAGCTCGCTCCGCACTTCCATTCAAGGCAAGGGGAGCGGGGCTCTTTGCCTTGAATGGAAGCGGGAGTTGGGACGGGACGGCGCGGAGATAACGGCAGGGTGGCCTTCTTCTCCTCCTCCTCTCCCTTTTCCTCCTCCTCTCCCTTTTCCTCCTCTTCTCCCCTTTTCCCGGCCAAGCGGGACCGCCGACGGCGCGTCCCGGGGTGAGAGCGGCGGAGCCCCCCGGCGCTGGGACCCTCCCCGGCCTCGTCCCCCCGCGGGGTCCCCGCGGCTCACCAGCTGCCTGCGCAGGAGGAGGATGTTCTCCTCCAGGAACTTCTCCTCTTGGCTCCGCGGCGGCGCCTCGCCCGAGGGCTCCCCGCGGGCGCCCGGCCGCCGCCGCAGCCGGG
>NW_010589254.1:44040-54592 GCF_000705375.1 Tinamus guttatus | reverse complement strand
TCAAGCTATCGCAGGAAACCTTACATCGAGATCACAGCAGCTATTAACTAAAGCTTAGGATGAAAGTGCTGTCAATAAGTTAGTGTAAATCGTGGCATGCCTGCATGGCAATTCGCAGCAGGCCCTCCTTCCTAAGACAAGATGCATGGAGATGACTGCCTGCAAAAAGCCAGGCTCTCTTGTCATCTTTGGACCACATGTAAGGACTTTTTTGGTCAAAAAAATCCCACTTTCAGGAGAGGCTGCTGCAACCTGCTCCACTGGCAAGTGAGGACAGCTCCTGGAAAGGCACAGGCAGCCTTGACAAAGGACGCATGCTGCTACTTTGCTGAACCCGCCTCAGAGGCTAAGCTGCCATTACTATCCTTCTGCATGGCCAAGGCCTGCAAGTCAGAACGAAATCCACCTCCTTCACTGTGCTAAGCAAGTCAGAAAACAGTATTGAAACGTCACCCAGACACATCGTTCAAAGAAATTAAGAGCCAAGACACACCTTAGTACATTCTGCTCTATGCTGTGATACACCCAAAGCAACGGCCATACAAAACAAAACAGCCCAGACCACACAATGTTTTGTATAGGCCTCTGCCTCTGCAGAGGACAGTATAAAAAGCTATACCAGAAATTAGACTTCTCGCTGGACGTGGTTGCTAATCACCCTGGATGCCACACCACTATCAACCCTTAAAATGCCTCTTTGACTAACGTTCAAATCAGATTTCTGACCAAAACCACAGTGACTGTTCCCATCAAGTAGTTACCAAGGCCTCCAAAGACAGGGGTTTTGGGCTTCCCCAGTGCTGTGGGTACGAGTGCACAGAGACACCTTTGTGGGAAGCCACAAGGAATAACCTTGGCCTTCTGTGGGCTGGACAATCAATTCACAACGTGCTGGAGTCAGTATCACAGGTGCATCTCTGCCACTCACCTCCAGAACAGCAGGAGCAATCTGCCAGCCCCAAAACTCAGCAGGTCCTTCCTGCAGGTGAGGAACATGGCTCATCTGTGGTACTTCACGCTCCTGAGATCACTGCTTGTCTTTGCTTGGGTCGTACACTCCCATCCAGTCCCACTCAAGTGGCAGGGACAAGGCTCAGCGATGATGCAGTCTCCTAGCAGGAGCAAGGGATGCACCTCCACACCTGGTGATTGCAGCAAGTAGAAAGCTCGTGCCAGAGAGCCCTGTTCCACCCAAATTGCACTAAATGTGACCACTGTTTCAGCTAAGTATTCCCGTAGAGTGTAGCCTGCAAACCCCAATAAGGCCAGTGTCATTGTATTGTCACCGTTAATTAAGGCAGGCTCAAGCAGACATCTCGGGCCTGTTCAGCTGGGACAGAAGCAGCGAGAAAGGAGACAGAGTCTCAACTGTGGAGCTCTGAGCAGAACAAGGAGCATTTGTTACCCAGGAGACTTGTTCCCATAGCAGAGAGGAGAATGGAAACTATGCTGGTGCCCTCCCCAGCTCTCCGCGAGCTTTGCCAACACTGACGCTGGGAGGTTTAAATGCTGGCAGGCTGAAAGCTTGCCTGCATCCCTGCCCCTGCTGCAGGACACTGGTGTTAACCCCTTCACTGACAGTAGTGTCTCCTCTGTGCAGCATGAGCGCTCCAAGGCAGATGCAGTCAGGGGCTGTTTTGTTAAAAACCAGACAGATAAACATAGCAAGAAAATGGGCTCCTTTGGAAACACTGGCTGTTTACATATGTTCCCCAATGTAGACACTCATATCCTCCTCTCCCAACTAGTTATTCAAGCTAAGTGTCTTCCCCCTCACCTTAAGCCTGTTGCCTTGCTCTCCTGCTGCAAGCTCCCATTTGCTGCCCCTCTCCATAAAACTGCTAAAAACTGATTTCTTGGAGCTTCACAGTCAATAAGAGATTACAGGCCATACAGAAAAAGTAAGAAAGCTCTTTTTTGGGTCTTACTTCTAGATGACTTCTCTTTGATCACAAAGATGAGTCAGTGAGGAGAGGATAGCTGTCTCCAGGGACTCATGCAAAGGAGGGGAGTAGGAATATTGAAGGGGGGTAACTGCTCCTTTGAGAAGCGAGATGGGGAGATGCAGGGGCCAGAACTCACCATCCCAACGTTAGCCCAGCTCCACTCCCTGCTCTGTGGCTAATGCTTCCCACACATTCTCGGCATTGCAGGGCGCAGCTTTGCAGGGGAGAACTGCCTAGCAAACAACATTAGTCTCATCACTCACAGGCCTCCCAGATGCAGCCCAGGCATTTTGCCATCTTCTTCCTCCAAGAGTAAGAGAACTGAGTGCACAACAGGTTCTCCAACCCATGTGTTTCAGTAAGGAAGCAGAGGCATCCCATTCCCGGTGCTGGGTTGCAGGACAGCTCGACATTTCAGGGCGAGCCCTGTGTGCTGCATGTGGGCTGGGCATGGGCCATAGGTAGGTGGAATGCTCTGTTTTCCTGCAGACTGTCACCAGGACAAGAACTTCAGCACAACCCTTCATCATCTAGGGGGGAAAAAAGGACAATGCTCTTCTTCTTTGACGGTGGAATATTCACCTGCTTTCACATACAGTGTGGAAATCAGCTACTACGGACAGCACATCCCTGCAGATAAGAAGGAACAAACCTTCCCACTCTCACTACAACTGTATAGCAAAATCACCCACTTCAGCAAACACATGCTAAACCTCCCATCCATTTGCTGCAAATTTTCCCAGCTGATCAATGAAGTGGGAACAGTTCCGGCTCAAATCCCACATGGCTGCCTCGACTGCAGCTCTGACACCAAGAACAGGATAGGGAAAGGGCACCCTCCCTGCCAGGCTCAGCCTGCCACCCTCGCAACATCCGGACAGCCCCTGCACCACAGCCCCTCCACCCCAACTCACCGGTAATTCGGGCCCGGGAACAGACTGTCTCCTTGTCCAGAGCATGGAATCTTCGGTCTGGGCACGTTGCCCGCAGGCTGCCCGCAGCACGCGACAAGCTGCAGGAGGAGCAGAGAGCTCACCGCCACAGGGGAGAGCATGGGCCTTGCCGCCTACTGCAAGAACATGCCTAGGCCACAGCTCAACTTCTCCTGACCCCGTTGGCAACACGGCCAGGAGAAACATATCACACTTTTGCACATGCTGGACATTCACGAGTGACCCAGGAGCCGCTCCCTGCCTTTCCACCTTCACCCACTGATTGCTCCAGACAGAGCACAGCAACACAGCAAACCCCTCCACCACCAATCAGGGTGTTTGAAGAACAGCAGAGAGGCATCTGCTCAGGGCTACGAATCAGCACCATGCTGCTTATCTACACCAAAACTTTTCAGGAAAATAGGAAGTACTGAAAAATTAAAAAAAAGGAGAAGAGAGGAGAGGAGAGGAGAGGAGAAGAGAGGAGAGGAGAGGAAAGAGGAGAATCAGTCTTGTCAAACATCGTCTCTCTCAAACACAGATCAATATAGGCTGACCATTATCATTATTTTGACAACTTTTGTATCCAGTGTAAAGTGGGAATAGAACATGGATTATTTTGAAGGCGGAGGGTGTGAAAAATCCAAAGCGAGGGAGATGCGCACAGGGCGACCGGCACGTCGACAAGGACTGCCCCCAACCCCACATTTCCAGAGGGTCACGAGTGATCCCCGCTGAGCCTTGCTTCCGAGAGGAACCCTGGCCCGACCGAGCGGGGCGCACACACACATCGGCCACAGCGGGATCCACCAGGCAGCTCTCCATGACCCCGTCCACTCCCCAGAACGGCAGTACTGGCTTCTTCAGGCCATGAGACAGGCCTTCAAATTAGAAAATAGCTGGACACAGACATGGTTTGTTTTGTTTCCCCCCCCAAAAGGAGTGTTCTTGTTTGTTTAGTATTTTTTTGAGGTAACAAATTCACTACTCTGATGTTTAAGCATGTTAAAAAAAAATCTAGCTTACCTTTATTCATAGGCAGCTCACCCTATTCACTCCTGTTCCAAAAGAGCTTGAACACTTATCTAGCCTGTGTGTAAAGTTAAATCATCAAAGTTCTGCAGTGGCTTCTCAGAAGGCAGGCTCTCCATTTGTTTGATCACAGCAATAATCCTTCTCTGGACTTTATCCAGTTTGAATCCAACCTTCAGTGACAATCTTTCAAGTGAGAGCTCATCACACTTTAGGATAATAGCACTAAAATTTCCTCATCTCTGCTAAAAATAATTTTGTCCAATATACCATTCTGGATTACATTCATCTTTTTCATAGCTGCATCGTATTAGTTGTTCAGTTATCTCGTGCTTGACTGATAAAGCTTAGATTTTCCCCTGTCCCCTTCATTTTCCCCAGTGAACTACTAGATGAAGTTGAACTTTTAAGTTATTCATAAAGGACTTCCTTCTCACTAGCCCTGATCTGCCTCTGAATTGATGACATTCTGCAGCTGTTTGTCTTCAGGAAACTCACTATTAGCAAACTCTCACTTTTTATCACTCAGAGATTTATTTAATGTACTGAATGAGTTCCACCCCAAGGCTAATTTCTACTTCCCTCTTATTTTTAAAACCAGCATTTTCTCTTTCAACACTCATCTTCCTTGAGTCAGCTTGCTGCTCCTTACTTCTCAGCATGCGTGAATGGGTGGAGGGAAGAATTTCACTCATGCTCAAGAGAAGGCAGGACAAATGCTTGGGAGATCCATTTCAGGTTACTAAACCATCAAAATACAACAGACTTAGGAAAACCCCTGAAGCTAAGGAAATATTAAGGTATCTTATCTGCTTATCTTTTTTCCTACTCTTTCCTAGCTGGCCACTTGCAACCACTTTGGAAAAATACTACTACACTAGGTGAATTCTTCATCCAAGTCACTACGGGTGATTTCTGTCTGCCCATATTAAGGTCCAGCCCTTCCCATTGCTAGCAGCTGTCACCGTAGTGCCCAGAGGCTTTTACAAGCTCCATAAAAAGTCACAGCTACCAGAGAGGGCTAGTTCTGGCACGGATCCCTACAGAACTGGGCTGAGCTCCACATACCTCAGTAATACTGAGGAGACATCTATGGGAAAACCAAACCAAAGTCACGGTCAGCTGCCTGTTGCTAGTCCCTTCCAGCCCAGGATCCTAGTATGGTCATATTGTTTTCCAAGTAAAGCTCTGATATCAGTATTTTATACACAAGAGACTAAGGCAATATGGAGATATGTATCATGTGCTACTACACTGGAAGCCTGGGAGAAAAGCAAGAAGAGATCCCAGGACCCCAATTCAGCCCTAACATTCAGCACTTGCTAAAGCAGGAGCACAAAGAAATACATTAGCTGTTGAGACAGAGGGAAGTCAGGATAGATAAAACAGCTTCTGAATCGTTGTCCAAAGTTTTCAGCTTGCATCTGATAAAGAAAGCTCATAAAGTTGTAGAGAAAACCTTCAATTAAAGCAAAGTTTGGATATAACTGATGCAGTCTATAATTTCAGAGTGCCTGAAGCAGGAGCCCTGCATAACAGGAGCCCTGTTTGTTCAAGCGCTCACTCAGACGTTGTTGATATAACCTTTTTCAATAAGCAGAACACTGACAAAAAAGCACAGAAAGAGTATTTTTACAAAAAGATATGCTTTCTAATTTGCTGCGACTGATTCTGTGCAGACCATAGTAACAGCAGATACTAAGGTGTTACTGGCTTCACTTATATGAAAATTAGCTTTCAAAAATGTGATGAGTGCTGCTGCTAGACCACATTTTACCTCAACTATTGCTGCACTTTTGCTGTGAGCTACCAGCTAGTGTCGCACTGCCATGGGGAAAGCCTCAAGTTGCCACATTAGATCACAGTGATCTGATGATTTGGCAGCCACGTCTCTGCTATAATCAATGGTTTGTATTCTGACCCTACATATTTAAAAAAAAAAAAAGATGCTTGATTTAAAATTTTTATTTAAAACTTTATTTTATACTTATTTGCAAGGAGATGGTGCAGAAACTCCAGAGTTGAGTGGAACCAATGCAGTCATGAGCCAGTCACTGTCTGCATACCAAAGTCAAGCAGAGATTACTGTGTATGCAGGGAGCCCTGCTCAGGAAAGGTGACTGCTCAGGGTGCCCAAGAGGTGCCCCAAGTGACACTGCTCTCCTGCTGCAGAGGCATCTCCTGGCAGCAGAGTGTAACTGCACCGCAAACGAGCTCAGAGACTGTAATGGAAGGGTGCAAACTGCAAAGGGGCAAAACGAAGAAGAAAATTATCTGTTGGACACAAGAGGCTACATTGAAGAACGGAGAAAGCTTCCTACGCTCCTATCAGTAGGACTCAGGTCATAAACACTGATTTTTTTCTGAGGAAACAGCAAGTATGGAAACTGCTCACAGTAGGAGAAAACCTACTCTCACCTTCCTCTGCAAATGTTTAAGCCCTCTTTTTGCCATCACTGCTCAGGGCAGAGACAGAAGTTAAGCAGTGATACCTGTCAACTCGAGGCAAAGTGTTCCCAAAAGACCGTCCAGCTTTCAGACACACTCCCAACTTCACAACAAACCCCAGGGAGCATATAATCACCAGCTGATTTAGAGATACTATTATTTCTGCTGTTTTTCCTCTGTTTCTTCACTGACCACCCATACTGGGAGGCTTGCTGCTCTGCAGTACTCTCTCCTCCTCCTGGGTGGCTGCTTTGGTAAAGTAATCCCAACAAGTGTGTGCTTCTGCAAAGCCCTCTGTTCTAAAAGTGGCTGCTGAAGATATTCTCAAAAACCACCCACCTGCAGCAGCCCTACAGCACAGCATGGGCATGCTTAAGACAGTGCCACCAAAGGACACTGCCCGTGCTCTTGAGCATCCGAGCAGCCACTGACAAACACTGCGAAGAGGGGAAGCAGTTCAGTTAGCCAAGAAATGCTGAAAAAAATCCAAAAAACACTAGGCAATGGAGGCTTGTAACTAAATCCTGGTGTTCCCATCCACATCTTATGCTTTTTAACCTCCTCTTGGAGGATGTGATAGTCTCTTACTTTCATCTGTACCACCTCTAGAACTGACATTGTCAGCAAAACAAATAAGGCCTACACATAGACAGTAAATAGACATAAATCAAAATCATTACCATGACATCTTAAGCATCATAGATTGAACATCCCCACCCATAATCATAGTGCAGGACCTGCTCACTCGGAAGGGATCTGTGGTTACTGTAGATCACAGGCGGAGCGAACATGAGTCATAGTGGCATGTGGCTTTGAAGTAGGCACACAGTATGTAGGGCTGTATGAATAAGCACATCGTATGCAAGACATGGAGCAATCCCGCTCTACCCAGCACTGGTAAAGGCCTCGGTTACTACCAGTCCTGCAAAGACTTGGAAAAACTGCTTAGAGTCCAAAGACAGCAACAAAAAAAACAGAAAAGAGGAAAGCATAAAGCAGTTGAGCTGTTTGTGGAAAACTGGGAGGATACACAAGAGCTATCCCAAAACACATTAAAGTCTTCTGTCCAGAGCAAGAGAATAAACTGTTCTCCCCTGACAACAGGGCGCTTGAGGGGCAGCCAAGGAAGGTTAGTTTAGACATCAAGTGTGACAGATAAAAATAGCTGTTTATTACTCCACTAAACAAGCACAGCAATCAGGAGGTGAGATTTGGTGGTGGTGGTGATGGTGGTTTGATTTATTTATTTATTTTTAGCGTTTTGCATAATATGCAACAGGTCCTGTCTCAGAAGCTCTTTAACATTCTAGAGGCAAACATTCACATTAATTCACACAAATCCGTAGTGCCATAAACTGGAAACAGCCTGGGACCATGAAGAAACGTCCATCAAATGCCTTGCCCAGCTCCAGGTGCCATAGCATCAGCAGAAAGCAATGGAAGGGGGGACTGGGGAACTAGGCTGTGGGCTGCAGCTGCTAATGTCACCATCTCTGTAAGTTTCCAGAGGCAGGTAAAGGCAAGAAGCATAAGGAATGGCAGAGTCGGAGTCAGCTCTGCTTGGGTCAGGGAGATGTTGCTACGTGGCTTCTAGAGGTCTTATTATAATGATTTCAGTTTGACTCACAGGAGCAGGCAGCCTCTGATGAAGGATTAAAAGCCCAGAGAAGTGTATTCTGTGGGAATAACTGGAAAAACAGAAATACACTTCTGGAAAGAGAGAGCAAACGTACATGTAAATACAGAGTGGTAACGCACACCATGGCCAACTGATCCGATGGCTAATTCACCTGGCTGTTAAAAACCATCCTGAGGTTTGGCTTTTCTTTTTATTTTCTCCTCAGAAGGAACGGGATGAGTACCAGTTTCTACTTGGTGAATTCATCCTCCTTCTGTCCACTGTGGTCAAGAGACTTCTCATAGTCTTGTGGACAATGTTACTTCACCACACCTTCAAACCTTCTTAGCCTTTTCTTTTGTTGTTATAACCTCTTCCCATTTAATAAAGCAGGCTGTGGTAGATTTTCACCCACTACAGATCTCCCTGTCAGGTCATGGATGACCTCAGTAAAGCCAACCTTTTGGCTGTTATGTGCTTACAGATATAGGCTTGAGCAGCGCAAAGAGTTCAAACTGCAGCATCTAGCTGCAGTATTACCAGTTGTGCCTTTTCATGTGTGTTCCAGCTCGGAGGTACCATGTATGTGTAAGTGCAGAAAGATACAGTGTGTATGCCGGCATGCCCATGATCTGGCATCACTGAGGAGGCATAAAGGAAAAATGGGTCACGGGTGACCCCTGACATGTCAGGCTTAGACTGCATTGAAGAGCCTGAAGTAGGGCTCAAACCTCATGTAAGGCAGGAAAAAGAAGTGACGCTCTCTGCTCTGTAGGGCTCCCTGTGGAGCCTCCTCATCTTAGTACTTTGGGAAATGCTGGAAACTGTGGTGTGGGACTCTGGCACCTTGCAGAAGGCTGATGACGCCAGCAAAGCACTTACAGAGGATGAAAAAGCCTATGTATTCCAGGTATGCTCCATGAACAAGAGCATACCAGTGTGGAAAGAGCCCCAAGAGAGCCCTTGGGAGCTTTAAAACATGCCATGATACAGAACCTTGGCTCAGATGTAATAACAAACAGGAATGATGATGGCTCAGGGCACCTTATAGCTGGCTGAATATTTACAGAGGAGCAGAAACCCTCTAGTGAGGCACTGATCACCCAGAACAAGTTATACTGCCTTAGAGAATACCTGAGGAAAGAAATATGCTTTTCACTTCTGTGATATATTTTCATCTTTGAACAATCCTAAAAATCTGTATTTCAAACACACCTGTAAGAAGTCACTCCAACCTGAGGACAAACTCAGCCAGCACCTTTCCCTGGGCGGCAAGCAAGAGAAGCTTCAAAACGAGGCAGGCTACGCAGGGCTGCGCAAACAGGCAAAGACTAAACACGCACAACTGTCGTGCCCTAATTCTCAGTGCAATTGCTGGAGAAAACCCTCAGTTACAATGTTCTAATGGGACCTGCCCTCCATCCCTGAGGACTTTTGCCAGAATTAGTATTCCCATGTCAAAGGGGGTGAAGCATGGAGCAAACAGCAATTGTGACCTTTTCAGCAATTTCAAAGCCTGCTGCTTTCACAGCTACTTTCTATATCAACTTTAAGTCCAGTCCTTCAGAAAGGGAAGTACTCAGAGATTGTGGAAGCATCTCACCCTTTCTCTACAAAGCCAGAAACTGGCACAAACTTATGCCAGGCTGCAAAAGAAAAGGCCAAAGAGCTACACAGAGGAATTAATACTGCAGTTCAGAACCTCAATATTTAAAACAGGAGCGCAGTCTCCCCTGCGTACAACACTTCTGCCATCAATCCAAAACAAACAGGCAAGCCCAAGCACTGTCTCCAAGCTCACAGCCACAGGGCACCTCAGCTCTTTCCTTCTGCATGCAGGACCCCACGTGTTAAGCCATGCGACAGCAGTGGTCTGCACTGCCACACTGGGTATTGTGAGAGGGTGGCTTCTCCTACACCCCTGTTAGACCAGGCAAGAGTGGAGCCCCAGCTCCTGTCTGCAAGAAGAGGCATCTCTGTCCTTGGGTGCTTTCTGAGCATGAGCTCTGGCTTCCAAGCACTGGACACGAGTGGTCAGTGGGGTCTCCTGACACACACAGCCCCATATGGGAGCAGGTGAGTAGAGGTCACATTATTGTGGGCCTTGACCAACAAACAAAGCCCGGTGCAAGGGGAACAAGCTGCAGCGTTCAGCATCACTGGAGGGAAGGGGCAGCCTGCACTGGCTGCATGTGCCAAGGAAGGCTCCTCCCCAGGATCCCAGCACCCTGGCAGTGCACTCCACTTTTCAGTTCTAGGCCATGACCATGACAGGAACAGAGTAGGATTTTTGAATTACTTTTGTATTTATGTGGATAGCGAGAATGTCCAGACCTATAGCTATTAATCCCATATATAATTTCAATATTCTTTTTGCAATTAAACCAGCCCCCAGCTACCAGTCCTCAGGATAAACTTCACGAAGGGGCAGAATCTCTCCCTGCACCATGGCTGGAGGGCTCAGGACGTTTGGGAGAAGCAGCTAGGTAGATCTGGCCGCTGTCAGGGATGTGCTGGCAGGCGAGATAAAGCTCAGGTTAACCCCTCTTAGCATTTCCTGTCATTAGAGATAATAC
>NW_010589254.1:14042-31099 GCF_000705375.1 Tinamus guttatus | reverse complement strand
CCCCTTGGACATCCCAATGGTCACACACACCCCAGCTGCCTCCTCAGGCACCCCAGCAGTCACAGGCACTTCAACTACCCCACTGCCCCCTCGGACACCTGAATGGTCACACACACCCCAACTGCCCCCTCGGACACCTCAACGGTTATGGACACCCCAGCTGTGCCCTCAGACACCCCAATGGTCACACACACCCCAGCTGCCTCCTCAGACACCCCAGTAGTCACAGGCACCTCAGCTACCCCACTGCCCCCTCAGACACCCGAATGGTCATGCACACCCCAACTGCCCCACTGCCCCCTCAGACACCCGAATGGTCATGCACACCCCAACTGCCCCACTGCCCCCTCAGACACCCGAATGGTCACACACACACCCCAACTGCCCCCTCGGACACCTCAACGGTTATGGACACCCCAGCTGTGCCCTCAGACACCCCAATGGTCACACACACCCCAACAGCCCCCTTGGACACGCCAGTGCCCATACACTTCCTAACTGCCTCCCCCGCCAGCTGCCTCAGCTGTCACACACTCACTGCCCCCTCAGGCATCGCCCCTGGCAACAGCCACCCCAACAGTCTGCAGCAACACCCATCACCCTCGTATGCACCCTCACAACCCACAAACACCGTCCACGACTATCTCCCAACACAACAACAGCTCCTGAAGCCATTATCTGCATAAGCAACTTCCTCGACTGCCACCCTGAGCCTTGATGGCACCTCTAACTGCCACCAAGGCAACAACCACCACGTTGTACCACCAGCATGAACACCCCAGTGGCACACAGGCTACCTGCACCACCTGTATCACACCCGCTGCAGGCTGTGCAACCTCCTGATATCTCTGCCCGTTTCACCTGCTGCATTCAAAATGAGAGAAGAGAGACAAGCGTCCCTGGCCTGCTGCTGCGTTGCTGCATTGCTGCTGTCAACATGTCCCTTCATCTAGCATGGATGCGACAGAACCCAGCTATCCACTTTCCTGCATTCCTGTTGCCACATTGTGCAGAAGGGGAAGAGCTCAGTGAGGTGAAGAAAGGATGGAAAAGCTTCTGGGACTCACTAGCATCACTGGAACAGAAGCCCAGTGCTCCCTCTTCACTCCTCCTACCTCCACAAGCCCTTTATTACAAGACAGCTTGTTGGTGAAACAGCATCGAGGGAACATTACTATGAACCACAATCAAACTCTGAATTTGCTGTTATCCTTGGCCACTGAAACCAGAAGCTCAAAATAAAAAAGACAGCATTAAATGGATAATAATAATACCTATGGCGTTCACTTCTACGATACAGAAGGAATTCCAGCTTCTTCTCGAAATAGCCAGCTGCAGTATTAATTCACAGGGCTGTGCCTGGGGGCACTATTCAGAGCTGTCCATTGCAGCTTCCTCACTTTCCTGATTGCTTCCCAAATCAGGATACCACTTAGAAGAGCCATTATTCCAACCTCTTCTAACCATCCTCCCACAGGCTGTGAGAGATCTAGGAATGACATACACATGTCTGGTTATAAACTCCTGTAATCATTAGCAGACTGCCAACAAATCAGTCATCTCAATGGTCTCTTTTTATTTTAAAAAATAATTTTATAAAAATCAGGAGTGATGTAGCTTGAACATCACTGCCAGTGATATGTTTCAATGGTCGAACCTATCAAGCCACTGAAATATCTGCAGCTGCAGCAAGTTCGCCAATATGTGTCCAGTTCTGGGCTCCACAGTACAAGAGGGATGTGGAGCTGCTCAAAGAGTCCAGCACAGGGCTACAGGGATGATCAGGGGCCTGGAACATCTGCCGTATGAGGAGCGGCTGAGGGAGCTGGGCCTGTTCAGCCTAGGGAAGAGAAGGCTGAGAGGGGATCTAATCAGTGTCTATAAGTACCTCAAGGGAGGGAGTGCAGAGGACGGTGATGGTCTCTTTTCAGTGGTGGCCACTGATCGGACTAGAGGAAATGGCCGGAAACTGAAACATCCAAAATTCCATAGGAACTTAAGGAAAAATTTCTTAACAGTGAGGGTGACAGAGCACTGGAACAGGCTGCCCAGAGAGGTTGTGGAGTCTCCTTCTCTGGAGATCTTCAAAACCCGCTTGGATGCAGTCCTGCGCCACGTGCTCTGGGTGTCCCTGCGTATGCCGGGGGGTTGGACTAGATGATCTCTAGAGGTCCCTTCCAACCCTAAGCATTCTATGATTCTATGATTCTATGTCCTATGCAGCATTTGAAAGTCCCCTTCAGCTAGAAGGCGAGCTAAGTGCCGTCCTTGTAAACCACGTGAGAAGAGTGATACAATCCCAGAGTTTCCTTGCTCTGTTAGGAAAAGGTCTGCCTCTATCGCTTAGCATTACAGTCCAACATATTCTATACTTGGAATAGCATTGACAGGTCTGTCAGTCCATAGGCCAACCTGGCTATTGTGGGGGTATCCGCTCACCTGCCTCAATCTTCCTTTTATCTTCTAGCCCCTTGGATGCTCACTGTGAAAGGCATTATACTAACCAGAAAGCTATGATTGTCTCTGCAAAGTGGCTTTAAAATCAGAAGGAGGGGAAGGGCATTAATCACAGTAGGGTTTTCTCAGTCACGGTGTAAACTCTCCGTTTATTGAGATATATCCTTGCAGGAGAGATCACTGGGTTAGAATTTGCTCCTTCCTCAGCAAGCAGCTCCAGGCTGCTGAAATCTGGATTCAGGCCCAGGTCTAACTTGCACTGGCTATGCTGAAATTTAATACTACAGTTTGCAGCTTTTAATACTACAAGCCTCTCAAAGCAGCAGGTGCAACAGACCATTTTTTTCTGTGCTCGGTTAAATCCAGGCAGATGAAATCTTTTATTAGAGCTTAAAAAAAAAACCCCACATAGTAACCGCTGAAACTAAGACCACAGGCGGTAGGTAAGGTGTTATATGCAGACCAGATGAAACAGGGACATGTCTGGACTGTTGCCATGACATATTGCCTCCACTGATAGCTCAGAGACTCAAGGCAGAGAACTGTCAATAAATTTCAGATGGTTGTGTGCAAAAATCCCAATCCAAAATGCAGTAAGAGTCTAAACTTCAATAAAGGAGCTGAGAAAGTCTCACAGCAAAGGCTGCACAAAAGGAAAGCTCCTTTTAGACAGCTCAGCGGCATTAGCAAGACAGATTCTCATTCTGGCTTTCCACCTAGTAGTCCCACTGGTGCTAATGTTATCATACTGTGTAACAAATCAGCGAGCAAGCCCCAGTCTCTCAACATGACCATGTCTTTGGCTATGTTTAGGTCCCTCTGCTGGCAGTCAGACTGATAGGATTTGGAGGAGCCTCCTGCCTCGTTCCTGGTGTGACCCCCGTGTGCTTGCCTCCCGAGTCGGGAGGATCGTGGGGAACGGCCAGCTCTGCCGGGTGCAGAAACGGGGGGAAATGAAAGAGGTTTCTCAGACGCCGCAATGCTGCTGGTGGGAGACAGTACCCGGAAGAACAGGAAAAACAAGACTATTGAGGAAGGCATGACAAAGACTTTACTCAATATCTTATAGTGAGACACACACAAAAAAGAAGAACTTGAAGTGGATTCAGCGAAAACAATTGAGTACAGGAAAAAAAAAAGAAAATTAAAAAGTTTATCCCCTTACTCTCCATTTTGTATCTATAAATTGGATTTCCTCACTGCCGGGGTGTCTGGAACTGATAATTGATACATGAACCTTTCTGAATAAAACATCAGCCACCACAGAGAAACTCTGCAGAGGCCCCTGAGTCCTCGCTAGGGTTCTCAGAAACTGGACCACATCAGGGGAAGTGTGATCACACTTCATCTGTTGCACTGACCAACAGAACTGGCAGAGTAAAGGCCAGGACACCCTGCACCAGCAGTGAAATTGCATCTGTTCCTCTACTATTTCTTATGTAACTTCCATCGAGTCAGATGAGCCGGTGCCTTAGAAGACAGATGCTGCCTCAGTCTGTTATGGCAAGAAAAGCCACCTGATGCTGGAGGCTCCCAGCTGAGTCCTAGCCTAGATATGGACTCCTCCATGCTAGATGTTATGGCTTGATCTATAGGAGCCTGAAACTCTTTTGCCCTGCTATTTTAACTGTGAAAGAAATAGCTGGTACCCAGCTACAACACCTGAGATGGCTCTGGCAATGATCATTTACAGCAAGAGCAGATTTGCATTACAGATACAGGGCAGACTTGTGATTATCAAGACCTTACGCCTTGATCAACTAGGCATTTCTCTGAGCTTGCAGCACCTCCATACTGCAGATGCAGGAAGAAGGTTGCGCTTGTGGCACTGTCCACCTTCTGAAAAAATAGATTAACCATTATTTTGGAAGGAGGTTATTTGCAACTCATATTTTCTGAAGTGCTTTTGCACACTATAGTCAAAAGGATACAAAATTACACATATTACAAAGATTAGGTTTGAGGGTTTGTATGGCTGGACCTAAGGCACACCTGGGGTCAATACTGTCAGCCCAGGAATATGGTCCAGAATGAATTCATGACAGAAACCAAGGCAGGCATGTAAATGAAAAAGGTATCACCAATTCTGTCTGTTCCTCAGCCAAGACTTCACTTTGTTCTGAGGTATGTAGTTAAAGGCAGAAAGAAAATGTCATCATAAACAATCTTGGTGAGTGAAGGAGCCTCCCACAACATGTTCTCTCTCTTGTTCCAGGGAGGCCCTCTGGAGTACAAAACAGCTTTAATTCATCCTGCCCACCCCACTCTTCCCTTACTTCCCTAGGAGCAGCATTTATCTTTGGAACAAAAGCAGCAGTTGGAAACTGCAAGTGGGTAAAAGGAAGGGTCCAAGTCCTTGCTTTGCTAGCCCACAGAACAGAGCTCTGAGGAGCCACTGGCTCGGTGCTTTGCAGGAAGCACACTCTCCTTTTCTGACAGCCCTTTAGGTTTGTAGTTTTTTGGTTTGGTTGGTTTTTACAGTCCCTTGTGTTTGTATTTGTCACTATTAGGTGAGAACGTTCCTGTTGTAGCAAAAGGTGATTTTGGCCGCATGTTCCTTCCTGACATAATGAGCGCTCCGAAGCCATGCTGATGGGAGAAGGCATAGCCAGAGCGGCGGGTACTGGTCCGACGCAGACGCCTCTTGGGTGACGGGGGAGGTGGCCTCTTCTTAGCTTCTTTGATCTTGAGTAGGACCTGAAAGCAGAAAATAAGACTGAACAAGTGGGAAATGCAAAATTACTCATAAGCACAGCAAAAGAGGAGCTCAGAAGGGGAAATAAAAGCATGGATCCAAAGCAGGAAATTATTGACAAAACAGGGGGACAGCAGGAGGAGCCAGAGAGCAGGAACTGAACTTGCAGCATCAGGGTAGCACTTTAGAAAAAGGAAAAGCAAATATGACTCCAAAAGGCATTATTGGAAATGTCATGTGTAAGATATGGGAGAGAGTGATATCCATTTGTTACTCCTCATGGCACTGTGAGACGTCAGTTAGGGTTTTTCTGAAGCTCTTTCCGGGCTTTTCAGTCAAAAAAAAAAACCCCAAAAAACAAAAAACAAACAAAAAAAAACACACAAGAAATTCAAAGAAGTCCAGAAAGCCTGATCTATAAATAAAGATTGAAAATTTGACTTATTTAATTTAGAAAACAGACCACTGAGGGTGGGCTTATATAAAGGCTTTTTATGAGACTGGTGAATCTGGGGACATTTACAGACATCCCAAGGATGATCAAGGCAGCCACTGAGGACCAAGAGCCATCCCCTGAGTGCTCAGAGATACTTGTCTCGCAGCTTGGTGTAGGAAGGGGACGGAAGCACCAGGTGGCAGCAACATTTAGCAGATATCCCTGTTTGAGAGGCAGCCCGGGGAGCTGTGTTTACGCTCATCTTGTCCAGGAGTTCCTTGGCTGTAGTGATCCGGGCACTTCTGCCCCTTCCATCTCTATCAGCCTCTCCCTGCCCTAATGGCCTCATCTTCATATTTTAGGGCACGGGAGGGCAGCTGGTTTCAGTGAAGGAATATTACTATTGGCTATCAAGAAAGTAAATTCTCAAGCCAAAAAATCCCCAGCAAACATGTATGCATGTCTGAGGGATGAAGGAGTGCAGTCTGCAAAGTTAAAAGCTGTATGGCAGCAAGATGTCACTGCTGACTGTGAAATATGCCCCTACGTTGCCACTGAGCCACACCTTCACATAAAAATAGTGAAGCTTCCTCACTCCACTGCAACCCAATCCATGTCTGAATAATCTCAGCATTGCTCCCAGCCGCAGATGGTTTCAACTGTGCCAAAACACATGCTCAATCCTCCTTTTAAGGGACTAGGAGACAGAAGGATGGCAACACTTGCACCTCTAGGGATATAAAATAAGCAATGCCAGGCCCTTGCACTAAGACCTTGCAGTAGCTTTTGGTGGCAGCAATAAGGATTTCTAGTTTATGAGCTTATCTCCTTACTTTATCACTGGGAGTGGGCTTTAACTGAGTCTTCAGGAAACGATAGCCAACTACAGGCAGCACACAGAGGATGATGCTGAGGAAGATGGCTAGCCACACATTTGGTTGGCTGAGGGTGTTTCGAGCCGTACCTGAAAAATAAGAGCATTGTTAAAACCGCGGCAGCAACACCTCTCACCTTATTCACCTCAAATCTGCCATTCCCTGAGCTCCCAAAGTACTCAGGAAACACATCAAAATATAAACTAGACCCTTTTATCTAACAGTGAAATCAGCTTGTTACAGAGGACAGTAACATCCTCATAGCTGTCATAGATAAGTAAAGAAGAAAACAACACTCAGGCTAAACTGCACTGCTCAGGGAGATAAAGATGGCAGAGTGACTACTTTGTCCCATTACAACGAGTCAAATCACTGCAACATGTTGATAGGTAAATATCTGAGAGATCTACTTCAGCCACAATCCAGCCTGCTAGCCTTTTGCCAAGACTTCAGTTAAAAAGAAAGAATATTCTTCCTTATTTGCCAGGACTATTTCCTGAAGCATATGAAGTACTGTCCAATAGGTAATATGATCACAGTCCTTAATGAAAGCAAAACTCACAGACTAGCCTAAAGGGTGTGCTGGCAAAGCAGCTGCCACGTGGTAACATGACACTGACACATTATTTGAAAAGAAAATTTTCGCTTTTGGCTCCTCCAAAAACTGAAGGAATGCAGGATAGAACAAACTGCTTGCAGATGCCTCATTACAGCATCTAATGATGCTGTTGTTGGCAGTAAAGTTGCTGAATGTCTTCTTTACAGTAAGCCAAATTCTGTTGTATTACAACTCTGCTGAAATTAAAGCAATCAGGTTAACTGAGAGCAGACTTGAATAAATTTCATTAGAAATGGTCTCACAGTGAGACCTTACTAAGTGGCACTCAACATTATGGGTGCTTTGGCCTAGGCAGTATCAACAGAGCAGCACATATAGATGTCTCTGCTAAGTGGCTTACGAGCTGTCTTTGAAAACTGAACAGACACTCTGCCTCCTCTCACTCAGGACTTTTGATACTAAAAGCCACCTCTACAGTGGTTCTGGCCACCCACATGGACAATATCTTGCAACTGACCTGAATCTCAGATATTTCTAAAATGGCCAAGTACCTGCAGCACCTTGGTACTGAAGGTGGACAGAACAAATGACTTAATAAATCCAAAAAGAAAAGCACTGATTACTCATCAACTTGATATTTGAAACAATAAACATTGGAATTTTAGATGTGGCATTTAAAAACAAAGCTTTATAAGTATTGGTTATAGACAGATACTTAAAATATTTACATTACTTCATTAAACTTTTTGTCTTCCTCCTGCTCACAATCTCAGGAGTCTCAGGAGAGAGGTTCATTTTTTTTATTATTATTATTCACTTTTTGCATGTTTTAAGAAAGATTTTATGGAGAGTAAGGTTGCTGGAATTCTATGCCTTCCCACACCAACACATGAATTTATTTAGAAGAGAACACACATACTTCTGCAAACAAAACGCTGCTAAATATTTGTAAGGATTGGACATCTGGAAATAGAATAGCAAAGAGCTAACAGAAAATTTTCAATCTACTTCTGTGGACTTATTTAAAGGATCGTTCCTGTGGCTGTTTGAACGTGCATGCTTTTGCAAGGAAGTGAACATGGGACACGTCCACATGGATGGATGGGATTCAAAATAAACATTCCCAGCAACCTGCAGAAATACCATGGCATTTCTTGTATAAATGGCAGTTATTGCCTTTTTGGGAGTTCTTCCTATGAACACACTAGAAATATTTGACAGTTAATCCCAGCAGTTTGCTCATTTTGAATGCAATTGAGATTTGTCACAGGGCTTACCAACAAAGGGAAACGAGGCTGTCAAGATCAGGTACATGCCATCACTGTACATGGTGAAGGTGATGGCAAAGTAAACAGAAAGGCTGCCCCAGATGAAGAACTGGTTCACAACTGTCCAGTAAGCAGTGTCCAAGCCAATCTGAAAGAATGGAGCAATAGAACTGCTGTCAGTGCTTCAATTATTTAGCATATCTATGCGTAACGCAGCTAGAGATCATGTCCACCACTCTGTAACCCACCTTACCCCTTGAGATGGGTATTTGTTATGCCATCAGTACTTTCTTGTTCCAAACTATATACATATTCTCTCTATAATAACCAGGAGAGAAGCTCCCGGCCTCTCCCAGGAACCCATATTAGAAAATCTATGTACTGTAAGATACAGAGACATAATTCAAGGCTCAAGAAATACCCACCCACAGATCACATGATGCTGGAAGAACACTGAAGCCAAGTATTACTACATTTAGCCATTGCTTATGTCCTTACCTCATGCTGCAATCCAGCTATTGAAAAACAGAAAGAACCTATAACGCCTCGGGCAGTAGAGGCCATGATCTAGAGAGGTGAGATAGGTTAGCTTTTATTTTGAGAAGTTTCTCTTAACCTGCCAATATCAGCTGAGTTTTTCACTATCTTAATCTCAGCCACTTCCAGCAAGTTCATCTGTAGCATCACACACTGAACCAGGTTGGATAGGCAGCACCACAACAGAGACCTTACAAATGACTCCTGATAGCAGACAGACCATCCTCTGCTTTATCTCGCCCTGAAAAATGGATATGAGTCCTTCTCTCAGAGGTAACTGTTCTCTTTACTATGACTGTGAACTACACAAAGCAGATGTTCTGTCTTACTGTAACTCTGATCCTTTATGACTCTCAAATTTGTTGTTCGGATGAACTGAGGAAAATAAACTGGTGTCAAGAGATATTCTTAGAAAGATTTGCAGCAGCAAACAAAACGCTATCAGGATCTCAAGCGGCTCCTCCACATGCTGCCTTCATAAACCAATAACTAATTCCTAAAAGCATTTTCAGGGATGCTTTACCTGTACGGACACCACAATCAGTAGGCAGGTCTGGGCCATGAGCGCAAAGGATTGATAGTCAGCAATAGCTTTCCCATCACTTCTCATTGTATTGTACATTGCCCCATAAGGGATAAAGAAGAGGATAAGGGAACTGTAGATCCCATGCAACATGCAGCTGACAAACACTATTTTGTTAAAGTAGAGGTTTTGCTGTCCAGGCACATAGAGCTGAGGAAATAGCATACTCCAGCGATCATCCACATCCTGAAAGCAGAGAGGAGATGATTAGAGCCTTTTGCTGGCACTATGCAACTGACCTCACAAGGCCACTTAATGTTGTCACACCCCTGAGAAGGCACACTTCCATGTGAAAAGGTTTTGCACACAATTCACTTATCTGTGCTCACTAGCATGCCCCATCCCGAGGTCACCCAGGCATATTTTACATATTGAATTTTATCTTTCTCCTGCTGTAAAAGAAATGACAAGTGCTGCAAAAAAAATGAAGGCACATTTCTTCTTAAGTAGGCTGCATGTCTTGCTCTCCTGCAACATTCTTAGAAGCTAACGGATAGGAAATACCTCCACTGGGTCCACACATGGGCAAGGCCCTCTAACTTAGATTCCTTGCAAGAGCTTAAGTGGCAAGTATCTACTCATTTGTAAAAGGCACATAGGAGCAGTTTTATTGCTTCTATGTATTGTTGAACAATAATAGCATCTGAAGTAAAAATGCATATATGAAATTACTGCAGGAAGGGCTCCACTAAAAAAGGCTGAACAAAGAAAGCTTGCCTTAGGAGATCTTTAGAGGTCTAGTTCATTCACTGTTATGTATGGTCATTAAAAAGTACTGGTCTGGCTTTAGGGAACGGAGCTATTAGGACATGACTATGTCAGGAGAGTGTTGCAACAGCAGCTTTTAGTGTAGTCAACAGGCTAACTCAAATTCCCACCACACACTGAAACCTGCTGTCCAGTTCAAGGCACAATACTGTGCATCCTTTTCTTATGATACTGGTGGTCACTGGCAAGAAATTACTTCAAGGGCTACTACAATAGCTAGCCAAAGGGTCAGCTGCTTTTGCTTTATGGAACTGGTTCAAAGCACCCTTATAAAAAAAATCCAGATAGTGATAGAAACAATACCTGATCAAAGAGGCTCATTCCTAGCACCGGGAGGGAGGTATATACCAAATTGTAAAGCGTAATGAACCACTCATCATATACAGTCTAAAGAGAAAAGCAGAGCATGGAGTTAGCAAAAGGCTGCCTTTTCCATCTCTCCTAAACACATGAACAACATATATGAAATGCTGGAACATTTCGTTCAAAACAGTTCCGAGACCAAAAGCATAATGCCAAGCTCAACCATCCGCAGACAGTTTGAAGCTGAGGGAATATGCAGGGGAAGGATAGCTTTATGCTAGTTCTGCTTTCTAAGCATCCACTTACTGGATGTGTACCTCTCAGCGAGGCACAGGAAATGGTTTATTTACACTTCTGAAATGTTTCCACATACTTCGCTTGAAAACACTAAACATGATCATGAGGAAACAGAAACTGATTTACCTGCGCTGAGAAACCGGAGAAGAAGCCATACCAGAAATGCACTAATGTGAAGGCAAAATTCTTATAGAAGAAGTATTTGAGGAACTTGCACATGCGGATGTAAGACCACCGGCCATGGACCAAGAGCAGGCGCTGGAGGTAACGGAACTGTGCAAAGGAGAAGTCACTGGACAAGACCGCCTGCATCCCCTCCTGGCCACTGATGCCAACCCCAATGTGGGCAGCTGCAACAAGAAGAGTATTGGCCATGTCATTACATTCAGAGCTTTGATAACTGCAGTTAATGCTCTCCACACTGGGACACTCTGTTGATTCCCTCCTATCCTGCACAGAAAAAAGTCAAACGTGAAGCTATTTATGAAAAAAAAAAAAAAGAAGATTTGGAAAAACTATTTTTTCATGAGCATCAGCACAATTTTTGCTATGGTGATAGATTTACAATAACTGGGCTTATGTTATTTGAATGGAATTACACCCTCGGCGACAATACATGTTTTCATTCTTAATGTTTATCAATGGCACAGAACATCACTGTTGCTATGAAGAAATGTCTTTAATTTCTATTGAGATGTGACTTCTGTTATATGCATGCATGTTCTTTTAGCTGCCCTAAAACATTGCCCCAAACCAACAAACTCATTACAGATTTCTAAAGCGCAGACTGTAATCATTTTATATTTTCTGGGCCTTATCAGTTGAATGAAATAATTAAACAGAGCAGTCACGTCTCTTTTAATAGTAACTTGGGTTTATTAAACATGGACATAAGTTTAATGTGACAGCTAATTATACAGCTTTAACTAATGAGAACAATCTTGATGGCTGGAGGTTGCATAGATTGAGAGGTTTCCATGGAACAGTGAGCTGATAAAATCCCAAAGTCCCAACCCTCTTGTAGTAGCGAGGTTCATTTCTAATTATCTTGTATATTTTAACTTGCTTTTCTTATCCTTTCTTGACTGGCTGCCTGACTTATCTCCCTCGAAGCCTCCTACTTAGCCTTTGCTTTCTTAATTAAAAGGCTCCAGTTAATCAATTTTTACAAATTAACATGAGGAAGATTAGTAATAGGCCCTTCTGAATAATCTTAATTTAATTATATCTAGTTAAGGGATTTTTTTTTCATAAGTTCATTGAGGTAATGTAGCACTAAATGATACTGAAGTACAAATAGGGTAGAGGCCTGTTTACTGCAATACAAAGGAGCAAAATGACAAGTAGCCTCAGGCCACATGGAAGTGTTAAAAGTTCATTAAAAATTATATAACATTATACAGAATATTTACAAGCACAAAGATTTTCCTTTTGCATTGCTGATAGGCCATCTCTCTGGAATAAATTTGTTTATTCTTCACATTTCCACTGTGATAGTAGCCACACAAACATAGGTAGACACATCACAGCTCCTACAGCCTTTTTTTCTACATGGGAGGCAAGAAGTGAGAGATACCAGACCTCAGGGAGCCATGGAGTGACAGAACCGGTGGATATAAATCTGAGAAGAGGAAGGTCAATCCGACACCACCTGGGTGCTGACAAATTGGAATCCTTGTGTATCGGCACAGGACATAAGGGCTAAGGAGTTTCCTTGCGGGCAGGAACGTAGCAGTTTAGCTTCCTATTCTATCAAGTCTAGTAAAGTGCCCATGCTGGCTCAATATTGACAGGTTTTAGCATTATCTCCCAGTAACAAAGCTGTAAACAAAACAGCTTGAAAGATCAGTGGATAGAAATGAAGAAATAATAAATGCAGTCCTAGTTTCCTGAGTCTGTTGGCAGGAGCAGAGTCACTAGAGCACCAGTCTTATGTACACTCGATGGAAGACACAAGGGGTCCAAAGTGACACTGCTCTGCAGAAACCTCCAAAAATTTGGGCCCAGCCACCGTGATTCCACCAAGGGGAATATCCAGAAGCCACTCAGATAAGCATTTCTGCAAAGTGCTGCTCCTACCCATTTCACATTGCAGGTAATGGCAGCACAGCAGCCCATCCGTTTGCCAGAGCATGCTGGCCATCAGCAGGACACAGTGCTGCTACTCACTTTTGATCATGCTGACATCGTTGGCTCCATCTCCGATCGCCAGGGTCACAGCCTTCTTGTACTTCTTCACCAGCTCCACTACCTGGGCCTTCTGCAGGGGAGTCACCCGGCAGCAGATCACCACTTTGCACATGCAGGCTGTTCTCACCAGCTCCAGCTCCAGATTCCCTTCCAGTGCATAGGCCTGAGGAGCAAAGATGAGGACAGCTCACAGCCTTGAGCAGCAACTCACAGCCTTACAAAGCAGAAACAGTGAGAAGAAAATAAGAACTAAACCAGTTCTTTTATTCAGCATAAGGAAGGAATGGGATGGGATGCCTGGAAGTTTGCGAGAGCTGAGCTGGTATTTTCAATGCTACAGCAAGTGTTTCTCCCACCAAAAATGCCTATCTCATCTCTTCACTAAAGGTGACCTCAGCTGAACTCAGCCTTTTGGTCAAAGGTCATGTCCATGCTGCACAATAAAATGCCAAGCAGAATACACCAGTTTCGGTCTTGGAAGCATCAAAGCCATATTAACATGTCACTTACTCTGGCTAATGTATCCTGACAGTGCAGCACAACTGTCAAACAACAGGAACAGTGCATTAACACAGACCTGAGCTAGCTTGCGTATCTCCGTGCAAGTGAACTCCTGCTCATCCTTCCCGGTTTATTTTTTAAGCTCTGACAGATCTGCGTTATAAATAGAATAGATTTCAACTTGGGAGTATTAATTTTTAAAAAAATGGAAAAAGTTATGCTCAGGTAGGCATGAGAAAGCAAAACACAAAACGAGACAGAACACGACTTTGTTCTGAGTGCTGACCTTTTCATTCAGTCAGTCTGTTATTTCTATTCTGGAAGTGTGTTGTTATTTGGGCATCTGGTTTCCCCTCTGCATGCGAAGGAGGGAGCAGCGTTAGCTTTTCATATTTCTTGCTGATTGTGCTTCCTGAGTCTGTGCTTGAGTGTCTACTCAGTAGACATTCATGGAAGGAACATAGTGACTCTCTCCTCCTCTAAGCCATTACAGCAGCAGGGCTGCCCTTTCTGCGAGGAGAGGCAGGCAATTCAGAAGCCACAGGCCATTTCTTCCTAGAAAAGCGAGCTGTGAGTCACTAAAGCCCCCACTCCCCTGCCATTAGTGACAGGCAGGCTTGTTCAACAATAGAGACCTTTTCTTGAGTTTTTAACATCCTGGCTAGTCACTGCAGTGCTGCCATCAGCAGCCACCACAGCTTTACCAATGATGCTCCTACATACACATCTCTCTCACCCTTTATGTGTGCACTTGATTACGAGAAAGTGAAGAGCAGTGCATTTGTTCTGAATTTCATTCTCTATTTTCTCAAGTATCATTCCATTGTCAAAATTATTTTCAAATCTAACCTTGAACTCCTTCAAGTCTGCAATTCCTCCCAAGCTGGTGTTATCTGCACATTTATAAAGCTTGCCTCTCTTTTTAAGCAGTTAATTAAGACACTCAATATTAAATGGATGTGGGATAGCCCCCTGTAGATGCCACTTAACTATTTGGTTTTAGAACAACAATGAGCCATCAAGACCCATAATTTCCAAGGAGTCTCCTGCATTTGCCAGACAGCAACTTCATCTAGATTACATTAATTCAGTTTGCTTAGAAAAACATTGTGGAAGATAGCATCAAATAATTTATTAGTCAAGTTATATGATATCCATCCTAACTGTTAATGGAAAACAGATATATTTAAGAGGGTATGTTCTTGGCAAACTTGAAAAACATGTCTGATGTTATCTTCTTTGTGCATCCATAAAAGCATGATTATTTTTCCAGTAACTGTCTGGAAAACAAAATTAATCCAGCTACGCTACTCCTCCTCCTGTTCTGCTAACACCATGGTCATTTTTTCCCTGTTTCAGACTTATGCTCTCAGATAACCACTAATGGTTCTGAATTGCGGACAATAATTTCACAAGAATTACAGACCTTCAGCTAATGAAAAAAAAAACCACACACACACAAAAACCCCCACTAAACTCCTAAGGTTATTTTTTTTTTAAGTATTTTCAGATTTTCAGTATGTCCCTATTACAGAATCACAAGATCACAGAATGGTTGGAGTGGGCCTACCGGCTTTGTTTCCTTTCTGAGATAAACTGAAGGAATTCCATAAACTGATGGAATGAGAAAAATACATTGAAAAGCAGTGATTGATGAATTGAGAAAAATGCATTGAAAAGCAGTGGGAAGAGAACAAGAGGGAATAAAAAGGGAGGTGAAAGCACCAGGGTGGGGTCCTGCTCGCAAGGAAAACCATGTTTAGACAGACCTTGAAGACAGTTATCCGGATGGTAGTGACAGAAATAACCTTGCTATGAAGTGGGGACAGCAACAGCTCTCAAATACTGCAAGAGATGTCCTAAGCAAGGACCATGTTTACCTTCCGATTGCATTACCCACAATAATTCTACCTCCTATCAATAATATTTCTCAAAAATATTGAAAACATTTTGGACAAATGTAAAGCAAATTAAGGGCATTTCTTCGTAACCTCTAAGACTTTCAATAACCTATAAGATTCTGATAATTTTATCACTCCTAACCTGCCTTTTTACCCTCAGACCTACTCCCCTTGTTTATCCTCAGTCCTACTCCCCTTCTTTATTATATTAAGTACTTATTATATTATATTAAGTTCTTATGATAACTCAGTCCTAACAGGACTTCCTTACCAGGCTATGGCCATTGATAACAAGACCGTAAACCCCATTTGCTTGTTCATCAGGTAGAAGCTTTGCTTTGTTTGAAGATTTTGCAAACTGAATGTTAATTTCATCCGTGTCCAGAAAGGACTCTGGTTTCATCTTTTTCCTTGCATTCCTAAAAAGGAACACCCAGAATAATAATTAATAGTTTGTAAATATACATATTTTATTCAATCAACCTTACGAAAATAAAAATGTTTCTCTTCCTTTTGTTAGTTTAGTACAGCCTTTCCTGTATCACCACTACAACATGCTGGATTAGCTGCTATTGTTCATGCAGTTCACCAAAGTGCTTCCAAAACTCTAATAAGTGTGTGCTAAATGTGGACTGACTAAAAGTCTAACAAAATCACCTAAGTGAAGGACTTTATCCCAAAAGCTATCCCAACTTTCTGTACATGCTATCTGGCAACTACTTTCTTCAAAAGAAAAGGACCTGACTTCCCCATTTTCCCCCGCACCTAAGGACTGGTGTCTCCTGAGCAGACTTCAGGAGCAGGAAAGATTTCTAGATAGTGCTAAAAGCAGAACATTGTCAAGGAAAGAACCACAATATGGATGAACTGCAAAAGCAGTGGAGAAACTTCACAGGTCAGGCATCGAGTCAAAAACTTTGTCATTCCAGATCACCTTCCAATGTCACTGCATCTGAGTCTGCTTCCTTACTCAGCTATGTAAATTTACCCTCTTGGATTACGAATTGTCAGAGTTTCTCCTTGTAGGAGATTTCTGCACCATGTTCAGCTGGCTGCTGGATTATTCAGCCAGTCAGCTAACCCTTAGCCAAGGTGCCTGCAGTGAGCTGCACCAGGTAAAGCATGCAGGAAAGATTCAGTATTACAGAGGTGCTTCATTCCAATGTCAGGGCACAGCAATGGAGCTGGGCATTTCGGTCACTTACCTGAGTTCATTAAGTACGTCATCAGATGTGCTGCCTTCAATAATGAAAACATCTGTCATGTCATCATTCAGCAAGTTACAGGAGTAACCAATATTCACTGCCGTTTCTGGGAAAGATAAATCAGGAAGATAAGCTGGCTTAGCAGCCCTGAATTCATCCAACAAGCTCTGTGGCCTTTTTAAATACATGAGAAAAATTCTCCTTCTCATCCAAGACAGCCTTGAACCTTTCAGAGCCAACAGTTTAAGTGGGCCAGGAAAGTCACCTGAACACAGTGGCAAATCTCCACTAATTTGTGAGACCACAGGAAAAAAAAAAAAGAAAAAGAAAAAAGGATTTCTACCAAAGCAATAAAACTTACAACACCCACCAAGGCAACACTATTGGATCATCCAAAATATTTTGATTCATTTTTTTTCAGGTTATTTCACTTTTAAAAAATCTTTTCTTTTTCCTTTGTTGAAATTTAGGTCAGTCTTTCC
>NW_010589254.1:0-14013 GCF_000705375.1 Tinamus guttatus | reverse complement strand
CCCTCCTCTCCCCATCCGCCCCCCAAAAAACATAAGTTCTGAAGAAAAATATAAAGAACTTTTGTTTAGAAAATCCTGATAATCAGTGTTTTGGCATTTCATAAGCAAAACTATTTTGTTCCCAAAATGAAACACTTGATCTTTCTCAAAAATTCTCTACTTATTTCTTGGATAAAACGATCTGCAAACAGTTTTGTCCTCTTTGCAATACCATTGTTTTAGCAAAGTTATCATTTATTCCTCAAATTCTCTGGATTCTATTCAGAATTCCTTCCAACTTAATGCTTTCTTCAGAAGCCTGTGTTCATCCATTTTCATTCTGGATCATTAATCCCAGGACCAGATTTAAACTAGTCCTAGCACTAACTCTAACATCAACACTAGCATTAGCCCATATTCCAGTTCCTCAGAAGCAAGACTAGGTTTTTCCAGCCTTTTTCATCAGATCAGGTTACTCTACTAAAGTGATACCTCTTCTTTCTTGTAATGGGGAAGAATATGTGAAACATTGCTTCCTGTTTCTTTTTTTCTTTTTTTTTCCTTTGTGTATTACAGCATCCTCTCTGCCTCTGATTCCAAAGGCAAGGAATGCTATACTCATACAATCTCCAGTCTTAGGAAAAGAATGAAGAAAAGCTACTACCTAAAGTTATTTGGTCCAATTCCAATTAACTGGAGTTTTACCTAGGTAATAATGAAGCAAAGCCCTGTGAGACTATCCTCTGTGCCATTTTTAAAAGGAGAAAGAATCAGAATGTGGGCCTTATCAGAAGCATCCCACCAATGGACGAGAAGAAAGACATCCAAAAATGTATCCTCTTTACCTTGCTTGTCTCCAGTGAGAACCCATATCTTAATGCTGGCTTTGGCAAGAGTCTCAATCGTCTGTGGGACTCCGTCTTGTAACTTGTCCTCAATCGCTGTGGCACCTAGAAGCTTAGCAGGAAATGGGGAACCTGTAAGTCTTCCCATCACTAGCAAATGAAGAACACCAGACCTTCATGCAATTACTCAAGCAATACACAAACTTTCATTATTATACAATTATTGCTTTTTCTGCATTTGGAGACATTTGCTGGCTTTAACCTATTCTGAAAAGGACATGAGGCTCTGGCTGCTAGCTCAGGTTTAGGCAGCATCTGCCACCACCTACCTCCTGCTGTTGGAGGACTAAATTCAGCATTTGGCTTTCATGCTGAGGTCCTTTTTTGGCTTCCTGAGATGTTCATAATTCATCTGATTAAAAGTGTTATTAATGCACACAACAACTCTGAGGGAACTTCTCTAAATTCAAACTCAAAGCCCTTCTGGGCTTTCAATCTAGGATCTCAAAGCTTCATAATCCACTATGTACATCAGTTGTCCATGGGCCAGCTTCCAAAAGCTTAAATGCTTTTAGCACACAAACCACCTCTTGGGATCACCTGCTCATCCCTGGCAGCCCTATGAGTCTGGGTTAGAAGCCCAAAGATGGACACACGTCTAATATGCTCAGGAACACAGAATGAGGGTTTATATGCTCCACAGATATCGTCTTTCTGGAGCTGCAGAAAAACACAATAGCACTGTTGTATCTGTGAGTGGGCGCTGAGAACACAGACAGGGATGCTACGAGTTATGCCAGGCCTTTGCCTGTCTGCAAATGCCTTGGTATAAGAACAGTTGGAGAAATGAGCATGCTCCCTTCCATACTGTGGCTCTTCCTTATTTCTTCGGAGAGTCAATGTTAAATTGTATTTTTGTGTTATTCAAGGCTCATTACATAATCATTTAATCCCTGTTCCATCATGCTGCCTTTATCTCCTAACTTCTTCTAAAGATTCCTAGGATTAAACTCAGGGACTCCTATTCTTACTGTCAACTAGACTGTGATACTTGGCAGTTCTCTACACATGCATCAAACCCTGCAACTTTCTTCCTGACACTGTTCTTTAAACCCATTCTCTGCTACAAGTCAGGCTTTCTACACCCACTCACTGTCCCTTCCTGCAGCACCTTCCGAAAGCAAAGCCATTCTTGTACAGGGTACAGAGAATGCAAACAGAATCTAATGCAATGCAAACAGAAGCACTCTCCTGAATCACACTGCAAGCCCATGACCTCTTCTGAACTCAAACCATGAGCTTCATAGTCCTTTCTTGCAAAGCAGGTGGCTCCTTAACCCCCCAAATCTCCATGTCTTTCACACTTTGAACATAACATATAAGGTATTTGTGTGTATTCTCTGGACAACTTGCACTTTCCATCGCTGTACTGAGACCGAGGAGGGCAGCAGGCTTTGTCCTACGTACTATGCAATTCCCACCTGTCTCCAAAGGTTGGCCACTTCTGGCTCATACTTCTGCACAGGCCCTGAACGTACAGCTAATGGAAGGGGCAACAGTACAGCTCCCAGGGTTTCCAAGATTTCAGGAGAGCACCGCTTTGTGTGCAAAAGCTGAACTACTTCCCCTCAGATCCCATACATCTTGTCTACATCTTGTCCTTTTCATTCATTATTCATGGTTCCAAAACACAGGCAACCCTGTGGCATTCCAAAAACTGTAGTAATGTTCATGGAGAAAAGAATGACTTCAAGATTACAGCTTAGTCCGATTTCAAACTGACACAAAAAACTTCATGGACATCATCCTCCATCTTGCCTAGGGCTGCAGGAACAAAGACAACACTCTTTGAAATGGAGGAGGACCTGGGGATTATTCACTGCCTGCCATTTCAAAGACAGAAGAATAAATACATCAGCCATTTGCATGTACAAAGGATAGCTACGAAATATTTGCGTCTCTGTCATTTCCCTTACTCTCTGGTATGCTGCTTCATCATAGAAAGCTACTCTGATACCCTTGTGAGTTAAAATAAAACTGTTCCCATGCGCTGATGTCTGACACCCCAGTCACAGGCTCCTCACAGAGGTGCCAGTGAAAACTCAGGACTGCCTTGTTCCAAAGCACTCCAGGCACGTAATCTACCAGCCTGTTTGCAGAAAAATGTTTACTGAAGTCATACTGAGCTGTTTATTGATGAACTGCTATCCTTGCCACCTCCCCCAGAGCTTGGCCCAGATTCCATGAAATACCAACCATTAAATCTTTCTCAATCTCTTCATACAACTCGGACAATTTATCTTCCCTTCCTTCCAAGGCAGTGCTTGCAACATGGTGACGCCTGATCCAGTCCTGAAAGTATTTTTCATCCAAGTTTTTATAGGCCACAACAAGTGTTCTCAAACCTTCACCAGCGAATTCCTGTGAGACAGTTGTGAGGCAAAAGAGGTCAAAGAAGAACAGTCTCCTCATTCAGGGTTACCAAGAACTCTTTTTAAAAATGCCCATTTTCTTTCAAACTTCTTACCTAAAGTCTACAAAGGTAAGGTGAAAAATCACCCCACAAACTTGAGGGTATTTTTAATAACTAGTTCTACATCACTTTATAACTGACAGTTGCTGTTCTTACAGACACCAAATTCAAAAGGGATTTCGTATGTTTTCACTCCAAAGCTTTACATTAACAAAACAAGTCTTTTCCCTTGTTGATATTTCTCAACAGCAGATTCAGAAAAAAGAAAGAGAATAACACACACTGAGTGCAGTCTTGAATTGAAATTGAGCAGTGTTCATAGGTGCAAATGCTGGTCCAAGTGCTTGTTTAGCATGAGTACCATGAGTCACGATAGCAAGTCCTTGTAAGTACCCTTTCTGAATATGCTTAACTGGAGATATGAATCTCAGTGCTTGGTGGGTAACAGAGAACTCTTATTTCCTCCTTTCTATAATAGAAGATAAAATTTCTCTCTCCTTGTGGGCTCTGAAAGAATAGTTGCATAAGGAACCAGGGACATGGACATTTTTCCCGTGCTCAGCCCCCTCCTTCATCATCAAGTCTCTTGACTCCCTCAAGGCAAAAGGGCAGAGATGTTTGTACCATTACAAGCTCTCCATCCAGGCCTACCATTACCTTGTGCTTTGTACCAACTCACAAGGGAGTAAATAGCACCCACTTGTGTAACTACTTCACAGTGTGCACCATCAACAATGTAAGGTTTGAAAACTCCCATGAAAAATAATAACCCAAATATGGTGTTTGGGACTGCTTTTGAGTTTTGCTTTTCTTCTAAAAGCAAACTGCATCTCCAGAACGGAGAAGGGCATGATAGAGGTTTGAATACATGCACAAAAGGGAACCATCAAATGTGGAGTCGTGGCTGTGCAGAGGGAAGCACTTACATTCAGGTGTTCTGTTGTCTCCTCTTTGAGAGAATCACAGGATGAATGAAGCAATTCATAAAGAATGGTGTCAGCTCCCTTGCAGTACAAAGTCAAGTCACCTTCTGGACTCCGCACTAAAAGCAACATAAATAATAAGATAATCAGTACTCATAGCACTTGCATGTAATCAAATAAAAGTTTTAGAGACATCCTTACTCTGAATGTGCATTGGCAAATTGCCACAAATTGAGATAAACTTTGCTTAGAACAAAAGCTAATGTAACTACCCTCGGTGCTAGTGGTAGCAGCATAGACAACAGTTTCCAGACTACTCTGATCTGAGCAGATGCTCTGTTAGACTATGTGGTTCCTACAGACAGTATCTCAAGAAGGACATGTTATGTTCGAAAGACAAAAACTGTGTGTTTTCAGAGAAGCAGTCCTGCTGCCAGTAATGATACTGCCACTCTCCCTTAACAGTTATGCCATCCTAGGCCCTAAAGTATCTGAGGACATTTCAAGATTAATAAAGACTACAATAGGTTTCTCGAATTGTTGCTCCATCTCCCTTAGTTGGAATTGGATATCTCTGCTTGGCTTTGCTTTCTCAATTCCCATTTCCTCAGCTTTTGCTGGTAATTTTGAAGCTGACTGGAAGGAAACAGGTTCCTGCTTTGTTATGAAGGAGGTGAGATGAGAAGAAAGCCTAGTGTCTTCAGAAAGTTGCTCCATCATTGTAGAGCAGCTGTGAAGATGCCTTCCACCTACTCAGGTTATCTAGCACTGTTGCTGTGTCACTGAACAGTTGGGGATGCCCAGCTCAAACAGTCAGAAGTAAATGTTAATCAGAAAGTGATACAAAGGGGTTGTTCTTGAGAAAGGCATCAAAGCAGAACAAGGGCAAAACTTGAGAGCATAAAAAGTCAGGAAGGAAAGAAGGGAATGAGGGGGACATACCAATAACAGACATTCGCTTGCGCACATTGTTGAAATCAAGAATAGCCAGCAGCTTGTAGGTTTTTGTTTCTCCCATTTCCACCACTGTGATGGTCTCTGGTGTACGAGCCCGAAAAACAAATCCAAAGTTTCTGGCAGCAGTCACAAGGGCTCCCTCATCAGGAGATTGGGCCTGATACACCAAGTTACCTGGCATGCAATGAAAAAGAAAAAACTTACATCATTTCTGCCTTGCTCCTGAGGCTAAACAAATACAAGACCCAAGAATCTCCACAGCAGTTAGCCATCTGCTCTCCTGTCTATGCAAAGTAGCAGCACTAAAAAGCACCTTGTGATCACAACTCTCCATACAGTTCCATGCACCCTATTCTCCAGGGCAGTGGAAAAGAGATCCTAGCTTATTTTTAGAGCCTTTATCACTTTCTTCAGAGTCCAACAGATCTCGGTGGGAGGGCAATTTCCTTGGGTTACCAACTTTTGGTTAAACCCACGTTTGTTTTTCTCATCAATATTTTGAACTTACATGTATTAATGGTTCTAGCCTTTAAAGCACCAGGAAAGATGGAACTTCATCCTAACAGACCCAGTACTTGCAGGAACACTGAATAAGAAGAGGTAATGAGTTCCCAGTGGGTATGTGCCATATGCATTATTCGTTATACCAAGTGGTGCAAAGTAAAGGCAGAGTGAGGTAAAGCATCTACCATCTTCTTGGGGAAGCTGTGGTGAGGGCAGTTGCATTAGTATCATTCCACCACAGGAACACATGGGGAGTGGGTCACTGGGACCTCTGAAGACACAGATTTGCATGCAGCCATATTCTACAGAAAATCACCAGGGAGTCAAAAGGACCAGTAACAGCTTCTGTGGAGAAAGGACATATTGTGATGCAGAGTGGACATCAGCCACTCAGTCTGGTGCCTTCAACAGTCCTCACCTTCCTCCTTCTCTTCTGGCATCACTGTATGACAAAGTGAGAGCAGCCGGAAGAATCTGTGCGTGGCGTCATCATTCAGCTTCACTGCTTCAACCAGGCTGTGGTCATAGAAGACAAACTTTGGGTCGGCTAACTGGTTGTATGAGAAATCAACCTTCTCTGTGTTCTGCAAAAAATATTGTTCAGCATTATCTGTAAAGTCTCACATCTGTGTATGCCAGTGACCACCCACCATGGCCCCCTCTCTTTCTTACTTTTACAAAAATCCAGCTCTTATAGCATTATTCACAACACAGAATAATGAACGTGAATAAATGGGAAGCTGTATAAGCATCACAGAACAGCACAGGCACTTGAGGTTCCTTTCAAAGCAGTACTCTGACTGATAACCTGATTAGCTAAAGATACTTCATGTACTAAACAAATGCTCCCACGAGCAGCTCACTAAAGGACTTCTGTACTGCAGAAATGCCTCTCTTCACAACACATGCCTGTTTGGAGCCATTTTGCTCCAATTTCAATGTTTGTCAGCAACAGGAGAATGTAGAGGCCCAATTTAAAATAATTCAAAAGGCAGTGTTCCCCACCTTATCCTCTCACAGCAAGAAAAAAAAAAGATGTGGAAAAGGATGGCAGACAAGTGATGTAAAGCTTCAACTCCACAGGCGCAGCCCTTTTTGCCTCAAACAAGGAGTTCCAATCAGATTGCGGTGTAGAAGAAGGAGAGCCAGAAGTTCAAAGTATGATGTGTCATGCAGGAATGTACTGGGCTGAGCCTGCCCAGGACGGTTCAGACTCCCACCCCATCGCTGGAGAGTTCAGAGTTTCCAGGATGGGAGTCATGATTTTGAGCTGTGCAAGCTGACATTCAGCACTTACCAAAAGATCACGGCCCCTCTGCTTCTCCACTAGCCAGCACAATAAGCTCTGAACGCTGCTACACCTTGGATGTGTAGGATCAGCCCTTTGGCCTGCAGGATCCTGCTCTGTGGGTAGCAGGGGCAGGAGGAGCTGCCAGGCATGTGGTTGGCAGCAAGTCAGCATCTCTCCCCAAGCAAGGGAGCCCTTCACATTTTGCTGTCTGAGCAAGGGTCGTCTGTAGACACAGTACTCCATACAAATAGCCAATCTGAATGAGTAATTTCAGTTTTAAAGGGCTTGGAAATTAATCACTGGAATGAGGAGTGGGATTTTTGTCACCATTTTGGCATTTGTTATGCGGATCACTGCAAACAGTTTCAAGCATTTTAGGCAGTGAAATCCCTGACAGGCAACTTCGTGACAGCAAGCAGAGGCTAGATGGAAATGGGAAGATCACTCATTTTCACACTTTCCAATATCCAGGCATTAGAAGAGTTTCACAGCAACCTTCTTACAGATACAACCTGAACACACTGATTCCCAGTGAAAATTTTAATTCACTGCCAAGGCTAATAACATTCACCAGTGTCCAGGTTTCCAACAAAGATCAATAGCCAAGTGTTCAGAGGAGCTGGGCATGCAGGAGGCAAGGGAATAGCAGACACCCAGGATGCCCTTCCTGCAGGTTTAAACCAGGCCTACTTAAGGAGAATGCATCTCTGACAATCCTCTGAGACACACCAGGAGAGACCTCCCTGTTCAATTATCAGGATCAAGAGGACTATGAGCATGAACTGTGCCTGGGTGGAATACACCAAGACTCCACTGGCACCTATGCAGAAAGTACCGAGCCTGTCCAGTTAGTGCTTGAGCACTTACCTCATTTATTTCTATCCTTTGGCCAGCCAGGTCACACACATCACCTGAAAGCAAGAGAGACTGGGGTTATAGTCACAATCTCCAGCTAAGTACAGTCTCTGAGCCTCCTCTAACACAGGAACTAGTTAACAAGTTTTGAAGCTAAGATCATGTTTAAAAGTTTCAATAATCACACAATTTTTGACATGAAGACTAAGGACTGATGATTCTTATCAGTCTGCCCTCCTGTTAGACCATGGCAAATTCAAGAATCTCATCTTAACTACATATGAGTTTAGCCCCTGGGAATTGTAGCCAAGAGACCTTTAGATGCCTCCTTCTCAAAGGAAAATCCACACCTCCAGAATATCTTCCCAAGCAGAAGAACCAATTCATCCTTTCTGGCATGACCTTCCCAAATGCACCTGGGCAACACTCCCAAAGAAGTATATTCCAAGGAAGAAGGTAAACATTTAGAAGACAATAAGGAATTGATAACCTGCTTTATTTCTGCACATTTCCCATTCGTTTCTTGAACAGACATCCTATGTCTATGCTCTGTGGTGATATCCACTTTGGAAAAGTCTATTACAAGACATGAATAAACAGAGTGAACATTTCTCAAACTCTGATTTGTGCTACTAATCCTGGCTAGTACAATAGCACTGTTGTAAAAACAATGGTCTACAGATACAAGTGAAACAAGATTCATCGGAGGAAAACACTTATTTTATTGGAATAACTAATACCACTGAGAAAAAAAATGACAAGTTTTCCAGCACACTAGTCCATCAGCAGGTCTGACACAGGTACGACAAATAAGCTGTGACTAATTTCTCGGGGTGTGTGGGGGGATTGTGATTATATTAATCAATTAGCACTTCCTGAGGACTGTGGAGAAAACTGTTCTGGACCAGACGATGCATGAGCTTGTCAAGCCAATGATTATTAGGATCAAAGAGCTAGTAACTTTTGTTTCACATTTTTTCCAACTCTTGTCAACCTTCTCACTCTTCTAGCGAGTGAAGTAATAGTTACAGCTGCAAGACAAATAACTTAGCCACTGAATAGGCCTTGGTGTAAGGCTCAGCTACCCGAACAGGTTGTGAAAAAACACTGCCCATGACATGAAAAAATGGTGAATGCAAAAGATAACTGTGTGAGAAGCTGACACAAGTTAACAGAGCTGCAACGGATGGTGGATTTCACAAGAGGTTAAGAGGGAGTTCTAAGAGAAACAGCTGAATATCACAGACAGCCCGAAGGAAATACTGGGGACCCTTTGGGGGTAGCTTTACAAGGTTAACAATACCTAGTTAACAATATCAATAATATCATACAAGCCAGAGATCACCTACGCAGTATATACAACATATGTAGTAAAATTGGGACCAGTGGGGAAAAAGAAATTAGGGGCAGATACTGTATTTAGGAAGATACTAGGATAGAGAAAGGGAAGTACAAGGAGGGGGCTAAAAAGGAAAATCAGTGTTGAGGAAAATGATGTTAATATATGCAAATGATATAATCAGGACAGTTTAAGAATTACCACAAGGCAGTCTTGCACTTGATCACTGCAGCTGGAGTAAACAATAAGCCCAACCTCTTTTTCTGGCCAAAACACACAAGTCAAACAAAATTCTGTGGTCAGGAGAGCTAGAGGCACCAGCTGCTTTCCCTGGCAGAGGGGAACACCTTGACAGACATATCAAACATCCTGTCATCAGCATATCAGCTCCATTCCAAGCCTGATTCCACACATCAGCATTGTAATTCCCTCATCATAAAATTTAAGTGTGTCCCACTTCTTACAAGACTATCTCGCCTAGATATCATTTTGGTCTCTGTGGACTGAGGCATACAATGGAATACAACCCAGAGAATATGACAGATATCATACCGTAGGATTTCCCATTGATGGAGCACTTGTTGAAACACATGATATTCTGAGTGAGAGTTCCTGTTTTGTCTGAGAAGATATACTTGATTTGCCCCAGCTCTTCATTGAGTGTGGTGGTACGAGCCTGGGCCGGTGTGTCGTTCACTGGGTAATACATTTTACGATCCCAATCAATGTAGAAGCTGTTGCCTAAGCGTATAATCTCTACACTGGTGAAAGAGGAAAAGAAGACGATGAAATATTCAGTAGTTTAAGGAATAAAGTCTTTATCTTAAGTACTACCACTAGGAATTGCATTTAGAAGACAACTTTGAAATTAAAGGCAAGGAGTACTCTTCAGGTGGCTGAAAGACAGGAGCGTCTTAAAGAGTCTATACTAAGCACTGCTAAAAGTAAGTCCAGTTGAAATAAACAGTTAGGTTTGTGGCAAATTATTTATAAAATAACTTATATTGGAAAAGTTTCAGAAGTACACAAGAGACTTGAAACAACTGATGCTTTCTTTCAGCTTGTATTTGTTTCTGCCAAGGCCATCCCTCTGTTAAAAAAAAGCCTTATGCTGGACACTGCATTAAAAATACAACAAGCAGTCCTCCAAACCTTCATTAATGCCATGGTGAATGAACAGCAGCACTGCACACCAAATAGGCTGTGCATAGGCCATGTCTTTGGACCAAAGACCAATACGGCAGCAGCAGTGCTTCTTTTGGTGCACGTTAGCTCTCTTTGGTAATCAAACTAAAGATGTTTGCAGTGGACTTTGGGCTTGGCAGGGCTGGGTTGAGCTCTGAGACCTGAGTTTAAGTACAACCATGGCTGAAACAACCCAGGTTTCCAGAACAAGTGAGTCACTGTGTAATTTAATATAATCATGAAGCTTTATCAGCGCACAGACAACATGAATTTCCATTTTGTTGGCAGCGTGAAATACAAAACAAGAACAGAATGAACTTATTCCTTATTCTTATTTCCTAACATGAAAGAGAATCTCAGAATGCAACTTCCAAACTTCTAACCCTGAGCACAACTCTTCACCCCTCTCAGCAGCTTTTTCAATAGGGCATCACCAGCAGCTAAGAGCTTTGCAGTTTGACAACACAAACTACACAAATGATCTGTACAAATTTTACGCCGAGGATTCAGTCTGCAGTCAGTTGCAATGCTCCCCGAAGAGCTGGAGTCAAACAAAAAGCTACCCAGGTCAAATCAGTCTGCACTCCAGCACCCCCCATGGCAGCAAAAAGAACAACAACATCACTGTGGCGTGGAGTTTTCCAAAGAGATGATTTCAGATCCTGACAAATAAATGGGGAATTAAGGAAAATGAAAAAGTTAACTCCTTGTTCTTTAAAACCACATGGGGTTTATTCTTACTAGTCAAGAGCCACAAAGAAAGTAGTGGCTATCAGAGGTGCTCATGTGGTGATAGTGGCTCACAGGGCCTTGGCTGTATGTCATACCCACAACGTAATTCATTCACGCTTGGGAAAAGAGCTGCTTCCAACTAAGGTAAAAGTCAAAACTCCCCTAAGACAAAACATGAAATGAGGTTCAGACACGTACCTGACATAGAGCGAAATTGGCACCACTGTGTTTAGAATGATCACATATGACCAGAACATGAGGAAGGCAGAGTAGGGGGCAGAAGTGACACCTTCTGCCCAGGGCAGATAGACCTGGAAGTAGTAGCCCTTATCGTACTCCCAGATGCCATTGCCAATGGCTAGGATAAGACACATTAGTGCTAAAAATGCGAAGATCTGCAAAAAAACACATAGATACAGCATTTTAGAAATAGGAAGTTATTATGGACAGGTTAATCAAGAGATCCTAATCAGATTGGGTTGGACAGCCTGAATCATTTGGAAATGGTTCCTAGGTGAAGGAAGAAAAACAGCAAAAGTGTGTCAATTAAATTCAAAGACAGTATTATGCTATACAGTCTCTTTGGTGATTTGGAATCAGAAGGCATCAGAAGGCATATGGGAATATAAGTTCCAAGTAGGGCCCTAAAATGAGGTGCTTATGGGCACCTGGCTACAAAATGTCAAATGTGAACTGCATGATTTCAGCTGCTGCTTCTCAAACATGTGGTCGCATACTTGGGAACAGAAATCTCAATAAGCACCTTATCTGACTATTTGCTGGATGTATCATAGGCTAAAACGAAAGTTTTTTGTCATAGTTTCAGAAAAAAAAATACTAAAGGTAATTTTTAATACAGCAAGTCCTGTACTCCACAGGCTGAAATTCAGTATTGGATATCATTCTCATGGTCAAAGGAAAGTTAATCACTGACTGAGAACTAATGGTTGCCTTGGTACCTGCCATCACAATCTGATTACATTTCCTTTGAGCAAACAGAGAGCAGCACTAACCAGCGATGTGTATCTTTGGACTTTAAAGACGCATTTCATAAAACATTTCTTGGTTAGAAGAACATAGCAATACAATTATTTGGAAATGAACACAAAAAGCAGGGAAAGAAAGGAAGTTAAGAGAAGTTATAAATAGTCATAAACAGAGACATGTGAAAGTGTCATGTTCAACAGACATTTCTATTCCTCATTTGAAATATATATATATATCCCATATGATGTAGCAGATGGAAAAGAGTTTAACTTTTGCAATAAGGTACAACATGTCTAATAATAAACATTGCCAAAACAAAAGGTCCAGGTAATTTAAATCTATCAGTTTAAAGGAGCTGGATGAGAAATTCTCTTAACCAGTAGAGTTAATTTTTAACAGCGCTTGGAAAACTGGGAAGGTCCACTTTTCTGAAGTTTTGCCAACATAATTCCAACATTTGAAAGGTAGAATTGGTGACCGTGGGAAAGACAAACTGAAGTTTGAGTGATGTAATTCCTGGAGAAATGATGATAATTCTACTGTTATAGAATATTTGGACTTCTCCATTTGACTTAACATGACCAAAATCCTAATAAAAACATGAAGATATGGAATCACCTGGCAGCACAGTACAAGATTAAACATGATCTCTTGCAAGTGTGGTCATTAAAGAGGAGATGTCAGTAAATTGGGACATTATGTATAAGTCCACTCAGTAACAGTAGTTACAACACAGCTTAAAAAAATAATTGAGGTACAAACGGAGGAACTTTTGCTCATAAAGACTGCTGAGGGAAACTATGAGGGGAGGAAAGATAATTTTAGGGAGTGAATTAAATCACTTGATTAAAAGTTTGTACTCCACCAAAATTAGTTTAATATCAAGAAGATGATAAAGAAGGTTGTGCTAAGCAAAAGTGCTTGGATCATTCTCGGGAGGCCAATTTATTCCCACAGCAGTAGTAGCATTTCTATTAAATTCCATTAAAGTCCAATATATTATTCCGCTTATGAAAGAGAGACAACTAGTAAGGAATATGACGCGGTGCTTTTCAACCTCTGTGACTACAAGCATTGAAACAGACTACAAACTGCTGTTACAATCATGATGGTCTAGGGCTATAATAGATGCATGACCTGGGGATGGATAATGGACATAGACAAGCTTGTCCATTTTTCTAGAAATAAATAAAAGGTATTACTTCCCTCTGGATACCTAATCTATTCCAAGATAAATGAATTAGAAGAGTCAGCTGGCTCTTTTTTCATGACACACTAAAAGATTCCTGAACAAGGACCCACACGTTAAAATTTTTTTAGAATATCATCTTCTGTGAAGAAAATTCAGTGTGGAAACAAGTATGCATGTTGTGCATCTGCTGTCATCCAAAACCAGTTTGTTTTGTGTGTAACAGTTGGGCTTACACAATACTGCTAATACACTATTTACTTTCACACAAATGTGAAAGACTGAGCTGTTGACCCAACAGCAGCCCCAGAGATCAATCTCCATAAGGAGAAACAACTTGTACAGGCTGTTGTAATTATTACAACTGCCTCTGTAAGAGAAGGATGTGAACAAACCAGATCACAGTCCTGCACATGCTCATGGAGCTTCCCACTGTGAACATCCTCTCCCTCTCTCTGGAACTAGATCATCCTCTGCTGGAGAGCAGGGTTTTTCTGTGTGTGTGTGTGTTTTGTTTTGTTTTATTTTTATTGTTTTTTTTTAGAAAAAAAATGAGCTTTGACAGACATTTCATATCAGACAAAAACTGTTACAGTTTCTTTATTGGTTTATTGGCAATTTGAGCTCATTTCTTGGATATGAAGCTATAAGAGCCAACAGTGAAGCTCAATTTTTCTGAAAATGTGCTTGCCTGAGCCACAGAAAAAGTAAGTCTCAGGGCAAAATACATTCGTGGTGCTGGCGGGTGTGTCCT
>NW_010589253.1:0-13090 GCF_000705375.1 Tinamus guttatus | reverse complement strand
ATGGAAAGTCCATCTATGGCTGGGTAACGAAGTCCATCTCTTGGGTGATGAAATACTCTGCAAGCAATATTTTGAACTGATGGGAGCCAGAACCTTATATGGGACTGAGGGCCAAGGAGCAACAGAGGGATGAAAATGGGGGGCTGGTTCCTTTAAGGGAAGGATTCCGAAGAAATGCATATAGAGTTGCTCAACGTTTTGTCTAACAGCAAGAGCTGGGACGTCTCTTGTCCATCTTGGACACATAGAGAGTAAAGGTCTACATGATCGCTGCCATCTCCCTTATGGCCATGGGAGAGAGACTGGACAATGTGGCATAATTCCTCTGATTATACCAAGTTTCAGCTTTAGGTTGGGATGTATACTGCCCTCAAAGCACTGTTTCTATCCACAGATTTTTGGGAAATCCGGAAGACTAGCTCCAGGCGTAGACAGATACCGTGTCTACAAGTGTCACCTGTATTGGTTCAGATAGATCACCCCCAAAATGTTCTGTTTAACCTTGGATTAATCCTTTTATATTATTCTTAAAATGAACCTCAATGAAATGCATTCAAATTCAAAACCAGTCCAAATATGTCACTCTTCATGTGTCAGAAATACTCTTTTCCTGTCTCTGTGGAGTTTTTTCCTGGCAACTTGAAAGAAAAAAATAAGTAAAAATAATAAGTAATAAGTAATAAGTAAAAAGCTGTCAAAATATTTCCAATGTTTCTGCTCTCTTGAATTTGTGTTTTTCAGAGCACCAGTCTGAAACTTTTCACCTGGCTCTCAGAAAGTGCTGCCCACGGTTTGAGGATGGGGAGGTAGCACAGCTCACAACATGGCCTGGCCCTAGGAGAGACCTCCAGCTCCTCATGCAGTGGCAGCTGGAGGTGACATTGCACTTGCATTTGCCCCAGATGGAGACATGAAGAAGGTCTTTCCTCTGGAGGCAACTCACTGGCTCTATTCCCTTCTCACCTGGTCCCTTCCAAGTATCTGCCCTTTGGGGGAGAAATTAGACGAGCAAGAACTGGCTTGGGGCTAAACCTAGTCTCTTTGCTGAGACTCTTGTAGGTGATGTCTGGAGAAGTCTTGTAGTCATGGGAATCGTTGTCTAGGAGGAAACTCCCATCAGGGCTGTCCAGGGGATTGATGCCCAGACCTCCAGGCTGGTCCTCATGTGGGGAGGTGGTTCTTCTCGGTGTGCACATCCCCAAGCGTGACTGATGTCTAAGGGCTCGGGAAGGTGGGTGGCCATGTAGGAGGACTGACATCAGCCAAGCTTTGGTGGCCTGCAGGATATGACAAGCTGCTCCCGGTGCCCGGGGACTGATGTGAGTTCAGCATCTGCTCTGTGCACGCACACTGTTTGAATCAGTTAGGAAAGGACGACTGTGCTCTTGCTGGAAACCCTTTTAAAAGGTCAGTTCTGGGAAACTCATGTAGTAAAATGTTCTTATTAAAATAAACTGCAAACCAAAGGCTCTAGAATTATGATTTTTTAAGGTAAAAGTATTAGGAAGATGATAAAGGATAAAGGAGGATGATAGGATTAACTACAGCCTGGCCAGCCTGACGTCAATGCCCAGCTGAATGCCAAAGAAGTTAATGGGAGATTTAGTCAATAAAGAATTAAAGGATGAGAATTAAATTAAATTAATGGCAATCAACATGGCTTTGTGGGAAATCGCTCCTGGCAAATGAACCTGATTTCATTTTCTGATGAGATACCAAGTCTGGTGAGTGTGATTGTACGTGTGTGTGTTGCACATGGGGTTATGCAAACAGTGTTCCTCCACCACTCTGCTTTCATGTAATGCAACATCTGTGAACTGCTGATGAAGTGGATGAGGAGTTGGGTAATTAAGAGACTGCAGAATGAAGCTGTCAGTGGACCATCAAATGGTGGTTTCTGCAGGGTTGTATGGACAGCACAAGGACTGGCTCTAGATTAAACACTATTCTGTGCTGCTTTCATGGGTTATTCCCAAATCAGTATTGCGGACGTATCACTGCATGAGGCAGGAAAAGCTGCATGTCAGATAATGATGGGAGAAGCAAACAGAGCAGTATGGGGCATACAAATAGGAGGGCAGGGAGAGTAGACCAGATATTCAGAACGGGGCACTGTGTCCTGCCAGAGACTCTGGAATACAAACTGGTGTTGCCTCACTCAGAGGTCAATGGGCTAGTGAAACTTTGCATGCATGAGAGAGAAATAGGGGGGGGCTTTCAAAAAAAAATGTGGAAATCTTGGAAACGTGTGTGTAAATGTGCAAAAAAAAAAAGTGGAACAGATGATTACTGGAGGTGAGAAATTTGCAGTGCTCAAGGTCTTCAAGGAACTGGGAATAGTTCCTTGGTTATAAGAATTTCATACCTTTATGCAATGCAAATAGTGTTCCATAAAGGCCTCTCTGGCCAAGTGCAGGAAGGTGGAGTAGGATGCTGTGGCTGGAGCAACCAAGCAATATTAGATGGGAAGAAAAGCACATGGCTAGAGCCATAGAAATGATCAGCACTTGAGACAAAGTGCCAAGGAAAGCAGCTTCTCCATCTCTGGATACCCACAAATCTGCACTAGTGGGACATTTTTAAGGAAAACCATGCTTTAGGGAACTCTATACTGGGCTTTGGAGAGGAAAAACAGGTATAACTTCACTGTTTGTGAAATGAACATCACCCAGGACAGTATTTTGCATTCTTAAGACTCTCAGCTTCATGGATGGATATGTGTGAGTATGGTAGTACCATTTTATGCATGCCTTCTTTGAATGAGCTGAGTAACGGCTGCCATGGAAAAATCAGTTTTTCTGGCTGCAGTTTCTCTCTTCTCGGTTTTTGCTGTGGACATGTTCATAGAGCAATATTCCATGGCTCCAGCCATTAGACTGATAAGCATGCTGCAAGTGACAGAGACAAAACAGTGTCTGCAAGGGGAAGCAGAAGGTAGCCCCATCTGAGGTATGAGAGGAACAGGACTTGCTGGTGATGTGTCCTCTGGAAAGAGATGAACAGAACATCAGTTTAATGCAATAAATTGTGGGATGTGTGAAAATTGCAGGGTGCAAACAGTTCTGTGATCAAACAGGTGATAACAAAAACTCCCACCCTTCTGTCAGTGTGTTTCAGGAAGCTGAGGTCCGGAGCAGGGAGCTGCCTTGTTTTACATGAGCTATGTCAGCGCCCAATCTCTCCAACATCAACTCTTTGCCTTTTCTTTTGGTGGGCATCCCTGGCCTGGAAACTCTCCACATTTGGATTTCCATCCCATTCTGCTTTATGTACATCATGACCTTGCTGGGAAATTGCTCAATCCTTCTCACTGTAAGGCTGGATGCAAGCCTCCATGAGCCTATGTACTATTTCATGTCCATGCTGGCTGCCATCGACCTCATCTTCCCAACTGCTGTGGTTCCCAAAATGCTGGGCATATTCTGGCTGGATGCAAGAGAAATTGCTTTTGAGGGTTGCTTCATCCAAATGTTTTTCATCCATACATTCACAGCAGTGGAGTCGGGGGTGCTCCTGGCCATGTCCTTTGATCGGTACGTAGCCATCTGCAATCCCCTGAGATACACCACCATCCTGACCACTTCAAGGACCACTCAGATAGGACTACTGTCTCTGGCTAGGGGCATTGCTGTCATGATCCCTTTGATGTGCCTTCTCACCAGCCTACCCTACTGCAAAACCAGAGTGATCCCTCACTCCTACTGTGAGCACATGGCCGTGGTGGAGCTGGCCTGCGCCGACCCATCCATCAGCAATCTCTACAGCATCATCATGGCAACACTCTTGGTGGGGTCAGATTCCATCTTCATCACTTTCTCCTATAGTATGATCCTCAGGTCTGTGTTAAGGCTGTCCAGGGAGGCACGTCTCAAGGCCCTCAGCACCTGTGGATCCCACATTGCCATCATCCTGCTCTTTTACATAGGTGGCCTCCTCTCCATGTACCTGCAGATGTTTTCCCTCGACTTGAATCCTCACACCCAAGTCTTGGTGGCTGATTTGTATTTGACAGTCCCTCCCATGCTTAACCCACTCATTTATGGCATAAAGACAAAGCAGATCCGTGAACAGATGGTTAAACTCATAGAGCAGTTGGTAGGACTCAGTATCTCACTTGCTGATAATGACAGGTCACCTACTGAGAGAGGGAGACTCTCTTAGAAGACAATTCGTCCCATCCTAGAATAGCGTGAAGTTAGATGAACTGAATTATCCTCCCAAAATATCCTTTTCTCTCCATGGACTGGAAAGGGAACCCTCACTACATGATGCACTTTGAGACGACACAGGTTTATTGAGAAGAATCCCATGGTTTGGTCCTGATGGCTGCTGGCAAGTGTCAATTTGTCCAAAGCACACACATTTTCTGAGATATCACATCCTCCCTGCAAACACCCGCACTTTCAAACACTTCTACAATAAAGTGTTTGGATCACCTGTGCTATAGACTCAGCCATCTGTGAAGTCTAATTTAATCTCAGAAGCATCCAGGTAGGCATTAATGCTGCTTTCAGAAAGGACTGATGACTGATCCACAGAGGGATTTTGGTTTCTGACTCTCTTGACCTCCTTGGAGGTTAGGCACTGGCATCCTTCTGAGGATGTGGATGTGGGAATAAGATTTCAAAGGCATTCAGATATTTCACACTCTACATTACTGGTACACAGTCACCTATCTGCTGCCTCCCAGAAAATCTTTCAGGGCCGTTCTGTGCTGCAGATGTCAGTGGGTGACATTCAGCAGCCCTGGTCATACTGAAGGATGGAGGGGCTGTGAGTCCTCAAAGTCACTGATGCTTCTGAAAACGTCACTGTATGTACGCGAGCTCTTATTCCCAGGAGGATCCCTTAAAACACCTATGTCAACGCTTTTACTTATTCATGTCTTTAAATCAACTGTAAATAAACTCCGGGGAAAGTCCCTTGTCCCACATGTGCTGTGTGCATGAGGCAGAGGGCAGTAGCCATAGTGAGAGCTAACAGAGAGCCGGAGCCCACCAAGAGGTGAGATCCCCTCTGAGAAATATATCACCCTGATCAACTCCTCCAGCACCACCTCTCTAGAGGACAGGACCATGAGCAGTTATGGGTGGCCATTTTGCAAATGGGCTGGTGGTGCTTGGGTCAGGATGAAGGTAGGAGGAGGTTCCTGGCAGCTGCTCTGCCTTGCATCCCTGCATGGGGTTTGCAGCCCTGATACCAGGCTCAAGAGACCTCAAGGGTGGGACTCAAGCTGAGCCACAGATCAGGAGATCACCAGCCAGGGTGCACCAGCAACACCGGTGCAACACTGAGGTGCAGAACAAGGCTGACAGGAAGGGGCAAGTGTTTCACACCAGTCCTTACAAAGGTTTTGGCTCTAGGACATGCAGAGACCATACCCGAGGGACCACCACAGCACCTTAGCTGGTTTCTTCCACCCATCCCTTCTGCATCACCGTGCCAGCAGTAATGGGAGGAGGGCAGGACAGAGAAGAGAGAAAATAGGCATTTTGGTGCAAAAACATGAATACTTGATGTTGGATTTTTTTATAACCCATGGAGTACATCTCCCTTGTGTCTTCATGCACCTCACTTATCAGGCAGGTGGTTTCCAGCAGTTCTCAGCAGGCAGGACCTTGTGTGCTGGAGCAGCAGGTTGGTGCCAGCCCTGGTTTCTGGGGTCTGTGCCTGGCACGTTGCAACAGCAGCAGGAGAAGGTCCACAGAAGTGCAGGGCCCCCAAGTTGACCACTCCTGCTGAGCTTATCCACCTGATGACCTGAGAGTTAAGACCCAAAGTGCTGCCCAGGTCATGAAGGCACTGCCATGGGGATAGGAAGCAGTGATATTTCAAAGATATTTAGAGGGAGATGGGAGAGGTGTCGAACACACACAACAGCTGGTACAGCAATTTCTGGGCTCTGCTTTGGGATCTTCCAGGAACTTCTGGGATCACCAGAGAATTTGCAGGAACCCTTCCAGGAACTTGGTGCCTGCTGCTGCCAGGACATGAGAGTCAGAAGAAGCCAGGACTCCCAACAAGCTCTGGAGGCTGCAGAGAGCTCTGAGAGCAGCTTGTGATCAAAGGGAGCTTGAAGCTTTTGCTCCAGCTGACCCTTGAGTAGAGAGGCCCAAGCACCATTTTGTCAGGTGCTCAGAAGGGACCTGAGCTCTGTATAAGAGCTGGACCAAGAGCAAAAGCTGACCCAAGGAAACCATAGGCTTTCTCTGTAACAGTGATGCCATGTTGCAGGCCACGTCGCAATCCCCAGTAACAGCTGGAGCATCTTTCCCTGTAACATGAGAGGCTTTGATCCAGCTTTAGAAGAACGATGAAGATCTCGGACTGTAGGGAGTCACTAGGGCATCTTGCTGGGGTGATGGGAGATGGTCTTCCACCTTTGGGTGCTGCGTGATTTGGGGAGAACTGTGTTGCTAAATAAAAGAGATGTGGGAAGAAGTGGGAATACTACACAGTATCAAAGATGATGGGAAAGAGATTGACTGGCTCCTCTCTAAGCTTCTGTGTAGCTTCAAGAGCCTGAGCCCCTCAGTATACTGAAGGAGGACAGGTGGTGTCTGTGCTTATCACGGTGGCAAGTGGAAACTCTCCATGATGGTGAAGGCTGGAAGTTTGTGATCTCTGGCACTAGGAGGAAGGCTCCTCTTTCCTCTGATGGCTTCCAGCTATCGAAAATGTTCAATGCCCTGGCAGCAAATGAGGAGCTGGGAGGTCTATTAAAAATATATATAACCTGTCCCAGCTGAATCTGAGCACCCAGGAGCAAGAGAAGAAAGCAGCAAGTGTTAGTGGTGGTAGATCCCTTGCTGTGGGGGATGGAGGTCCCATTCAATGCCATCTAGGGAGGTTTTCTGCTTTCTGGGGACTCAGCAGAAGAGGCTGCCCCAGGAACATCACACTCTCATTTGCAGAGGGTCTCTGTGTCCCACACACCAGCCAGACAAACGTGCCTCCATCATTATCATCATCATCATCATCATCATCATCATCATCATCATCATCATCATCATCATCCCTTGCAAAGCACATGGTATCCTGGTTCAGCCTGAAGCCCTGCGCGCTGCGTGGAAGGGCTACTCCATCTCCCCATCCTAGAGGATGTTTTTGGCCACCCTGGGCTCCAGTTTGGCTGCTGAGAGGGACCTAAGGTTCCTGAGCTGGGAAAGATGGAGCCGTCACTTGCCCACTATCAATCCCTGCAAATGTCCTGGCGCTGATGCCGTGCCAGGGAAGAGTAACGGAGCAGCAGGACCTCTGGGAAGCAGAAACCTTTAATGTGCTCAATCTGAGGGAGATTCTGCGTTGAGATTCTGCTCAATCTGAGGCAGAGCTGCCTTTGGACTGCATCCCGAGAAACTGCAGGTTTTGTGCCTGTGGCTGCCTCGTGCTTCCCTGGGAAGCCCCTCGGCAGTGGCGATGCCCCCAGATATGCACAAGGAGTAGCTTCTATCCAGACTAGGATGGTGCTCAGGGGGTGCGGGAAGACGGGCTGCTCTGGTCACACCAGCTCCATCTTCCACCCTGGGCACCACCAAGGTGCTACGGGATGGGGACCAGCCTGTGGTTTGTGAGGACCACGCAAGGCCCCTCCGGTCTCACCAGACGCTATGTTGGGTCAGGGAATAAGGTGGCTCCAAACGCTGCCGGTGCCAAGCCTGGGCCCACGGCTTAGTCCATGACCCCGTGTGATCACAGGGACGCGTGGCTCCCTTTGTGACACAGAGGGGCAATAGATCATCCCTTGTGACACACAGGGGAAAAGGTGGCCACCCTCTTTGTGATACAGCGAGGATAGACATGGTCTCACTTGTGGCACAGAGAAGACAACATGACTCCCTCTCCTTCTGACACAGTGGGGACAGACATGACCCCTTATGACATGGGGAGGACAACATGGCCCTCTGTGACACAGTGGGTACAGACACAACCCCCTTGTCACAGGGTGGGATAGTCATGGCCTCCCCCTTGTGACACAGAAGGAACGACACGCTCCTCCTCCCCGTTGTGATACTGCAAAGACAGACATGGCTCTACTTGTGACACTGTAGGGATGACATGGTGCCTCCTTGTGACATGGTGGGGACAATCATGGGCTCCCCATTGTGACAGTGAGGGCAAAAGGGCCCTCCTTCTTATTACACAGCAGGGACAACATAGCCACACTTGTGACATAGCATGGACAGACATCATGACAGTGGGGACAACATGTTCCCACTTATGACATGTTCCCACGATGGGAACAGACATGGTCCCACTTGTGACAATGGGGACAACAGGGCTGTCCTTGTGACTCTGTGGCCACTTTGTTGCAGTGACTGTGACTAGTCCCACCAAGAGCAAGTGCCAGCAGCTCCAGTGGGGCTTGACCAGGCCCCTCCAAGGCCACAGCCCATCCCCTCCACAGCCAACGCGGGGCCTCCCCAACCAGGCAGGCAGAGCACAGGGAAGGGAGGTGATATCAGGGGTGGCTTTAGCCCGGACCACATCCCTGGTCTCTTGATGCCTGCTTATATCACAGTCCTCAAGGACCTATGGCCTCAGCTTGGTCCTCTTGGTTCTTGCTTTCCGAAAGCCAAACTGGCCTCCAAGACTGAAGCTGGACAGACACTGAGCAGAACAGCCCAAAGTCCATCTGTGCACGTCTGGATCGCTCAGGTGGAGCTGGGGGTAAAACTTCCCCCATAGAAATGCACAATAACGATGGCTCCGGGGCAGGTTGCAGAGCGTAGTGCCTTCTGCCTGTTTCCTCTGATCTCTGGCTGCTTCCTCCTGCTGCACGTGTTATAGATGTTTTATAAAACCATCTACTCCTTGCAAAACATGAGCCTTGGCCAGATATTTGCAAGATAAATCTTGCCTGAACTAGAGAAGGTCTGCTAGAAAAATCACCCACTCTTGGTGTAGAGATTGCTGCTTTAGTATTTTGATGAGTTGCTCCAATTTGATGGCCACCCATGGTTAAAACTGCCAGAGGTTGCAGCCATCGAACATGGCCTGTTTAGCCTAAAGAAAAGAAGACTGAGAGGAGCTCTGATCAGTATGTATGGTCCGCTGCTAAAGGGGGTGGATGCCTTGGTGAGGGAAGATTCAGAGAAGGCAGAGTTACTAAATGCCTTCTTTGTTTCAGTCTTTACTCTTATCAATATGTACAAGCACCTGAGGGGAGAGTGCAGGGAGGACGAGGCCAAACTGTCCTGGGTGGTGGCCGGTGCCAGGACAAGGGGTGCCGGGGCCAAGCTGAAGCCCAGGCAGCTCCATGTCCATGTGAGGAAGAACTTCCTTGGTGTGAGGGTGCCGGAGCCCTGGCACAGGCTGCCCAGAGAGGCTGTGGAGTCTCCTGCTCTGGAGATCTCCAACCCGCCTGGATGCGCCCGGGTGCCCCGTGCTCTGGGTGTCCCTGCTGGAGCAGGGGCTGCACAGGGGGATCCCGAGAGGGTCCTGCCACCCTCAGCCCTTCTGTGGTTCTGTGTGATTCTGTGAAACGGAGGTGTTGGTCAAGTAGGCCTCCTAGCAGCAGTGATCATGTGTGGCACCTGTATGGGACATGTCCGAAGGTCCTGACTAGTTCGGCAGCACAGTTATGGCCATGTCCGGGAGTTTCTGCCCTGGAAAAGCACGCTGTCCAGCCTGGAACAAGCATGGAGAAGGGCCTCATTTGTCATGGGTGCCCAGCACTACTTGCAATGTCCTGGCCAGAGTTTGTGGCTCTGCTTGTTTACCAACACCATGGTTCCCCTGTGACTCCCCATGGACTCGGTGCTTTGCCCACCACTGATTTACAGCAGCCCTTAGGAAAAAGGCACTTTCCAGTGTTTACCTGCAGCCCAAACTGCTGGGCCTTGTTAGTGGCTGCAGCCATGGAGGGCCAGGAGAGGGGATGGCCAGATAATTACCTTCAGGGATGGCCAGGTAATTAGCCTCTGGGCACCTCCGCCTATTAGCCGATCACAAAGTTTTACTAGTTTTACTTTGTCCTTTGGGTGACATGTCCAAAGCAAACAAACAACAAGTCACCGCTGTGGCTGCCAGGCAACGCAAGGGCCCGGCGCCACCAGAGCCAGACGGGGCCAAAGGACCTGGTGTCCCTTGCAAATGCAATGTGGGTTAAGGACTGCCCGGCTCCTGCAGACACTGACCCCATTCCTCCACCCTCACCCCAGGCTCTGCTCCCCTCCCTGGGAATGCACTTTTGAAATAAATGTGAGTTTTAGACCTGGCTACATTAACACCCTGTGGGCACATCTCCATACGCCGCAATGGTGCAAAACCCTCCTTGGGGTCTGCACCCGCTGGAGATGGCACCAGGGCAGGTTTCACTTGGCACTCGCAGCCCCTCCAATGCTCCAGGCTCTCATACAGGGCTGCATTCAGGGCAGAGCCGCCTGTTTTTACACAGAGAAACGCGGAAAGGAACGATCCAGGGAGGGGTTAAAGGCTGCAGGGAAGGGAGAGGGCGAAGGGCTGCAAACAAACAGGACAGAAAGCAGGGCCGGGCTCCGGGGCCTCCGGCAGCACCACGGGGACAGCTCGCGCCACCGCGCCGCGGCCTCCGGACGCGGGAGCTGATGCAAACGTCCCCCTTCGGAAGCTGCAACAGTCGCAAAGCCGCTAATTGGCCCATCTGTGCCACGCCAGGAGGCCCAGGGCCAGCCCGGCCCGACCACGGAGCGCTAACGAAGCCTCCTGCGACGCGCTGCTGCAATTACCTGTCCACCTCATTAGAACTAATTGGATGTCAGCTCCCAGGAAAGGAGCTGGAAAAAAAAATACATAAACAAACTTCAACCGCTTCTAACTTTTAACTTGTTTGAGAGTTGGGAAAGTAAATAAGTCAGAGGGCCCTGACACCCCTTAGCAGAATGCGCTGCTCGGGCTCCTCGTAGGGGAATCCCCCTCCATGGTCTGCAGCCACTTTGCCTGAAGCACAGAACTGGGGCAGGATTTGGCCATGGGGGCTCAGCAGGAGCTGGAAACATCGCGGTGGGTTCCTGGGCCACCACCACATCCACCAGAAGGGGCCCCATACCTGCTGGTGCACTGGGATGAGACCAGGGAACGGAGAGGATGGGGCTGCAGATGCAGAGGGGGATGAGGACAGGGGTGGAGGGGAGTGGGGATGGATAGGGATGGGGATAGGGATGGGAATGGGAATGCAGATGCAGAAGGGGATGGAGATGGGGACCAGGATGGGGATGTGGTTGCAGATGGGGATGGAGACTGAGATGGAGATGATCTGGCATCAGTCAGGGACAGAGCTGGGACTGGAAAACATCCACCCATCCCCAGAAACGTGGCCGGGAGAGGCATCATCCCAGAACCAAACGTCCTGAGCTCGGGGCATCCTGCAGCATTTTGCACTGAGGGCAGCAGAGAGATGGACCCAAGGACGGGCAGAGCCTGTGGGTGTCCCAGGAGCACACGCAGGTGACGAGGGCTGCACAGCCCCATTTGGAGGAGCCCCTGGCATCTTCCCTTGCAGCCCAAACCCTCCGAGAGCCGCAGTGGGACACGCGCCAATGCCCCAGCAGGGCGGAAGGATTCGTGCTTGGCCAAGGACCGTTCAAGGCATCCCAGCGAGGGATGCAGGGCTGTTTTGGGCTGCAGAAGGGGGTTTGCCGGGGGCGGCTCTCGCTCGTCCCGCAGCAGCAGCTGCTCCAACACAAGTCGTGGCCCCACAGAGCTGCCCCGGCTGCCAGAGCCACCCAGTGACCCACGGACACTTGGGAAAGGCAGCGCAGCCCCTGGCACCGCTGCTGCGGGTTCCGCGGCCAAGCTCCGGGAAGGGAACAGCACTGGGATAAATCCTGCGGGAAGCAGGAGGGGGCAGCCCTTGGGGACACCGGGCAGCTGGCCCAGGGAGCAGGCGTGGAGTGCGGGAGGCACCTCGTGGCCGGAGCGCAGCACTGCCACCCGCTGCCACCTCCTGCCACCTCCTGCCACCCGCGCTGTCACCGCCACCGGAGCCAGCGCAGACCCCCCAGCTCATCCCATGGGGATGCTGCGCCTGTTCCCTGTGGCGCTACCAGCCAGGACAGTGGCCCAAATCCGTGTCCTGCTCTGCTGGCAGCTTCTGAGCATCGTTGTAGCCTTTTAGAGGTGCTAAAGACGTGGTCTCCTGTCCTCAGCCAAAGCCACCATCCAGGTGCACAAGCAGCACAGCTGGGTTTGGCCCCCGCTCCAGCCCTGGTCCATGTGCAAGTATCTGGGGACACTGGGCTGGGGGTGTCATGGCCAATGACAGTCGGGCCAGCAGCGGTGGAGAGCAGGACTGCCCTGGTACAGGTCCCTTGACCAGGATGGCTGCCCTTGCAAGGACAGGGTGCCATGGCCAGGTGTCCCCTGCAGCACCGGTGGCCCCATCCCTCTCCAGACCATCCTGGTGCAGACAGCACATCCCATGTTCCCAGGAGCCTCTAACCCCGTGTGCAGGAACTTTCCTCGATGCCAACAGACCTGGTTCATGGGTCTGCCCATGACCAGGCCCTAGGCATGGTGACAACTGTATTGCAGTAGATCCTCTCAGCAGGGGACAGCTTTATGAAGATGGTCCACTTTGTCCTTTTCCTCCCTATCCCAGTGCCAAGGCTCATGCCAATCCTGTGCTAGAGCTTGCAGGGTTAAATGCAAACAGCAAAGATGTGATATAAAAAGAAAAGTCTGCAGGAAACGGTCTCAGCTTCCATGGAAACATGGAGCGAGCACATAGGATTCAGGTTTCAAGTGCAAATCAAGAGCCATTCCCTAAAGGTAGCAGAGTAACGCACTCGTCAAGCAGACGGGAGCGGGGAGACGTGACCTGGCAGCTGAACAGCGGAGGTGCAGGGCAGTGGCACAACAGGACTCCTGCGGTGCCAAGAGGACAGGAAAACCGGTCTCCTTGTTTGTCTTCTTACACCTGAACTTCTCCAGGTGCTCGGGGACCTCCCCAGGAGGGTCCAGCAAGAGGAAACATCCCCTTTTCGCCTCTTTCACTTTGATCCCTTCCTCCCAGGGGCTGGGAGATGTTAGCACTGAGACCTGGAAAACATACAAACCTTGGGATTCATGTAGATGTTTCCTACGTGGAAATTTCCCATGCAGGACAACA
>NW_010589250.1:0-15596 GCF_000705375.1 Tinamus guttatus | reverse complement strand
CTTCCGAGGATTTCTACTAGAAATCTAGAGGTCACAACCACTGGTTAGATGAGGGGATGAAGGAAGTCCCAAGGTTTGTTGGTCTGTCTGCAGTGTTATGTTTTGCGTGCTACGTGAGCAAGTGAATTTCTGGAATTATTTTTCTATAAAGGCTGTAGTCTTTGCTTGTCACACAAGAGTGCCAATAGTGAATAAATTAACATGAGAATGTTTACAAAAAATCTTATGGGGGAAGCTGGGCCTTGACACTGAGGATGGCTAGCTTGCTGGGCACAGGATCTTCTCTCGCATGACGTGGGGTGCTAGGGCAGAATCCTTCCCTTGGGAGCACATCCAAGAGGCCCAACCTCTGCTCACTTCACGTCACGTCATGGAAATGGCATGTTTTGAGATGCTGTCCTTCCTCAGGAGCTGTCTCCATGCGGGATTAAGGTATGTATTAAGCTGGTGCAGCCACAGATAGAAGAGACATTTCTGTACAGTTGATTTTTTTTCCCCAAAACCACCCTTTAGATTTCAAAATAGTATGTAAACTGACTTTTCACTGACTTGTAGATACTACATCAGTGACAGAATTGTTTCTATAGAAACTGGCTTCCTCAAAAGGTTCACATCAAAAAGCCTGAACCAAAGAAATGGTATGAAATAAAATATTTAATGGTATGGAGGCTATATCTTTATGATTATTGCTACTCCTGGGGAGAATCCATGTAGTACATGCGCATCTCTGATGCCTCAGAGATGTTGTCGCTCCAAACTCACAGGAATAAAATCTTTATAGCCTCTCACACCATCTCATATTAATCTGTATTCTCGTTTTTTCCATCAAACATGCCAGCTTTCTTCGCATGTTCCATACACATTTTCATCAGAATGGTTATAGGTAAAATTCTCTTATTTTAGTGCTATTTTCTAGTCCAGAGTTTTTCAACCTCTGTCATGACTTTCCTACCCTCAAGCACAGTAAAAGTGTTTGCTCTTTTTTCTCTTGTTAATATATTTGACTGTTGTGAATTTTGATTGTATTTGGTAAATGTGTGAAAACACACAAATATGGGAAAACATATTTCCTGTCTTTTGAAATCATTTGCTTGTACGTTTTGCTAAATGGAACCAGGCATAAAAACTGTGTCTGAAGAAGTCAGAGACCATCTAACATAGCTGAGGTAGGAAACAAAAGGGTTGCAGAAAGTATTAAAACTCTCTGAAAATTCAGCAAGGAAACTGGAATGATGTCATTTGTTTAAGGCCCAGATTTATTTGAGAGATTTTAATTGATGGCTTTGGTCTTCTGTTATTGTGTCTTTGGACTTAAATCTCTCCAGCTCTTTTTGGAGCCCATTTTAAAGCTAGTATTTTGCAGTTTAAAAAAAAACCTATAAACTATATTTTTTTGGTAGTATCTGCAGACACCCCTTTAAAGAATTTTTCTGTTTATTTTTGAACTTTAGAAACTGACTTTTTCAAGTTGTGAGTGCTTTATAAAACAGCCAGCCTATGACAATAAGAAAAACATGTTAAATTAGATGTCCGTTTAAAAGAAAAGGAATGGCTGCCCTTTAAATGCATGAGCAGCCAGGGTGGGTTGCAGCTGAGTGGGACGCGTTTGTACAACTGACCTTCTGCGTGAATATAAAAGAGGTTTGACTGGCCACATTGCAATTTGAATGAAGACATTTATTTTTTGTTGTTTTCTTCTCTTGGTTCCCAGGGTCGATTTTGCAGGTATTTTAGCATGTGGCTTTGAGGAAAGGTAATTTTTAAGCACTGTGCCACTTTGGTGCACAAAAATGCTCTCCTGTGAGCATGGTATTAGTTGAAGGGGGCATTGGAAACGTTCCTGTTGATATTGTTTACAGTAGTGCCTAAAAAACCTGGTTGAAATCAAGATTGTCTGTGAAGAATCCTATAGTAAAGAACTCTTCTTCTCTGTAAGCAGTTTGGTCTGAAGCAGGAAGAGAGAGAAGGCTCTGGAAGGGCAAGAGTTTCCGTTCAGTGGTAGAGTATGGTGGTGTTTTTACAAAGAAACTAATAAATTGTTTTTTATTTTGAGTGGTGTGTGTGTTTTTGTTTGCTTGTTTTTTCCTGTGGACATGCTGGATGAAGAAAGTTTGATCTGACTCTTCTGTCAGGATATCTGCAGAATTGACAGGAGATTTTATTTATTAGCTTCCAAAACAAATAAATCCATATAGGCACAAATAAATACTATTCTGTCTTGTAAAGCCAAAGAGAATCCCGACAAGATGAAGTCACTTTGATTTCATCTCTGCTGTCCACCTTGTTGAAACAGAGGCCTTCCAAGAGAAAAAGGTTACTTCTGGAGATTTAATGCTCTGCAGATTTACAAGCTGGATGCCTAAGCAGTAACAAGTGAGGCATTAAGGCATTTCTTGGGGATTAATGACTGGCTGGGAGGAGTTGATGGCTCGAAGAATAGCTGAGGACCATTAACCTCCACTGGTCATTAATCTTCAAAGACTGCTTTGGGCTGAGGTCATTAAGGCTATTAGAAAATAAATATTGGGGGAGGGAGAGGGAGGAAGGTCTATACAGACTTCTTAAATCCATGGTTGGAATGGTTGGGTAGCTCCCCAGGGTCCATCCCAAGCCATGCAAGGTAAGCGGTCCTGACTGTCCGTAGTCTAAAGGGTTAGTCGTGGTTTCCCTGATCTGGCCAGGGACACTCCTTTCCTTCAGCATGGAGCCGTGGAGGCCCCTGCGCTTCTTTGCAGAACAGCGAGGTGTAGGAGCCTGGTTCCTAGCAGTCAGACTTGCTTTGTGTCTGGAAAGTCCTTAAAAGAGGCCCTCTGAGTTGTGAGGATTTCTGGTGTGCAGGTCGAGGACTGGCATCGCTTGGAATAGTGGATGCACAGGGCTAACTGGAAATGTGTTTCTAGCAGTCTCCAAAAAGCCCTTCTTTTTATTTCTGTATGTACAACCATGTTTATTGCATAATCAGTATTTTACGTCTTTACCATGCTTTGTGCTGTTCAAGGGGTAGCAGAAAGTCATCCCATCTTTATTTTTGTCATTACAGCAAGTGGGGTTACAAAGCTGAGCAAATTCACAAGCAAAACATTTTTTTTCTTCATCTGTTTTGCTGCATTCATTACAGCCTTTTGGGTATGCTTAGCATGTTTCTGGGTTAAATTTCCTTGTCTTCATCTCATGTCCTACCATTGCAGTGAGCTGTCAAGGGAGCAGCTCATGGGTATCCTGTTGATCAAGCATTTGTTTTTTGTCTGTATGGCTTGCTACTGCTTTAATCTTTAAATCATATTCTGTCACTCTTATAGTACCTGAAATTACTTATGACTTCATGAATACTAATTTTTGCCAAGAAGCACCCTGAAAATGTGTGTTCCTTTATTCCAGATGGCACTTTGAGGTCAGTGTGTCCAGCCTTCTCACACAGGGTCAGCAAAGGAACTGAGAGGGATGTCTCTTGGTTTTGTGCTTAGATATCCTTGCTGTAAAGTGGGATTCCCTTTGCTTATTTAAGTCTATGGAAACTCTTCTTTCTATTTTGGGAAGCATAACCAGAGGAGGTTTTGGAGTGACAAGAGTTACTGGCTCATTTTTCACGTTGTCTCAGCCAAGTGGTATGTGCCACGGTCAGTACTTATTTGCCCACCAGGTGTGTTGAAGGAAGTTAGGTGATGGATGCTCGAGACATGTATGAAACAGGGTCACTGAATTTTTAGGGTGTTGTCTTTCATCTGTGCCATGTATGAAACAGGGTCACTGAATTTTAGCTTTTAGGGTGTTGTCTTTCATCTGTGTTTTGCAGAAGAGTGTGCTTAAATAAGCACATACTTAGCATCTGCATTTCCAGGGGTTGCAAGTAGTTGAAGTTGTTTTTTAAGCTCTACACTATGAGTAATATCCAGTTAAGAACCTTGAAATTGAAGCTTTTTTTTCCCCTACTGATTTTGTCCTTTTCTATTTGGCAAACTCTTATTTCTTTCCCACCCTCTGTTTCTAATAAACCTTGAAATTACCATGGCTTTTTCAGTTTCCTTCTTGATGCACTATCATCAGTGTTACAGTAACTGTCCTAATTGTCTATGTTTCCATGTCTTTAAATGTATATCCAGAGACATGCTACCTTTGATTTATTTTACTTCCTTGAGAATTCCTTTCAGTTATCATTTTTGTTATTAAGGTGCATATTCTTCTGGCACCGTGTCCAGTTTCTGCCATTCCAGTTTTCAAATGTTTCCAAACTCAGCTTTCTTGCATACCTGCCATGCTTTAATGAGACAGATTTGTTTAGAAACACTCTGGGTTCACCTAGTACAGCTCTACCAAAGCGAATGCAGGTGAGCTCATTCTACACCCATATATTTGAGGGAAAGCCAAGTGCTGCCTACTCTTTTAACTATAGCAATTTTAGCAACTTTATATCTGTAATATGCTCAATATTGAGATGCATAGAGGCTATGCAAAACCAGTGCTGTATTTCCTCCTTGAGACAAAGGCTTTACAATTAGACAAGGCCTTTAAAATCCTTCTGCCTAATATTGACTAATAATTCCTGCCTGGAGTTCAAAGTCCTGTGATTGAGTTAGCATCTCTGTTTTTAAGAAAAGTTTTTCCATCTTGATTATACGTAGTTGGTTAGATTTGGAAATAGTTTATCTACTTTAATGATTGAGATTCTATTTTTCACCTTTGAATTTTCAGAATTTCCACTTCCAATTGTAGAGTGTTGTTCCCTTATCAAGTACTATGTACCTTCATTCTGCATAGGCAACAGTTATTCTATAATCTTCCACTCAGTAATGTAATAGATTTAGTTTCTGAAGTCAAGTGAATTTTTGAGATTCTGGTTAACTCTTACGGTTCCTTTCTTCATTTTCTTGCCAAAATTTTTGAGAATGCAAGAATTAAATGCAGCCATTAAAAGAGAAGAAATTTCTCTAAGAGGAAAAATGACCGAGACAGCCCTTGCTTTTTTGTCCACATACATTGCATGGGAAAGAATGCGAAACAGAAGTTTACGGAGATGAAATGGGAGTGAGGAAAGATAATGAGCCAAATTTAAGTTGAAGAATTCTTTAACAGCTGTCTATAATGCCAAGTCCTCACAAAAGGAGCCTGGAAGTCCTCTTTTTGGTTCAGTCTGTAAAACTTGCCTCTTCCTACTAAAACATTTTAAATGGAAGACTTTACCACAAGTGAAAGATGAATTAATCAATTCAAGCCTAAGGCAAGACAAGCTATATGTCAAGTTATAAGTTTTTGGTGAAAAGCTGTCTGCTGCTGTGGTTGATGTGTGCAAGTTGCATAGCAAGCTATGCAATGAAATTGGAAACTTAGGAATAAATACGTGTCTGGTGTTGAAAAGTGAATGAAACAGGCTTGCACTGCCACTGAGTGCTCCCAGAAAAGAATTTAGCTTGTAGAAAATGAAAAATTAATGAGAAACAAGCGACAACTTCAGCATCTTGTTATACTGAAGGAAACCACTACCTTTAGCTTTTTCATAATTGGAAAACTAAAAGAGCTATCCAGAAATCAATAAAATAGTTCTTGCTTCTTTGAGGGCTTGCGTGCAAGTCTCAACGCTCCCAGCTGTGTGCCACATTTAATTGCATCCATGTTTATTGTTTGATATATGGATGGAGGACCACGGTTTTAGGAGAACGCTTATAAATACACACTGTACAAGTGCAGGCCTGAAGATACCCAGGATGAGGGCACCAGGTGAGCACGTGTTCTAATATGTGCTAAAAATGGGGACTGTTTCAGGGCTGAGAGGAATAGTTGAGAGGGTTGAGAGGGCTCAGGGTTGAGAGGAATAACCCAAGGAGCCTGGCAACATCCATAGTCAGCAATACATAAGGCAAACCATTGCAGAATTCCAAAGTTGCCAGGAAAGTCTCTCCTGCCTGTGCTACAGCCATTGAGTTAAGCTGTGTCTTGGCTGAGGCAGTTGTCTGATTTTGTGAGTGGATGAGAAGGAGCTTCTTAGTTGTCTAGCCGTAAAATACCTGGAAGATTCCCATTGACTTGGTCGTGAGTTGTTTCTGACTGACAGTGCTCACAGCTCTGCCCGTTGGGTGGTTTTGTGGAATAATAAATTTGGGGCAGAAAGGAGGGTTGCAATTCCCCAGTACGGTGTATGTGTATTTTCAGGCAGCTACAAATAAGACTTGTAAAGACTTGCTGGGTTTAGCACGAAAGCTTTGAAGGGTAAAAATGATTCCAAAAGTAGTTTTGTAACTTGCATGGCTTCTGTGCCAAAGGAAAAGCAGCAAGCGCTCAGCACAGAACTACTGCGGCATTTTCTGCCAGTTCCATGTTCTCCGGAAGTCATCACTGAAGCTGCAGCCATCAGAGATAATCAGTGATATAGGATTTGCTGGTAATCAAAACCTAGCAGGTAATCATAGAGGCTCAGGCTGTGGTGGTGATTAGCTGGACCGCGGTTGTGCTGTAGGAAGGGAGATTTCGTGGGAGCTTGAAGTCCAGGCCTGGAAATAACAGAGCTGATGGCTTTGAGTGGGAACTCCTTCCAATAAGCTCAAGAAACTGTGGCCATTTCAGAGGCAAAACTGTTCAGTGTAAGAACCCAAACATCCTGGTGGCACTGGCATGTCACATCGGCACTGCTGTCCTGCACTGGCCGTTTGCTGCAAAGGGCCATGCTCAATTAGCCGCCTTCTGAAACACCAATATTGTGAGCTGTGTGGAACCAAAGTAGCCTGTCCTTCAAGGAAGGAAATGAATACAGGATCCATAAATGCAGCCATGAGGAAAAGGTTTACTGGTCTGGATCACAGCTAGTTGTTTTGTCCTCACCAGTGACATTGGCCAGGTGGCTAAGTACAGGAAAAACCTTAAAGAATCCCTGTATGAGGCAATTATGAAGCACACCCCCCTCCCCCAAACCAAAAATTCATGCAGAAGTTTGACTTAATGCAAGTTTTTTATTAAAACTTTTGTATTGATCATTCAGCAATAAAACTGTTCATATGCTTGCCATGGTTAGATGTATTTGTAAAGGTCATTCCTATTCAATAGGAAACTAATTTAAATTGGTTAAACTGTACTCTGACTAGCGACAATAAAAGAATGTTTTGTGCATATGAACAAGTAAATATATGACATGCAAAGTCATTTGTTTTTAAAATTTATTGTGTTTTTAATGTCTAATATGAATGTGCTGTTCCATATTAATGTTGTGCGTTATTGTTCTCTTTTGTTGCTGTTGTCTCACCTCAGTTATTTGCTTTATTTGGACCTTTGGCTATGTCACTGCTCATGTTGCTTGCGCACGTGTACGTGTCTCAAATGAAATCTTGAGGCGTTCACAGCAAGGTGTCTGCCAAAATGAATAGCCATCCTTTCCTTCCCTTTGCTTTTTGAATCCTACCTGTCTTATTTCTGATCCATTGCAATATTTTTCCCTTCCATAACAAGTTACTTCTTCCATCTTTTGCAAAGAAACCTTTACAAATGCTTGTATGTTTTAGATATAACCCATGAGTAGTCATAACTGCTGACACAGCCTTTTAATTCTGAATTCTAAAGGTGTTTGGTTTATTGTTAATCAAATATGTATTTTTTTGTTACCTGGGCATTTGAAAAGCCAAGTGGTGGCAGATGTGAACATAATCTATTTGAGTATTTATGAAAGGAATGTACTAGGCTCAAAAAGGACCTATCACAGTTTTCCAGCACTTTTCACTTCTAATTTGCATCAGTTTTGATTGCAGTTGTGTTGCCTGGAGCTGAGATTGGTAATCATTTGATTCTGAGATAGCTTTGGTCATGTGTTTATGGAGCATTTTATGAAGAATCTATCTGAGTTCATATGACCAGAATAATCCCAAAGGAAAAGGGTGAGATCCTAATAACTATACCGTGTACCTTGACTGATTTAATGTAGTTTATTTTGTTTTAGAATATAAGTTTTGTCCTCATGCAGCTTCAATAGTGTCGCATTCGTAGGGTTTGGAAGTGTGTAACTTTGAGGAGGGAAAAAAATATTTTTCTACATGGATATGAGCAGCAAGATTGTTGAGTTCCCTGAGCATTCAAGTTTAAGCCACTTTTTAAAAAAATCTTTTTTCTTTTTTCCTTTTTTTTTTCCTTTTAGACTCTGCTAAATAAAAGCTGTTATAGAAAGACGGATCTGATCCAGAATCCGGATAAAAACTGGACTGTTCAGAAGTTGGTAGGACAAATTAGGGTTTTAGATTTATCTCTCTTTAGCAGTCCAAAAAGCCTAACGAAGGCACAGGTCACAGCACAGTGCTGCTATCTGGCAGCCAAGCATTCTGGACTTTGTTTTTTTTTGCAAACTAAGCCATAAAAGCTACTCTCCATCATCTGTCAACAGTCCTGGTCAACTGGGGAGGTCCCGGATGAGGGGGAGCTGTGGAGTAGATGGTCACAGGACACGTGCGGGACAAGCAGGCCCAGCAACGTGGGCTCAGGAAAGGCCTCTCCTGCCTCACCAACCTGGTCTCCTCATAATTATTATTTAATTCTATTTTTCCCCCATAAATGGAGAGTAAACATACACACGTTGCCATTACAGCCAAAACGATATCCAAGCAGTGGATTATATTTTTGTTCCTGTTTTTTGTTTTGTTTGTTTGTTTTGGGGGGGAGGGTAGTGAGAGGGATTAAAACAACATTCCTACAAGGAATTTAGTCTTTTTACAAGAGCAATGTTATTTGCACTGTTTTCGAATTGACTCCAAATTGCAGTCTTTGAGAACCAAGACGAAAATAGCATTTTGCAAGAGGTATAATTATACAGACTTTCAGATCTAAACATGTTGATATGAAAAACAAGCTATTCTTGTAAATTATTTAAGACTGTGAAATTAATTTTCTTCTGATTCATTTTTTCCGTATTAAAAGCTTGCCCTCTGCGTCTTCAAAATAAAACAGGATTTGAAGCAGCTGATGCCAGTGACAACTTCCCACAGCTTAGGAGTTACCTTATTTTTGCACAATTAGTCTTAACCCATGGCCTTTACCATTTTTACCCACTCATGCAGGCACTTTTCAATTAATAAGAGGGCTGGCATCTTAGCAGTGCAGAGAGATAGGCAAGCCTGCAATTAATAGATAACCTGGAACAATAGTTTTAATAGCCCATGATTGAGCTTATTTAATATGTAAGGAGATTTCCTCACTTAAAACAAAGAGGAAGTGGATGTGTGTGAGATTGCCAACATGCACCAGGGCTTTGCCATTGTGTGCGCTGAAAAGAGCTGCACATCTGTAGATAGTTGATAATTCAGATAATTATTCATTTGTGTGTAACTGCCTGTTTCACAATAAGAGCAGGGTACAAGTTTGGGTTTTTGTTTTGTCTGAATTAGATGGGGAAATGATTAATTACAGAGCTACATTTCGTGTCAAGTTGTGAATAAATATGTTTAGCATTAGTGTGGTTGTTTACAAACAAGAAGCCCACATTGCTTGCCAACAGTTTGATTAAAAAATACATTCAATTCATCACAAATTCTCTGTAGGAAAGATCTTTACATTTGTGTAGTTTGGCATATTGTAATTAAATTCTTTTAAAAACATTTTAATTAGCCTGAAGCAAGCTAGAATCCTTTGGTTTGGTCTTTGTGGGCACTCCAGGGTGTCACCAAGGTAAGAGCTGTTTAGCATGCTGCAGGGGATCTTGGCATTGTGGGGTTTTTGGGCTGGTTTGTATGTTATTGTTTTGTTCTTAACAAAACTTTGACACTAGTTTTGAAAAATACTCAGCACTAATATGCATCCATGTCTGACTGATAGATGGACTTTGCAAATCTGCTAACAAATGCAGCAAACAGCCCTTCAGCTGTGGGCTGGTGCCCAAAAGTCCAAACAGTGCAAGTACTTTGGGCTGATGTCTCACGAACGTGAAGCTTTCAGCCCAAAAGAGAAGGGTCTTCTGGAACAGGGACTTGTTGCAAAGATGTTTAGTTTGTTCATCTTCCTGTGTGTGAAGCCTGGAGAATCAGTGAGCTCCCCTTTCATGGGGCATTAGAGGAGATCTTTTGAGCACACCTGCATGTGTTATCTTCTTGCTTCCCATACTTATACCCTGCGTTTAGGTATTGCCCCTGCTCAGGTCATGCATGGCTGTGGTGCTGGCTCTTAGTATCTCCTGTAATTGCAGTGCTAAAACTGCAACTGAAATGAATTTACAGACCGTAGCTTGAAGTGTGGATTTGCTTTCTAGACCAGTATATTAGTTCCCAGTTGAACTACTATCATTTTTCAGCTGCTTGATTAGCTTAATTGCTGTTACAGTCCAGTGCCATTACTATTGTTATTATTGCTATTATTTCCCTTTTTGTATTGGCTTTTGATGGACCAGGACTTCATTGTACTAGACAGTGCATCAACCAAGAAGAAAAACAGCCGCTAATTGAGGGAGCTCTTAGTCTTAGGATGTGGTTTTGCATTACAGCTAAATGGTGCAAGGTGAGAGGAGAGGTTGTGTTCTTCTCTCCACGCATCCCTGCTGTTAATTGGATTCAAGCCGTTATCAGAACCTAATGCTCCAGTAAGGCCCGTGATGAAAAACAGAGATGGGTCTTGAGTTTTGGGGTCTCGAATTGCCCAGAGAATAGCGTGTAAATAGGGTGCTTGGGGGAATCTTAATGAAAAGTGTAGTTAGTGAAACCACTCCCCTAGTTTGGGGGTAATCTGTCTTCCAGAGTCTCCTTAACTACTACTGTGCTTAAGTACTTCAAAATTAACAGAGCCTGCATATGATATATTCGTTAAACTATTTCTGCCTGCAGTAATTTCCTTGCTTGTTCTAAACTGTTTAGAACAAAGTAGCACCTGTATTTTGGCTTTTACACTACCAGCTTGTAAAAGACTTCATCTGCTTGAGATGTACTTGTTGCTTGTCTGTTTAGCATTTAATATTGCAGTTGCTTTTGCAATGTATTAAGGTTCTTAAACAGTTTTGGTTTGGTTTAGTGTTTTTTTTTTCCTCTTTGGATTTCTAAACCAAGAAATTACTGTTGTGTTTATATGCCTAATTTGCTGATATAATGCCATATTGATCACTACAGAAAATCTGAATTCAGAAGAAGTCTGTTACTAAAGCCAAGCAACAGCTTTTTGGCTGTGATGGATGGTCAGTTTTATAACTGAATATTTGCTCGCTCTTTGCTAGTTTTCCTGCCTCTAGTACAGAAGATTTGGTCGTACTCAGTTCCAGGGTTTCACCTATGTAACCTGCGTCTTGTGCTGACAGCTTTGGGGATTAAATATAAGACTTTGAAATCCTCCTAAGATTTTGATTTCCAACTCATTAAAAGGTGTCCAAATATGTAAGTGGGTTTAGAAAACTCAGAAGGTGGCTTTCATAGCTCAATTTTCTTGACCATACTGCAAAATCATTTGTCAAAAAGGGGAATACGGTCAGGAGGGACACCCACGAAGCATGTGTTACCCTACAGAACTGCAGTGATGTGCAGGGAGCAGCCTCTGACTTAAATGCATCTCCTCTTCATTTTAATGGGTATGACCCCCTGCCATGGGTGCCTTCAAAGCTCATCCTTGATTTACTCTCAATTTTTTGCCAGATTATCTATGATTGTTTCACACTTGCTCCACATGTTTCTTAATGTAGCTCCGTGACCTCTCATAGTTCAGATTGGCTGGCTGTATCACTTAAAGGTTGTGCTTAAAATGTTCCCCTCTGTCTTTATTGTAAGATACTTTGATAAATTCCTGACAAGTAGCCAGTAGGTCATTAATGAATAGTTACTTGTCTCAGAATGATTCCCTTTTCAAATGGAGAGAATAGGTGGGGAAAAAAAGTTTACTGAAAATTGAAGTGATGGATCAGATTCTTAGGGGCAGCAAAGGGCCAATCCTGACTTGTGGAGGAGTTGGGCCGATTTTTTTTTTGTCCTTGTCCTAAAGAAAAAATGTTAAATTGCTTTCATGATTTTACAAATAGTGGTACCTCCTGGGTTGTCCTGCTTTGTCAGCTCTTGAGTCAGCCCAATTCACAATAATACAGTTTGTAGCTTAGCATCCTATTTGTGGGGATTTTATTACAGGTCATTAATTTTTAAACTGTCATTTTTTCTTTTTAATTTACTTTATTTAAACGGAAGATAATTCGTCTTTCAGAAGTCAAATTCTCAAATGACTGCATTGAATATATATTGTCAGAGATGTAGGTCTTCCAGAGAGCTATTTCTGGGACAAAAAGTCTGATCTTTGAAAGAGTAAGGAATTAATTTTATTGAAATGAGAAGTAATCAGAGTCACTTGTTCTGATCACATACTCAGAGCTGCAAATGCCAACGGTATTAAATGGTAACTGCCAAGATTAGTGTTGTAATCACTGAAAGGAGAAAGAAACACCTGACTCAAACATCAGCTATTTGGCAGTTTAAAGCATGGTTAAGTATAGTAAAGAGCTGGTGTATATATGTTTTGTTTTAATTGGAGAGCAAAACTGCCCTAAGTAAGGCTTGGCCCTGCTGCACCTGATCTCCTAGTTGGGAGTAATCAGTAGCAGGTTGCTAGAGAACAGGCGTAAGGGAAGGACAAGTGCAGGGTCTCTTTCTTCCATGAATTTATTATTGCTATACTTCCTGAACTCATGTAAACTTTGGACATACAAAAATATCCCGTGGCAGTGAGTGCCAGATGATAACTACATGCTGTATTTAAAAATGACATTAAAATGATCCATTTTTCTTTTTTTTAACCATCTCTGGCACTACAAGAAGTAGGAGATAGACAATAAAATAACTTGGGGGAGGCAACAAAACGCTTGCACCCAGTCGCTTTTCCTCTTGCTGCTTAAACTTTTTACTATGTTCTTCAGATTTTCTTCTTCTAAGTCCTCTTTTTTTATAGGAGTACACAGAGCTTGTTCCATATCTTTTGTCACCCTTTTTTGTGCTATCTTAGTTTTACTATTTCTATTTTGATTTACTAATGTGTCAATACTTAGCTGATTTTTATGTGGGTAGCAATTTAGAGCCTAATGAGCACAGTAATTCAGGTTTTTGATGACTATGATGTTACCATAAAAGAACAGTTTTAATTATTTGGAGATTTCAGATGTGTATATGCAGTTCTGTACCCATGACAATGCATTTTTGTTCTTTAATTAAGCTCTTGAAATCCAGAAGTTTTCCATTGTCTTAGTAAGAAAAACAGTGTGACCTAGATAGGAGTTTCTGTAATACTTCATTCTTTTCTATATGGGGAATACATGTCAAAGATGTTTCTCTAGTGACAAAATAGAAAGAACCCAAGTGTCCCTAGAGCTGAAAAATAACTATTCTTCATCTGTGTTCTCCCTTGTGATAGGTAAGATCGCTTAGTATTTTTATACTGTAGGTAAATACAGTATTTATGTCCCTAAGGATATTTTTACAGGAGAGACTGAAGATGGATTTTGATCAGTGTTGGTTTCAGGAAATGAGTCCCTTGCCATGATGGTTTGAAAAGTGGTAGTTGGACCTGTCTCTTACCCAAAGGAGGCTGTAGGGCTGAAAACACGATGATGAGAAAAGTAAATACCAGTGGTGTCATCAAGTGCGAATCTTTCACTATGCAGAGTCTCTCTTACGATTACAGTTCCTGGGTTCTTGAGATAATTTAAACATAATATTAAATCTTCAGGTAAAGTGGGTTTCCTACCATTGATAGATGGCGAAAACGAAAGCCTATTTTAAACATTAAGAATTTTTCTTGCCCTTCTCAATAGGAATGCAAAGCCATGATGATTTGGCTGATGTTTTTCAAAAAAAAAAAGTCTTTAATTTATGGGATTGGCAATATTCCTCAGGCTGTTTGGAGGCTAGCCTTGGATATGTGGCATTTCAGAGGACCTTTCTGTGTGTGTGGAAGCCAACTCTGCTGCATTTGCAAATCACTTCCAAGGTCAACCTGGAGGGAGTCTGAAAACTGGACTGGAACGACCCCACTAACGTTGTTTGCAATTAAAAATGACCATTGCCAAATGCTTCAGAGAAAGGTGTAGTCATCTTGTCATAGATAAAATACCATTTCACCGACTTGCAGGATAATTTTTTTTTTACTGTTTCCAGATAGTGGATGACAGATGTTTGAGAGCAAGCATGAGATTTTTGCTGCCTGGTAGACCTGTGGGTATTCTCATCAACCATAAATGCCTTTTTCTGAGAGCAGAGGTATTCACACAAATCTTACTCGCTCCCCAGATCATTTTGTTTAGATATCCTCCTTTGGTAGGATCAAATGGGCCTTTTGAAGGCTACATAAGTATCAGATATGGAGGGACTCCAGGAAAAAAAAATGTGATGCTTTGAAATAATGTGATTTGTTTGCAAGTTTGGATATGGAGGGACTCCAGGAAAAAAAAAATGTGATGCTTGGAAATAGTGTTCCTTGGCTTTTTTAACAGGCCTTTGATATAAACATAAAGACTTGAAGCAATCAAAATAGATCTATTTAGATCAAGTCTTGTCTTGGATATTTGTGGTTGTATCACTTAACAAGTTGCCAGAGATGATACAGTTAAGTTTTTGTAATTCTGTTAAGTTCTGTAACACAACAGAATTCACTTAAGTACTGTTAATTTACTATTAAAAAGAAAAAAATATCTGTCAGCACCCATGGATGTGTACGTCGCTAGTTCCATTTTTATCATGCATGCATATTCTCCAGGTCCTGTCTTTAGAGGAATACTGCCTTTTGTGGTGGGTTTTGGGGCTTTTTTTGAGAACAAACAATTTAAAATCATTTGGCCTATTGCATTTTAACATGATGAAACTGCACAGCTGAACCCCAGGCCATAACATACTGCTGAAACAGCAGGAACATGCGCTACCTGTTGTGTCATATTGCGTAAATGCATTTTTGAAATTAAATTAATGATTACAATAATTGATTATTGTTTATCAGAAACCTAACTTGAACTTAAAACATTTTAAGAAGGTCAAAAACAGCCCATAGCGCAGTTGCCCTGAGAAACTGAGATGAAATGCAGAGGCAAAATTTGACAAATATTAGATCAATATTAATATGAAACTTTCACAGTTTTGAACGAGCGATTTGCAATCAGGGCACTGTATAAATGCTGCAGGATCAGGGAATTAGCAGGGAACCTGTAACCTATTAGTTAGTATGGTACAAACAAGTAGGATGGATCCCCCAAGTACTTAATGGCTGAAGAGTTCCCAATATGCCTACAAGGTGATGGGCCCAGCTGTGTCTGGCTTTTGCCAGCATAAAATGTCTCATGGGTAAGACCCCTTTGTTCTGGGGACACAGTTGGAAAATTAAGAATAATAGAGCTTAGAACCATTCTAGAAACGCCTTCACCTGGGGCACCAGAGCTGATGTCGCCTGCTCTCTTCTCCCTGCGATGTGCAGTAAGGTAGGTAGCCAGCTATATTAGTAAAGTTTTATTTTGATTAGATCTTCAAGGGCTGGGTCTTGTTGGAGCTCAGATACTAAAATGATAGATGGAACAAATTTAATTGATGTGCTACTCTTTGTACACACATCCACATTCCGATAGAAAACTCAGTGTCTCACACTGACACCCAAAATACAGCAGTTTTTGGAACTGCCAGAGGCATGTCAGCCCCAAAGCA
>NW_010589249.1:64366-88390 GCF_000705375.1 Tinamus guttatus | reverse complement strand
CCGGTTCGGTCCGGGTCTGGCCCGACCAGCTGTACCGGGGAGACCCGCGGGCCGCAGCCCGGACGGCCTCGCTGTTAGCGCGGGGGCACCCGGTAGCCTCAAGGCGGCCGCGAGCGGCTGAGAGCAGGGTGGGAAACGGGGCTCTGCGGGAATTCCCGACTGCTTCTTGGTCAGCTTTGCTGTAAGACCTGCAGCAAAGTCACAACCTCTTTCTATTAAGAAAATCTTAAGGAAAAAAAAATTCTTCGAATTCCGTGACCGATGCGTTATGAGAAATCTTATTAAAATGCAGAGGGTTTCAACCTGTTGCACGTTGTAGCAGCAGCTTTGGTATATGGTATTCTGCAAAAGAAGTGAAGCAGGTGAATAATAAGCCCTAGGCTAGCTGTGAAGTTTGCTGCGTGACTGTGGATGGGATCCTTGGGCTCCCAGGATGAGTTTAAGTAGATTTCAGAAAGCACAAAATAGATAATAGTTAGAATAGAATCCAGCTGCTACATGTTTTTCTTTTATTTGTGGCTACATCTTCCTGTTCTCAACTTATTTTGTTCTTAAGATGTCCTTGCAGTTCTTCTCAGTCCTAGTTGTCCCTTTTTGAAGCTGAGAGCAGTGATCCTCTTTATCTCATGTGACTCTGTGTCTGTCTGTCTCCTTAGGACAGCAATGATGACACTGAAGATGTGTCCCTCTTTGACGCAGATGATGAAGTATCCAGGAGATCCAAAAAGTCGAAAATAAGGTTCGTTAACTAATGGAGGGAGATTCTAGGGGAGTCCTAGACACAAGTGCAATGAAGGAAGGACAGCTGTTGTATGTTAATATAGGTAACAACAAACATCATTTTTATTTAGTTAGAAATTATGAGCAACTTCTGGGTAATGGAAAGTGCCAATTCCTGAAAATATATCAGCCCATGCATATTGTTGCCTTCTGGGGGTTCTCAGAGTTAAGATTCTTCCTGAGTATAAGGAATTGTAATTGGTGGTAACTGTGAGCTCTTTGTGACAGGAGCTTTTCTGCAGCGTGGGACATGGGAGCTGTGTCTGTAGTAGTCAGGGGAGGCTGATCTCGTGCTGCAGGGTCCATCCTTGCCTGCGAGGTGGCAGGAGATCGTGGTGGCAGGGTCATTCCCTTGTGAATTTGCTGCGGAGGCTGTGACTGGGCTGTACCTCCCGTGTGTCGTTCCAGGCACCCGGTGGCATCGTTCTTTCACTTGTTCTTCCGAGTCAGTGCCATAGTTGTCTATCTGCTCTGTGAGCTCCTAACCAGCAGCTTCATTGCCTGTATGGTGACAATTATCCTCCTCTTGTCATGTGACTTTTGGGCTGTGAAGGTAAGTTCCTCTCGTGCTTTTTGTTATTTTCATCTTGAGCTATAAAAATAATTCAGTAATAAACTATTGTGATATGAACGTAACAAAAAAGCAACTTTTCTTCACCTTTCCAAGGACATAATCCCCAAAATACCTCAAGTGTTATGAAGTATTGAAAAGTGTTACAAAATTATAACTCTTAAATCTTTCTTTTTCAAAATCAAGTAGAAAACTTTTTTTTTTTTTACTTAAGATGACATAGCTTTGTTGCCAGAAAAATCCAAGAATATTAAGAATGCCAAGAATATTCTTGTCTTTGCATTATTACAGTAATTTGTTCTTGCACTGAATATAATGGAAAAAAAAACCCAGCAGTGTAGACAGGAGAGTCCTAATTTACTCCTGTTTCCATTCCTCGGAAAACTTAGCTTGCAACTTAGGCTGTTGTCTGTAGAATTTTTCCTCTTAATTACTATCAGCTGCTGTATAGTCAACCTTAAATCGAAACTGCACAACTGTCTTATTGCAGTGCTTCCATTTTGCTTTCTTTTCAAAGCAGCTCATCTCTTCATTTTTAGGATACAGTTTGAGAAAGGTGAGCTGATGTGACAGCTCCTTCCTCACGGAGGCGGCGATCCCTTCCCTGTCATTCCCCTTGTGTCAACTTTGGTCCTAGTCTAACTGCTTAATGAGCCTATTTGGTTTGCTAGGCCTGCTGAAATGAACCCAACAAATAAAACAAGAATAGTCTTCTAACAGAATAGCTGTCTGAATTGGTTCAGTGGGGAATCAAAAGAATTTCAGCATGTTAATGGGTAGGAAAACATGCTTAGAAGCAGAGGGATCTTATATGGTTACCAAAAGGGAAGGGTGGCCGTGACTTCAGACCATTGTTTGCTCCTTCATTTTCACATCCTGTTCAGTGACTTACAAAAGCAGTCAGATTAACTCGGAAAATAAGAAATTGGCCCTATCTTTCAAATTTGTAGCTTGATCTCTATATCTTGCTCTATGATGCATGTGGTGATTGCATGATTAAGCCAGCTGCCTGGGTTCCATCTTTCTTAGCAGAAAATTAAAATCTTACTGCTTTTTTTTTCTGCCTCAGAATGTCACAGGGCGACTGATGGTTGGCCTTCGCTGGTGGAACCAGGTGGATGATGATGGTAGAAGTCACTGGGTATTTGAAGCCAGGAAGGTAAAGGACTTTTATATATTTTTTCATTGCTCAGTTTGATAAAGCTCCTATTAATTAGCAATTACATTTATGTGGTCAATCGTGCAATGTAGACATTTATTTCCAAACACATATCTGTAACCATCTGCTTGTTTCATATAGGCTACTGAATAAAGATTATTTCAACTTTCTACATTTTTAGGATTTTAAATTATTTTGAGTTATTGTTCTGGCTTTGAGAGTAACCTAAAAGTTTCCCATAATGTGTAGTAAGTGTTTATATGTCATGTTGCAACCCACAAAGTTCTCTGGTGTGAAAACATTACTCATTTTACTGTTGCTGTGTTTCGTAAACTGAACAATATAATAAATGTGTTGTTCCCGAAACATACTGGGGCTGTTTAGCACCCCAGTAAACATTCCAAGAAAACTTTATGCTATTTCCACTACTGCTTCTGATAAAAAATTGACAAAAAGAACCCTTAAGTGGAAACATGTTTTGCAGAAAGATCTTAATGTTACTCTGGAAGCTCTGAGTGCTGTCATACAAAAAGAACCCTTAAGTGGAAACATGCTTTGCAGAAAGATCTTAATGTAACCTAGAAATAGACTCTGGAAGCTCTGAGTGCTGTCACGTGCAGGCAGAAACCTGGAGGCATCTTGATTTGAGACTGTTTGTAAAAACATGGTAGTCTGTACAGTAGTCTGCTCAGATTGATTTTTGTTCTATTTCTAGGTATCAGCACAAGGGAATAAAGGCTCATCAGAAGCAGAGTCTCGAATTTTCTGGTTAGGTCTGATCACCTGTCCTATGATCTGGGTGATATTTGCGTTCAGCGCTCTCTTTTCCTTCAAAGTGAAGTGGCTGGTGAGTTGGTTTCTCCAAGGCAGGAGCAGCCTCTGCGCGTTACGTGCAAGTCCCTGACTGTCGTTCTCTGCCGTGTCGCAGGCAGTGGTGGTGATGGGGGTGGTGCTCCAGGGAGCCAACCTCTACGGTTATATCCGGTGCAAAGTTGGCAGCAGGAAGAACTTGACAAGCATGGCAACCAGTTACCTGGGAAAGCAGTTCTTGCGACAGGTAAGATTTCCAAGGGTCTGGAAGCCTTTCAAACCTGTGCAGTCAAATCTGTTTCTGTCTATAAGCTTTTCTCCATCTGGGTCATGAAGAGAATTTTTACTTTCCCCAGGTTTCCTGGCTGTGGCCCTGTCTGTCTTCTGTAGGGGGCAGGTGGTTTGATTCTCCAAGTTCATAAATATTTATTGGAATTGTCATTAGAGTGAGCAGAAGTGAAACACTGGTGAGCCTTTCTTCTCAGCAGTGTGTTGTGACTCAGTGAGCTTGAAGGATGATCTATGGTTGGACTCGATGGTCTTGAAGGTCTTTTCCAGCCATAATGATGCTATGATTGTGTGACTGTGCTCTTCTGAAGCTGACTTTGCATTTAAATGATGTTACACTGCAGTGGTTACCATATGGCCCAGACCAGTGTCAATCCCTGGTAGAAGTGGACACGTCCTAGAATCCTGCCAGATGATTGAATTAGCTGTTGTGTGTTGTACTCTCTTTCTCTTCTGTAGACTGTGGCTAAAGATGACCAGACAGCATCTTGAGGATGGTGGAAGCCTTAAGCCAGGCTGGATTTGCAGTGGTGAACTCGGAGAATGCTACTTTGACCGTGGAATTTGGGAGCTGCATAAACAGTGTGTGAATTCAAAGAAGTAAATAAATTGTGCGAGACTTTAGGTTAACACTCCTAGAACTTGCATTCAGTTTTTCTCTAGCAGTTGTGTTTCTTCAGTTTGGTTTGAATTAATTTGCCTAAACTTTAAAAACCATCGTAGTTGGCTTCCGTTACAGGGTCTGCGTGTCCTGGATGAATTGAGACAGAAAAGCTGAGCGTTCTTCAGAAAAACCATGCATGAGCTGAGGCTTCTGTTAGCTGACAGCATCCAGCAATTGGTACCTCAAAGAGTTTCAGCTGTAGAGTTAACTGTATTTTGTTCTTGGAGGTATTTGCTACTTTCTACAATGTTCAGACCCCTTTTCCTTAGATCTCTCTTTCTCTCGTTCTGTGATTTGAGTGACTCTGAGCTGGTTGAGGTCTCTGGATTTGAAGGACATCTTGGCTTTAGTAAGAGGAGACTTTAAAAACCATCGTAGTTGGCTTCCACACAGGGTCTGCGTGTACTGGATAATTGAGACAGAAAAGCTGAGCGTTCCAGAAAAACCATGCATGAACCGAGGCTTCTGTTAGCTGACAGCATCCAGCAATTGGTACCTCAAAGAGTTGTAGAATTAACTGTATTTTGTTCTTGGAGGTATTTGCTACTTTCTACAATGTTCAGACCCCTTTTCCTTAGATCTCCTTTCTCTCGGTTCTGTGATTTGAGTGACTCTGAGCTGGTTGAGGTCTCTGGATTTGAAGGACATCTTGGCTTTAGTAAGAGGAGGTCTAGTGCTGAGGTCTGGCAGAAACTCTGCAAAATGGCTTTGAAGCAGCTCTGTTTTTTTTATTAGAGATGTTCTTGGGTGTCACAGTAACATCTTGCCAAGACCATGATTAGACAAACCCCTGAGTGTTACACAAAATCCCTCTTCTGCATTTAGGCCTGTGTCTGAATGGAGTCTGCAGCAAGAGCAGGTTGTGGGGAAAGGTGTGCACACGAGTTCAGAGACAGAGCAGTTTCCTGAGCTGCTGGCTGACAGGAGCTGTTAGAGTGATGCCATCAGGCATCTCGTGGGTCTGTACAATAGTCCTGCAGTTGATGCCCCAACTGTTTATCTCCACGTCTGCCAAGAGGGTGTAGCATGGTGTGACCTGTTGGGTCCTCGGCCAGGCCCTTGGCACAGGACAGTGGGACACGTGGCTGACTGGATGTTGATAATTTACTGAGAATTTACTGGGGCTCTGTTGATTTGGGTTAACCATTTAAACCAGAGCTGAATCCGAACTCAAGGCCCTTTATTTCTCACTGTTAAATGACCAGAAGGGTGTTTTAAATACTCCGCTTAGGGTTATCTAAACACCTGGCATTAGCATGGACTTTGCAAGATGTTTACATTTCTTGAATCCAGGCAATATGCTGTTCCCAAAATGTGCTCTCCAAGCAGTCTTTGGGCTGGGGAAAGTCTTTTATATGATCATGAAATTGGAGGTTATAATGTTCATGTAGATGGAAAAGCCACAAATTTGGTGCAAAGCGCTGTACAAAAAGGGATGGGTTCCTTCTTGTCATGTCGTTCTGTCAAGGCAGATGATGCTTTAACATCAGGGGATATTCTGAACTTCTGATGAGGTCTTTTAAAAATGTGTTTTCTTTTTGAATAATGGGTATTGTAAATTGTGGGATTGTATTAATGATATCTTTTTCTCCCTGTACTGTAGCAATACTTGGGAGCTGTACATTTGTTTAACTCTTTGGATTGATACCTTCTTTTTGTAAATATATATATTTATAAATGAAATTAAAGTAAGGCTTTGTTTAACCAGATCGGGTGTCCTTTCTATAATTCATGGCTGTGCTCTGTTTACAGGCAGTAACATAATTTAACAGGGATCGCTCATCGAGTTAACGAAGGCAAACGACAAAGTCCAGTCACAGACGCGAAGGTGCCACACGGGGCCGCCCGAGCCCGGGGCTGGCGCGTCCAGCGGGACCTCCTGCTCCTGCTGAGCACGTCCCCAGTCTCCCGTTGATACCAGAGGGCCAGCACTGGCACAGCCACGAGGTGGTGGTTGTAAAATGCGTTGAAAGCTGCTCTGCTGTTGTCAGAGCTTCTTCCAAGCCTGGAGAATAGTGCTTTTCTGGAAACTGCTGTCTATTCATCAAGGATAGAATGTTTATTAGTGCGTACCTTTAAATATAGCCCTCTCTGGCTTATTTTTAGCCTCTCGGCAATCATCCAGTTTTCTGGCTTTAGAGAAGTTGGCATTTCATCCTATTTGGCTGCAGCATGGAGCAGGACCGGGTCCCTTATCACTTCTCTAGCTGGGTGTGATAGTTTTTGATTTGTACTTGCCGTCTGCTGGGGTTTCCTGCAAATCGGGAAATGGGAGTTGCAGCCAAGGGGAATTCTCTGAATGTGCTTCTTCAGACGAGCTGGGGGAAGCCACAGCATCTGGATTCTCCAGCTTTGGCTGTGTAACTGTGGCCCCACCTACGACCTCTTGGGCTGGGCACTGAATTTTCAGAGTTTACAGAAATAGAAATAACCTGAGAGCAACAATAGTAAATATATATTTACTATTTGCTCTAAAGCAGCAAAGTGCTTCTCCGAGTCTGCAAGCACTGCTGAAAGGTGGGGTTGAAATGACCCTCACTTTGTAGGCAGAGCTGTTCCTAGTCCTTGGAGCATAGGGTCCTGGGCCACTTGGTATTTCCTTAATAAAAAGCCACAGTGACGAAGCGAGAGTGACACTTAGGGAGACGAAAGGGAGCAGGGCCGGGGGGTTAAGCCTGGATGCTGGCTGGGGCCCGACGCTGTCTGCAAGGCTCCTGGCAGGAAGGAATTTCTAGCTTCCCTCCTCCCTTTCCCTGCAAACAGGCCAGATCTGGGGACAGACATGCCATCTTCATGCAGAACGCTACGTGTGGATCAGTGCTTAGAAGGACAAGCTGCATCTGCTCTGCTGGGGGCAGCTTGGTCCTGCTGTGCGTGGGACAGCAATAAACATGGGGCTGAAGCTCCCTGGGCTGCCCCTGCCACCTCCACCAGCCCCTCCAATATCCTCCAATTTGTAGCAGGAAAAGACCCCTGCAGTCATGGCCAGCACCTGCTCTTGGCAGCCCTCAGCTCACCCCTGTGCCCCGTTTTCATACAGAATTAGACCCCCCTGGATTAAATGAGGGCTCCTCAGTGTTCTCCTGCCTCAGCTGCTGCACATCTCCTGGGTCAGGGGGGAGAAGAGGGTTTATTTAGGGTGCGAAGCTTCCTGTAAGCTGAAGCTTTGCCACGTCTGTAGGAGCTGGAGACGTGCAGGGTTGGGATATCTGTTTTTCCAGTGATCAACTGCTGAGATGGAAGAGTAGGGTCTCTGATATGCATATTTGGTGCTGCCTTCAGTTGGTATCTGCTGTTGCAGATCCGCAGGCGGCTGTGCAGAGGGAGGGCTGCCAGGCGCAGCACATTGAGAAGGGAGAAGGACCAAAGCAGCAACACAGGGAGGAGAATTTAACAAGAAAATATTTGACGGGGTGCTCGGAGGGGCTGAGCAGCAGCTACTGGCTCTACTCTTCAAAGAGCTTCAGTGTTGGTCAGGCCAAACTTCCCCCTTCATTGATGCTCTCCAGTTATTTTATACCTCTATGAATCCAGTCTTTGGATATTTGAGCTGTTCGATCGCTTTAGGAGTTGGGTTTTGTGATCTATTGTTCCTCATATTCCTCCCCAATTCTTTTTTTCTTTAGTTAAAAAAAAAAAAATCTGATTTCCCACCTTCTGCCCATTGGGCATCAAGGTAAGAGGAAGGTTTATTTGGTTTATTTTGGGATTAGTAGCTCAGTGGGCTTATGCCTGAGTGCCCTGGGCTCATGCATGAAACCCCCTTGACCTGCTGAGTCACGACTCCTTGTGCTGCCAGCTTGCTCCAGCCTCCTGCTATTTGGCCCATTTTGGGAGAGTTACAAAGAAATGTGTAAACAGCTCCATAGTAACCCCTGGAGTGAGTGAGTCACTTCTCGCTTCACTGGGAAAGGATGGGCCCGTTAGCTGGGACCTGCTGTCCTGTCTCCACATTAAAGGAGGCCTCAGCTGCTGAGCCTTATTCACGGTTTCCTACTGAAAGTTTGATTACATTTAGGCCTGCCCCTTTTCTGACTTGGTGACTTCTGCCCTGGCAGATGTATCTACTTGACCTGCATGGTCTTCCATTCTTGTCATTTTTTCCCCTTAAATCATGAGTTTTAGCACTCCATATAATCTGCTTTTTTAAGTGCCAATAGCCTGACTTTTTGATGGGGCTTTGGTCAGGGCTGGAGAGCTCATGGGGCTGGATGCTGCACAAACCCACCTGATGGCAGAAGTCCCAACCCAAAACTTCTTGTGCTTCACCCAAACACCCTTCAGAAGAAGGGGCAAAAGTGAATCCCTTTTTTGCATAGCTTCTCAGCATGTCCACATGAAATTTCTTGTGCCAGGTTGCAGGGCCGTGCCTGGGAGCTTGCTTTAATTCAGGTTCACACACACAATCACAGAAGGGTTGAGCTCGGAAGGGACCTCTGGAGACCATCCAGTCCAGCCCCTGCTCCAGCAGGGACACCCAGAGCAGGGGCACAGGGCGGCATCCAGACGGGTTTGGAGATCTCCAGAGCAGGAGTTCCACAGCCTTCTCCGGGCAGCCTGTGCCAGGGCTCTGGCACCCTCACAGGAAAGAAGTTCTTCCTCATGTGGAGATGGAACTGCCTGGGTTTCAACTTGTACCTGTTACCCCTTGTCCTGTCACTGGCCACCACTGAGAAGAGTTTGCTTTAATTCAGCTTCGAAGCCTGGAACTGGGCCTAGAAGAGCAGGGAGTTGGGATCCGGCCTTCGGCCTCTGCGCGCGCAGACTTGGTCCCTCCCTCTCCCTCCCAACGCTCACAGCGGCAGAGGGAGCTCTTATGCTTTTTTCCTTGCTTTTTTTTTTTTTTCTTCCTTTTTCCCTCTTAAATCCCCCAGCAGCAGAGAGGGCTCAAGGAGCTGGAGCAGAGGCAGCTTCCTTGTCACTGGGCCGGGGCAGGCGCGGGGCCCTCGGCGCAGGGACGCGCCGGGAAGGGCGGCACCACTGGGGGCTGCGGGATGGGTGTAGCAGGAAGGCGGCTTCGCTTGAACCGCTGGGGCTGGGCAGGGCGAGTAAGAAGCGAAGCCTCCCAGCGATGCGCGCGGGACGGGCTCGCGGCTGGTTCGGTCTGGGTGCCCTCATGCAGCCAGCGCGCAGCCCCCATGGCCCTCAGTGCTCCGTGTCCCTGCTCCAGCCTTCCCGCTCTGCATCCATCCCCCGCGCCATAGCGCAGGGCTCTTGTATCCCCGAGCCAGGCAGCTCCCAGCTTGGGCGCCCTGGGCACACGTGTCCTTCTCACAGGCAGCCCCAGAGCAGTGGGATTTCCCAAGGGGCTCCCTCCAGGCTTGGTTTGGCCCCCACGTACCCTAGAAACCATGTTCTGTCAACAGGTTTTGGTGGGAGCTGCTGGGTTAAATTACTGAGTGCCACCGGGAAAATCTTGCCAAGAACTTCTGGACCTGGCTACCTCTCTTCAGTGCTTTGAAACAGCAACTAACTGCTTTCCTTGCTATTAATATTTTAGGATGATGGGACGTGGAGGGACAACCTGAAGGACCTGGCTTTGCCAGGTCCCAGCCCCCAGCCTGGGCATCCGGAGCAGCATTTTAAGGAGGATTTGTCCTGGTTCAGTGTGGTGCCGGAGAGATCAGGCTGCACCACTTTCTACAAGGGGTCCACCTTTACTCTGCAGGGCTGGAAATGGTGAACGTTATCCCGTGATCCATGAGCACAGGGCCAGGGGGGCAGGAATGGGTGGTGAGGAGTAATGAGGCCTCTGAGCTCAGGAGGGAACAAACAGCAAGATGAAACTGTCCTGGGGCTGCTCAGGCTGCTGCAAAGATCTGCTCATTTTCTGGCCTGAGGAAGAAGTGTTTGGGCAGGGGAGTATTTGCTGATGCTGCCACTCCTATCATTGCTGTAAGGGAGGGGGGTAAGAAGCACTGGCATTTTGATGCTGGTTCTGCAGTGATGAGTAAATGCCCTGAGCAGGCCAGGCTGCACCATCCTTTTCTGGGCACCATCAGATCAAAGTGCCTTTTCTCAGCACATCTTGAATCTGGGAACAGGAAGCTCTGTCCTGGCTCTCTTGGATCATTCCTATGTCTCCCACTCACTGCACTTGATCTGGTTTGAGCGGGCACAGGGAGTATTTGTCACCTGTTTGGTGACGTTTCAGTGCTCTGACTTCCATCCATCCAGCAGAAGTGGGGCCAGGCCTTCAAAACCCTCCATCGCCTCTGTGGTCCTGCACATCCCCCTTCTGCAACTACTTCCTACAAATGAGCTTCCAAGTCCATCCCGCCTTGGTGTTGCAATGACACCTTATCCTTCTCGCTCTGGGTGGACCATTCTACCCCGTCTGCTCGGGTGGTCTTTTCACTTTTCTTTTTCACAAACATCCCTAGTGTAATTTTTGGCAATGTCCAAGGTTCTGGCTTCAGATACATCAACAAGACTTGTCATTACTCCAAGCTGTTTTCTCCTTTCTCCCATAAGGCCATGAAGTTCTAGGATATCTACAAAACAATCATCCTGTTATCCAGACACCAGATTTCATTCCTCTTAGGTGTGAGGCATTTTCAATCAAGCAGCCTCGAGGAGGCCTGCAAGGATTACAGTGTGTAGTATTTTTGTTGCAATACTGCCAGACTGTATTTCCCTGGGGACCACCCATTTGTTGGGAAATAAATGACTTGGTGATGTGACAAGGATCAGGGAACAGAGAGCCTTTTGCTCTAAGATGCGGGATCACTAGATGTGTCCTGTCTGCCTAGCCCACAGACCTGCACATCAACATTAGTGCAAGGGCCAGTTGTATTACTTTTGGACCTAAACTGAGTGAGATCCTTTCACAGAGGGAAGTCAGAAGGTTTATGGAATAGCCAAAGATACCAAGTTACGGAACTTTGGAAGTTAAAAAATAGTATCTGAACTGTAAACCTCATCTACCTGAACTATGAGCCTCTGCTATTAGGTGGATTAGGCTTGTGTACTGATGGAGCACCTTTCTTTGGCTTACTCACTCTGCATTAAGGCTATTATAGAATCATGGAATCATTAAGGTTGGAAGGGGAACCTCTAAAGGGACCTTTAGAGATCATCTACTCCCACCCCCCTGCACACGCAGGGTCACTCAGGACTGCATCCAAGTGGGATTGGAAGATCTCCAGAGAAGGAACCTCCACAGCCTCTCTTGGCAACCTGTTCCAGGACTCTGTCACCCACACTGTCAATATTTTTTGCCTTAAGTTCCTGTGGAACTTTTGCTGCTTCAATTGAACAGACTCAAACAGAAAAGTGAACTAAAACTGAGAGTCAAAATAGCTAAAGGAGGATTCTATATCTGCATCTAAGCCTGCAGGCAAATATGGCCATTTGTAGGAGGAGCTGTCATCCTACAAATATTTGTGTAAAAATCCAGGCGGTTAATGACTAATCAGGAAACAGCAGGAATGTGACTGATCTGAGCAAGTGCTCGGGGCCGTGGAGACTACTTAGAGCTTGGCTGTAGTTGTCTGTCTCCACCTTGGCCTCCGCAGATCCACTGGAGTTAATGCAGATTTCTTTGGAAAAAAAAGAACTTCTTGCTTTCTAATGGTTCTTTGCCACATGAAGACCGAAGAGAAGAAAGGTAATGGTGCACCTTTGAGTGCGTCCTGTGCTTGTCCCTGTCCACAAATGGCCACATTTCAGCCCTTCCTTCTAGCTCTCTAGATCTGCTGGAGAACGATGCCCTGGGACCAGGAGACTTGTAAACACGCAGGAACATGGTGTAACTGGGAGGGACACAGCACTGGCTGCATGGGCTGCTGCCAGGCGTTAGCTACCAGCCCACCAACACCAAAAAGCATCCCCAGACAGATGCCCTCAGGGGCACAGGGTGCGCATGCCGCATCCACCGCATGCCCCTTGTATCAGGGCCCGCTGCTCCACAGCAGCACGAGGCAAGGGCTCGACTCGGACCCGCTGGCAGATCCTCGGGGAGGTCCGAGAGCCTCCAGCTGGGGAGGACGAGCTCTGCACAGGCCGGTCTGTGTGAGCGTGGACGGAGGTTTTGGTGATTCTCATCAGGCAGGCTTTTTTCTATCTTAAAGTAACCTTGGTTCTGTTCCTTGCCTGCTTAGCCACTGCCTGTTGTCAGGGGGAGGGATTTCAGGTCCCTGCTCGTTCAGGCTTTCAGGTGATTCCTGGGTGGGCTATAATAAAATCTTCACCTGGAGACTCGTGCGAGGGGCTGGGCAATTTGGTTGCAAGCGGGAGGATTTACTCACTCCTCAGTGCGATGCTCCCTGTGAAAGCCAAAGACCCTGTAGTGTTGGAGGGAGCCTGTCCCTGGCAGAGCAGGGCCACCACCCCTGAGAGAACCTCTAGGGGATGGGGCAGCCCAACAGGGTTCTCCAAAAACGAGCTTAATCATCTCTGCTTGAACAAGGCATCCTAGTTAAGTGTCCAAGCCCAGCTCATGATATTTGGGAGGAGGTTCAAGCTCTGCAAACAGTAGAGAACCTGCACCAGGTGGGACCTGGAAGGGCCAGGACGCAGCTCCGGCATTTGTCCCCGCTGCGCTGGTTCACGGGCGCTCCTGGGCTAGTACAGCCGACCGCTGCCTTCTGCGCATCCTCGAGGACGCTCAGATCCAGAGACGAACTCTCTGCTTCAGGTCCCTCGTAGTCTAAATATGTATTCGAAGGAAATTCCAGCTCAGACCTTTTCTGGCAAAGCGCACTGGCTCTGCTCCTGTGGCTTGAGCACACAGGACCTGTAGGTTACAGCTGTGAATGTCTTGTAGCTGTGCAAGAGGAAGCAGTGGAGTTAATATGCATGGGAATTATCACATGTTCTAAAAGTCTGCCGGTCCTGGAAGCCATCTGTATGACCCTTTCCAAGGGTCAGAGGTGAGACATTCTGTTTTTCCTGTCATTTCTGAGTAAAAAGCAAAATTCTGGCTGGTGGTTACAGCCCTGTGAGACACTAAGTATGTGTGTCAGGATGACTATGGTCTATTTTCCTAAAAAATGATTTAGCAATCCCGAAGTGTGCCTAATGAACAGCCGATGGGCCCCGGAAAGATGTGTCTTGGGATTTTGTTCCCTTTTTTCAAGGAAAGGGCAAAAGAGCCCAGCCAAAGGGCTGAATTCCTTCATACAAATGGGTCTATGTCTGTAGCATAGAGCAGCTGCAGGAGGGAAATAATAACTATCTTGATATCCAAAAAGGATTTTAAGTATAAGACACAAATAACAAAGTTTTTCAAATGTGAGCTGATGACTAAGATGTGCAATTACACATACTTTTTGGTAGTGGAACAGCATTCAGAGTAAGCAGAGTGACCGGTTTCAATTAACTGATTAAAAATTTAATCACTTAATTTAAAAGTACTCCTTAAGAGTGAAGTCCAGCTCACCCGACCTTGCCATGTGGACTGCACGTGAGCTGGCGCTGTGGGTGCACATGCTCACACGCGCAGGAGTCACCGCACTGCAGTCCCAAATGCTGATCCGCTTTAGATGTCCACTTCAGGAGCCGACAAACTCATGGGGACTAAATGGCTTGGGAGCAGATGTCTCCACAGTGGATCTGAGCGCTCACACCTGCCAGACAGATACGTCTCAAAGCACATTGAAAGTCCCAATTTTGTTGTTTTAAAAGAGATTTCCAATGTGTTTTGCAGTGTTGTGTCTCGGGACAGAGGTCTGGGCAGCCATGTCCCAAACCCACCGGAGCGGAGCTTCCTGGGGAGGAGACGCGCTGCACGTTTCCCCGCGGGTGCGCTTTGCTTTCCATGAAGACGGGCACACCCCTAGCACATCGAGAAGTCAGGGCATGTCCTGGCTTTCCAGGAAAGCTCCTGGCTCCGCTCCCTGCAGCCGGCTCTTCTGGGGAAACATGGCTGCTCGTGCGGTTGTGCTGTGAGGAAGTCACTGCTGTCGGGCTGGGTTGCACACTAAACGTGTGAGGGAATGACTTTGGGTGTCCCCCAGGACTCGGAAAGGTGGGCAGCAGCTCCGCTCCACGACAGCTCCTCACCGCTGTCCATGAGGGCTCCTTCTGCCACGGCATCAGGTGCCCTGATGAGGAATCCTCTCCCGTGTCACCCTTTGGAGGGTCCTGGACAGGGCTGCTGGTGTCCCTTGGCAGAGCGGGAGGTTGTTTTGCCGTGCGGGCCGCTGGGCGGCCGGACACGCTCCGTGAGAGAGGTGCTCTGCGCCGGGCGGCCGGGGCTGACTCAGGCTTCCCGGAGAGGAGCTTATCTCGTCCTGCCCAGCGCGGGCCACCCGAGCAGGCCCTGGAACGCTGCGCTAGGCCAGAACCGGCACCGGGACCGCGCGGCGGCGCCCACGGAGCAGAGCAGCGCATTGACGCGGAGTATGCGTTGATCCACTGAGCTCTTGGGAGACAGGGATGCCCCATGCAGCAATCTGCAAGCTCAGACAGGAATGATATGATACAGCAGTGTCCTTGAAACCATCTGCAGCTCCTAAAACTGAAGGGCTGGGGGTTACTCCACAGATACCATGCTTCAGCATCTATTTCTGTCACAGTTTTGAGTCTTTCTCTTTGGAGAAAGTTTAGCACATTGAGCGTTGGATCACTCCTGTGATTGTCTCCAGGTTCATCAGCAAATTAGATGTACAGAGGAGGGCAATATTTTATAGTCGAAGCTAAACTCCACAGATACCCCAGTTGCAAGGCAGCTGCTGTAACCGCAGTATCCTCTTGTTGGCTATGGGAACCATTTGAAACTGGATACCAGGCAAAGACAAGGAGATGCTCTTCTAAGCCTGATTTATTTATTTATTTATTTTAGAAAAATGAATAATTTGTGCCTAATTCTCTTAACCTTTCAGGAGTTACTAGTGTGTTTTTTCTTGTAACTCACCAATGCTAAATGCCTCGTTCTGCTGAGCCCACACAGGATGCCAGCTCTGCCCCACATAGACATGGGCAGGACTGGGAAGTTGCTCTTGCTTTGCATAAACGGCCATCTTGTTATGCTTGTTTGAGTTCAGTGATTCTTTTTGTAATGAATATAGAGATAGAGATTTTTTTCCCCCTCCAAATTCAGACCTTTCCTTCTCTCAGCTTCACGATAGAGGGAAAGGTTGGAGGTTCGTTTCAGTTATTTTCTTAATTTCTTTGACACAAGCAACCAGGCCCTGCTCAACAAGATGTTTCAGCCATGTACTCCCAGGCAAATCAGTCAAGGCCAGAAAATGTTCGCAGACTGCTCTGAAAAGTTCATACGCAGTAAAACGTGCAGATCAGTCCTTTGGCTTGATCAAGTGGCATTCACACACTTTTAGCAGAAAGTTTGGGCTTAGTTCAGTTTGAGACAGATGTGTCCAGCTGCTGCACGTGATATGGATGCAGAATTGCAGACATCCTGTCTGCAGTGAGAGCTGTGATTTTGTGATACAGAAAAGAGACAGAGGGTAGAAGAACGTGCATGTTATTTTACTCCTACAAGAGCTTCGTTTCCATAATTTTAGTTGTTTTTTTTTTCCATATATGTAAAATAAACATAGTTTACTGAAATTTTGGGTTGGCCTTTATACAGCAAAACCAGCATGAAATAAGATAAACGCATGTACACACACAAATAAAGAGTGTGTGTCGAGATATAATACATGATAGATTCATGAAAATCCCAGTCACATGGACAGAAATTCCAGATACAGCAGTAGGGCAAAATACAGTTCCCATCCCTAAAAGCCAGATGTGGGCCAGGTTCACCCTGTGGTGTCTGATGAGCTTCTAGATGCTCGGGGGTTTGGATGGACACTGGAGCCTGGTTTCAGGGCAAGATCTTGGGGCAGAGGGAAGAAGGGAGGCAGAGAAATGCTGCTCACAGCCCTTCTCGGACACTCTTTGGGAGGATGCTCAGGGCTGAGACACCCTCTGTCCCCTTCTTCCTGCCTATGGAGATGCGGATGTTGGTGGCCAGCCCTAGCAGGAGCCGTGGGGCTCTCCCAGCACCATGCCAACCACAGCAGCAGCTTCTCCATGGGGCCCAACTCACATGGCAGCTCCTATTTGCTTTCCTGTTAGCGGGACTTGGCAGGCAGGGCTGCCACAAATGCTGCTGCTCTTGAAAGGCTCCATACATTTGTGCTGGGATTTCAGTTACTCCGCTGGCAGCCGGGGGATGCTAGCTCCTCGTCACCTGCCAAACATGCGCTCTATCCAGCCTCAACTTTTTTTTTTTTTTTTCTCTTATTTTCTTGCATGTGAGATTTGCTCCCCACATTAAACGGATACAGGTAGGATGACAGCATATTGAGTTGACAGCATAACCCAGGTAGGAGGGTTTCCTCAGTAGATATCAAAATCTGTGGCCGATAGCTGAATTTTGCATTCTGGTTTGTAGGATTTTTGACCCTGTTCTTTCCTCTCCTCGCTTTGTAATGTGACCAGTGTGACATTTGGGAGATTCATGCCACCGCTTGTCGGCTTCTCCTGCCATCTGGAGCGCTGCCATGGTCTCTCCATGCTCCGGACACTGAGTGTTCCTCACTCTAGAAGGGCTGACGGTTGCTTACCGCTCTCAGCAATGCGTGTCCGAAGGACAGCAGGAAAACATCCACACTGTTACTCCGAATACTTCGAGTGCGTTCGAGGTAATTCCCCAGCTGGGTGTTGGATCATTCACAACCTCAAGAGGGATACGGCCATGTCAGTGAGTGTGGGGAACACCACAGCTAACTGCAGAGCTCGCAGCAGGGTCGCTGCTCCCAGGGTTGGTGTGGGCTCCTTCAAGGACTTTTTTGCACCAGCTCTGTGGTTTTGCTGCACCACCATGTCACTGTGTGACCTTCCCTGGGAATCCTGGTCTATAGGATGGGCAATCACAGAGAGCAGAGATGGGGGATTTTAGCATACTCAGGGCACGGGGCTTTCTATTTTTCTTATGACTTAATTGAAAAATATTCATCAACTCTGGCTGAGAACGATTGCAGCTGAGACACAGTGGAGGAACGACTGAATCAGTCACGGACCAGCCCACGGTGGCCAAGGAGGCATCGGCAGCAAAGTGTGTCTCACTCCGTCCTTGCCGTCTGCGCAGGGAGGCTGCAGCCAGCGGGGTGGTGAGGACACGGTGGTGCAACCCACCCCCTTCAGCCCTATCCTTGCTCCTGAGCCTGTGCTCTGGCTCTGGATGGTGGAGAGATGCTGCTCCAGTTGCTTGAGGATGGCTTACTCTGCCCTTCCTTCCAACCTGGGGTCTTTTTCTTTTTTTTTTTTTTTCTGTAAATCCAGCACAGAATTGCCTTTTGACTAAAGGATGAGGGATGGATGGATGGACAGATGGATGGATGGATGGACGGATGAAAAGATATTTTTAGGATCATATATCTCATCTGGACACTTTTGATTTGCAATTTTTTGATACCTGAAAAATTGCTTGTTTTTACTCATTGGTCTGGAAAAAGCATGATCCAAACACAAGGCATGGTATCCAGGCTCTCATCATGGCTTCAGTATCAACTTTCTTGTGGAATCAGACTGCCTCAGCTCCCTGCCAAATACCAACCAGGCCTAGCAGCACATTTACATCGCGCAAGCTTTTGCTCAAGGATGGCATTGGGCTCTACACGCTGAAAACCTCTCACCTTTTTCCTTTCTTTCGTTACGTGAGTGCAGGCTCAGTCCCAGCGCGCTCGTTTCCCTCCCCTGCTGAGGTAGGTGCAAAGCCACGTGTGGAGAGGTGAGCAGGAAGCGCAGCGCTCGCGGCCAGCCTGCGGCATGTGTCACACAAATGCACTTTATGGCCATTTCCTCACTGGAGCACTCTTGCTGGGCACACAATTAGCATCTCTTACCAACAACAATAAACTGAGGAAGCTTTTACAGCGCACCACGTTGGCATTTGCAAGGGGTCCCTGCCCAGATGAGCAATGTGGGGAGTGGTCAGCGGGACATTGCATCATGAATCCAACTTTTTGGGGAAAGGGTTTTAGACCGTTATGATTCAGGGGAGGTTTATCAGCATGCACCGGATCTGGGTCAGACCAGCACTTCTCAGCACTCTATTCTACTGCCCCACAAATGGATTTGGCTTCCTGACATGCTTCTTTTTTCAGTTCCAGACAAAGCTTGGAATAGCTCTTCCCCGTTAAGGGAAGCTGAGAGAGGAAGCGATTATTCATTTCCATGAATATTTGAACTAGAGCGAGCTCCTGGAAGTCTCTAGTGCTTGATGTCAATGTGTTTCCTCAGAACGGCGGCTCCTGTGTCCAAAGGGCAGGTGAGTGTCTGCAGCGCTGCCTGCTTTGCGGAGGCTGCCGGGCGCCGCCGGGCCAGGCAAATCCCTGCGGAACCTCCAGCAGTGCCCATGGAGGCTGAGCCACCCTGTGGAGCAGGGCCTGGCCCCGGCCTGGCCCCTGGCACCCCCTGCTTGGTGACCGCCACAAAGCTGGAGCCTGTGACCACCCCCGGCACATGCCAGGGGCCTGGAAACCGGCATCCTGCCGGTGTCACTCCTTCAACCTAGCTCTTGCAGGATGGATGCCTGGTTTTGCAGACCTCCCCTCGCTCTGCCTGCACACAGCGTCCCAGCTGGCTCCTGAGGAGAACTATTTACTTCAGTCATCTTTCTGCTCCATCCTTCCAGGGTGTAACAGTGTTCTCAGGTCACTATTCCTCTCGCTCCCTGTCTCCCTGTCTGTGACAGAGCCTGATGTCCCCCCTGAGTCTCATCTCTCCCCGTCGCCACTTTTCCAAGTCGTCAGAACTTCTGCTGCACAGGGCTGGGACACATTTGTGTTTGGACAGCAGATGAAGTGACCTCAGTCCTGAAACTTCTGAATTTGCAGGGAGGGCTCTGCCTTCTCTGCGTTCTCTGGAGTTTTCTTAATTTACGATGCTCCAGGAAAATAGTTACTGTCAATGATAAAATAGTTCCATTGTACTAAAGCTTCTGCGCTTCCTGCTCCTGGCCGGGAACAGGGTGGAAATGCCAGGACACCACCCAAGCACGGCCCATAGGGATGGCTTTCCCTTATCTGGAAAATACCAGCCCTCCCATGAGAGAGGGACAGATGATGAGAGATGGATGGATGGAATTGCTGGACTGGGTTGAATTTGCCTTTTTTTCCCTCCTTTTTTTGGTGTATCCTCCCTGCCTCCGTATGTTCCAGATGTCCGAGCAGCTCCCACCCTCTGCCGGCTGCTCGGGCGTTTTCCTCACCCGTCCCTGGGTCGCAGTCCCAGCTGCTGAGATGAGCTGGAGTTTGTGTTTACGTGACCCGTAGGTGCTGCTTACAGCTCTGAGGGGCTGGGGGAGACCATACGCTGCCCCCGCTTCCCTGCCGGCTCAGCCTTCATCCTCGGCCCGAGGAAGAAGAGGGGCGCGTGGAGGGGAGGCCTCGCTCTGCACACACTGTTTCCTTTGGGAGTGGGGCCCTTGGGTCACTGTTGAAGGACAGGAGGGTGGGCAGCTTGCAGGAAATCAGGTGATATCCGCACCTGCTGGCATGGATGCACTGGGAATGTGGGACACGGGGTGACGGAGCCGCTCGGAGTGCAGCGAGGAGCACGGGGATGCAAGGTCTGCCCACCCACGTGTCCTTCTGTGCCCCGCTGCTGCGGCGTGGACAGGGCAAGGGAAGCACCCTAATCCAAGCACCAAATCCAGGTTATTGCAATGGTGAAAGAAGCTCGAGGACTTGTTGAAACCACCTTAACGCCCCAGAAACTTGGCCCTTGCCCAGCCTGCTCCCAGACAGACACCCTCTCTTCTTCGCCTGCAGCTCATCAAAAGCTGCATGCGGGAGGATCCGGGAGGAGCCACAAGCTCCCAAGTGCTCAATGCAGAAAATATCCATGAGGTCACCTAGTCCCTCCTGTTATTGCAACATTTTTTCCTCCGTGGCTCTTCAGAGGAATTTGTCGTGAAATCTGCCTCCCGCTTCCAAAATCTGCAGAACATCTCTCCGTATATTCTTATAAAATAGAGAGAGGTAAAAGCAGAAAATTGAGGAGTCCCATGTGCCCAGCAAGTGATATGCCAAAAGCAACAGTGGGTGCACGTAGGGGATACCCGTCGGGGAGCCCGGCACGCAGGATGCCCCTTTGCCTCCGTGTCCCTCTCTTGCCCGCGGTTGTGAAGACGCCGTCAGGTGTCGGCTGAGGGGCGGTTGATGCAACAGTCGCGGCCGCGGTGCAGGCGGCCTCCGAAGCATCACAATGTGGGCCCGGCGCAGGGCCCGCTGCGGGGCGCCCGCGGGGTGGTTCCCGTTGGGGCACGGGGCCTCCTGCCAGCGGCCATGGCGCCGCTGTCCCCGCTGCGGGTCACCATGCAGGTGAGCTCCTGCGCCGGCTCCTTTCTTGCTGCCACAAGGCCCGGTGTGCGCGCAGAGACGCCTGGCTGGACGCCCTGGTCCTGCCCTGCAGCGACGCTCCAGCTGGGTGCCAGGCACCTGGGTTGCCTCTGCGCACACTGTGGCATCCCCAAATTTCACCCAAATGAGATTAAATCCTCCAAACAGGAGCAAGGCCCCATCGCTTCCTCGGTGTCTGTTGGAGAGTTGCCGTCTGGCCGCAGGCCCCAGCTCTCATGTGCGCCTGAGGGTCGCCAGGCACCACGGGCGCCGCTCACCCCGGCCTCCCCTTCACCGGGGTGATTCTCCCACATTTGCTGCTACCGGGACCAAAATAAACTGGGTGATGTAAAACCCGGCTGCAGGAGTGTTAACAGCAGCGACCAGGCTGCCGTGGCCAGTGGCCAGGAGCCCTGGAGGAGACCTGCAGGAACGTGTGTGACCTGCAGGAATGTGTGTGACCTTCCCTGAGCCAGGCGAGCCCATGGGATGACCCTCCTGTGCCCGCACGGCACAGTCGGCTCAGTCCCCATCACCGCAAGCTGGGCTCAGAAAATCAGAGCTTATTGGGGCTTTCTTTTTTGCAGTGAACCTCAAAGACACTTAGACACCATCATGTCTAGACTTCCCCGGGACTTGTTTCCGAGGGGAAGGAGACCTGCAGCACTGCACCCTGGGCTTGTTGCTCTCCTTGCAGCTTAAAAACCAGCTGGCTGGTACAGCTGAAGCTTGTCAAGGGATCTTAATCTGGTCTAAAACCCCTGGCAGGTGCTGTGGGAGGGGCAGAATTTAGTTGGTGGGGGTTGGTTTTTGGGTGGACTTTATAGGTGAGAGGTTTGGGCTAGTGAAACCTGCAATGAGATCTGAGCTCCTGACACCCCTTTACCTGGTTTTTGGGGTGCTTTGGCACAGAAGAAGATCCCAGTGATGCTCAGATACTTGGGGAGGGTGTTTGTCTCTGTGGGCTGCAGAAGCTGGGGTAGAAGGTCTGGGAGGTGCCAACTTGGGGTGGGAATGGGGGAGAAAAAAGCTAAAGGAAGTGGGGAAGGAAAATTAGACAGGGGGATTAAGGGGTGAGGTTGTGTGTAAGGAGAGGGAAGGGGCAACTCTTAAGAGAAGACATGAGGGCTGCCTGCAAACTCTGAGTGCCTCTGAGCTCTTGGAGTGGGGGGAACAGGGCTCCTGCAGAGCCCTGTGCTCTGTACCACAGTGTTTGGTGGCAAAGCAAAATCACCCTTCCTGGATCATGTGGAGCCTGCTGGAAAGCAGAGCCTCCAACAGGGTGGAGGAATCTTATTTTACCACTCATAATTCTGGTGCTTTATGGCTTTTGAGCGCATGACTCTGCAATCTGCGCAGCGCTGTTCAGAGGCAGCAAGCTCGCTGTGCCAGGGTGACATCCAAGGCCAGGGGATTTGGGGTCCCACTGCTCTGTGCCCCTTTGCAGCCCTGCATGGGTTCCAGTGGCTTTCAGAGCAGGCTGCTGGCGTGTGAGGAACCAGCCGTGTTTTCCTGCAAGCGGCTCTAGCGAAACATCTCTATAGTAACACAGTGTTTGTTGGCAGCAGAGCTGCTTCCTGCAATCTGTTCCCGCCGGGTGCCTCTGAGGAGGAAGGAAAAAATAGGAGAAAATGTTTTGGCCACTTAGCTTTTTTATGATTTTATTTCTTGTACCTTTGCAATATATTTAAAGGGAAAAAAATGGATCTTTTTTTAAAGGGAATCTTGGAGCCTTCTGGGAGGGACATATTTGACCACTTGACCCGGCTGGAGATGCCTCCTGTTAACACCCCTAAGAGTTCATGGGCGGGTAAGTGCTGCTGAGATTGTGGTAATGAGGGTGATCCTGAGTACTGGGAACTTAGAACTTTGTTAAATACAAGCAAGTCGTTGAATGGATAAAAGTCCTTTAGATATGACCACGTGTTGATTTGTTCTCTCATGCGCTCTGGGAGTTGGGAAGAAATCATCTCTCAGTCCTGGCTCTGTGCAGCTGACACCTAAGTCAGGAACTATGTGCCGAGGAAGCGTGATTCATGCTCTGGAGTTTTCAGATGTGTCAATGTTATGGGCAGAGCAGTGGAAAAATGTGAGATGCCTCCTATAAGCTGATCATTTCAAGGTGGTTTCCCAGGTGTGAATTCCCTCCTCTGAGGTCTCACAAGTGAGTGTGATTAGTGGCTAATTAGTTATTAGTGGCTAATTTTGGCCTGAGCAGTCAGGTGTGCTCCCAGTGGCAATGTGACCCTGACTATGATGGCCAAGGAGTGTATTTATATGTTGCATGGAACATTAAAATGCCTTCTCCTCCACCCTTGTAAATGGGCATGGTTCAGAGGAGATTTGGGAATGTTGTAACTGTTTCCCAAGCAGATGAATCTGCCAGACCCATCTGGGTCATTAGGGTGCCCCTATGAGGCACTGGATCCTGTGGTGTGATCCATCATGGCCTGATCATCCTAAAGGGGCTCCAAAACCACTTTAGCTCAGTGCAGACCATCCTCTTTCCATGGTCCCTTGCAGGCATGTGGGTGCAGCAGGCTGTAGTGCCGCAGTATGGGATGGGATTTGGGGTCCCGCTGCTGAGTTTTGCTTGGCGATGTTGAACTGTTCAGCTCTGGTTTGAGCAGGACCTGTGGCCTCTCCACTTAGGTTGCAGCTTGATGTTTCTTGGGAACAGCTTTTTGGTGTGTTTTGCTGCTGATTGGCAGCATTTGAGGAGACAAGCGGCCCGTGGTGTACAGAGACACAGATGTATGTATATACAGCATGAACTTGGAGTGCTGCCCAGGGATCACAGAAAGCAGATGTTGTTAGAGCGCTGGCCCTGTGGCTCTATGCAGGCCCCGCTGCCAGCATCCCCATCCCTGCCTCTCCTGGCTGGAGTGAAACCCTGCAGCAGCCTGGGGAGGTCAGCACCTCCTGGGAAAGAAGCACCCAGTCACTTAAAGCTAATTTAGCAGGATTTCTGGGTCTGTTTTTCTGCTATTGCTGAACTGAAACATGATCAAGCCCTTGACTGAAATGTCCCAATTTCTTCCCCATACACAAATCCTAAGATAAGGTATCCTGTGGGCAGCTCTCTGTTAGTGGGGGTCTGTCTGCAAGCCTAGGGCCCTCTTCTGAGTATCTGTTCTGCTGCTCTGGACCCTTCTCTACTTGCTCATTTAATACCCTGTGTGTTCGGGGTGAATGAGAGATTGCTACCAATGATGTGATTTCCCCATACACAAATCCTAAGATAAGGTATCCTGTGGGCAGCTCTCTGTTAGTGGGGGTCTGTCTGCAAGCCCAGGGCCCTCTTCTGAGTATCTGTCCTGCTGCTCTGGACCCTTCTCTACTCACTCATTTAATACTCTGTGTGTTCGGGGTGAATGACATTGCTATCAATGATGTGATTTTTTTTTTTTTTTTTTTTTTTTTTTTTGGCATGAGTTTTGTTCCCCAAGGGTTT
>NW_010589249.1:19191-55702 GCF_000705375.1 Tinamus guttatus | reverse complement strand
GAATACGTATCAGCAAATAGAGCTGAGCTAGCTTTACTTTAGCTGACTTGGCAATGTGACTGTGATAGGAAGTGTGATTCGGCTCACAGAATATTTCCTGGTTGAGGTTTGCAGCCTGACCCAGGGCTCTGCTGGGGCCTGGAGCTTGCTGGAGCTCTTCAGAGAATGGTAGAGGCTGGAAGGAAAGGGTTTCCCTTGTAGTCAAAGTGTTTCCTTATGTTTCCTTATGTTATGGAGCTTCTTGCATTTCAGTTTGTGCCTGTTGCTGCTCATCCTATCACTGGGTACCACTGAAAATGGTCTTGCTCCGTTCTCTTGACATCCTCCTTCAGATATTTATACCCATTCAATAGATTCCCCCCCTTGGTATTCTCTGAGCTGAACGAGCTGAGCTCTCAGCCTTTCCTTCCTCATCTTGGTAGCACTTTGCTGGACTTGCTCCAGGAACTCTTGTGTTGGGGAGCCCTGGACTGAGCACAGTGCTCCAGATGCGGCCTCACCAGGGCTGAGTAGAGGAAAGGATCTCTTCCCTCAACTGCTGGTAATGGTTTTCCTAATACAACACAGGATACTATTGACCTACCGATCACAAGGACATGTTACTAACTCATGCTCAACTCATCTACCAGTACCCCCAGGTCATCCTCTGCTTTCCAGCAGATCAATCACCACACTGTAATGGTGCTTGGACTTATTCCTCCTTTTTGCCCAGAAGTTGTGTTCAGGGAAGGCATCACAGCATGGCCAGGAATTGCTGCTTTGTGTTTATTAATATACACACATATGTATACATACACACACGCACACATAAGTCTTTGTTATTGGTTATATTTGCCTAAGAAATCTGGATGGGAAATACTATACTAAACTGGGCAACTTCCTGTGAGGAATGGCAATTATTTCAAGGGATGTTGGCTAACATCTTAGGAAAAATATTTCTGGGAAAAATGTGACTACTGCTTGTACTTTGGTAACTCGAAGACTTGTGTTTAACTCTGACACCCCTGCCGTGTCAGACAGCTAAAACGGAAACTAAACAAGAGGATGATGCTGGATCAAGGAGGCTCATGATGATTTTTATCAACTTGTTACTGCTTAAACAAAAGTGTGAAATTTTGAAGAGGGACTGGGGGATGAAAGCTTCTCTGGAAAGTCTTCAAAAGCATGGAAAATTCCTTGGTCTTTAGGACATCAAAACAAGATGCCCTGTGATAGTGCTTGCAGTGACCTGGTGCCCTCTTTCTCCTGTGCATCTCCTGCCATCACACTGGCCAGGTGCTGACTGTGGCAGAGGTGCTCTCTGCTCTCATATCTGCAAGAGAGCACAGTGCTGGGGCATTCTTTCAACATTAAACCAAAGACACCATGAGAAAGCACAGTCCTGTGGGACTTGAAAGCACCAATCACCAATATTTACAGTGGGACTTCCAGCAAGCCTGCCACAGGAATGTTCCTCATCTGCGTCATATCTTGTCAGAAAAAGGCAACACCTCAATGCTGGAGAGAACAACAGGAAAACTCTGAAGGCTCCAACCCTATGAAGATTTTGGCCCATGTGTTGTTTTGCACATGGGAATAACATCTGACCCCAATGGGAATGTCCATAGGGATAAAACTGTGTGACAACTTTCTGCAAGGCTCACAACCAGCCTTGCTCCAGTACAGTCCGTGTGAGTTGTGGGAGGTTTACAAAGGCTGCTAAAATAGAAACTGCACTGAAATGACTCCTCAGGCCAGCTCATTTCCAGGCAATGTGAATCAAAAGTGAAGCTAAACCTACAGTGTTTACAAGTGTATTTATTTACAAATGCGAGGTATCCTTTTAAAATTTATTTTGATCTCTAGAGTAAAACAGACTGTAAGGCTTCCAAAGGATTATTTTAGCTGTGAGTCAAGGTATATGATCCTAATGCAATGGTCTTATTATACTTGTTTATACCTGTGTGCCTATAAACCTCATCAGAAATAAGTACAAAGTCAGCGTAACTGATGTGGAGGATAATAACATGGTGTGTGTTCCACAGTTGAGGTGGACACACTGATAGAATCTCCTAGCCTGTTGCTGTCGGTGCCAATCAGATGAGATATGAGGAGGAACAAAGTGGGGAAATGCTGCTTGTGGGGGATGCTGGTACTGGGATAGATTTATTATTGTCCTTGGGATGTGGTCCAGCTCTGGAAGTTTGAGGACTCTGTGGGGCAGCAGTGGTGGTTTCCCCTAAGGGCAGCTCTTTCCTGATGATTCCTGGTGGATGTGGGGAGGTGAGGATCTTGCTCCCTGGCAGCTGGCCTCTGGGGCTTGAGGTTATGAGCTGCTATCCAGGTAAAGCCCACTGGGTTGGTCCAGCAAGTAGTGAAAACCTCATGGATGAGTAGAGGGAAGCTGGAACCAGAGAAGAAAGAATGAAGGAGTCTATCTCTGGAGATGTTCTGGAGATGTTTATGGCTATTGGTGAAGGGCTATCAGATGTTCATGGGCAGAGAGTTGCCCTCAGCTCTGCAGTACCCTTTACTCCTTCCTGAGCTGTGAAATGCATGTTGTGTTATGTGGGGAAAGCTGCCTGCTGGGTCTCTGCCAGCTCTGTAGCTGCCAAACACATGAGGAACAGGAAATAGGGTCTCAAAAGGATCTGCAGGGATGAGTCTCCCAAGACTGTTGCTGTCTGTCCTCTAGAAAACAGTTGTGTGTAAGCCAAGCATGTGAAAGAGGACATGGCAAAACCCTGAGATTTCCACTGCTGAAGACTTTGGGATGTCTCCAAAAGAGAAATGCAACTGTGTGCAGAGTAGAGAGCTAGAGAGTTCAAAAATATATATGTTTTTCTGCTTTTCAGGGATCAAAGTTAAGTTTTTTTATGCCAAGAGGGATTTCAAGTAGCTCATCTGAAATGTGCTGTAGGGAATTCAAAGGTGATAGGATATGGTGCTGACCACATCAAAGCCCTTCTACAGAAACAGGTGTGTCAAAAAAAGGTATGGGGTGGATTGTTGGTCTGCTTTTGATTTCTGTCCTAGCTGAAATCAAACTTTTGTTTTTGGGAACTTCTGTAATTTTCGTTCTTTTAAGAAGGCACTCCTGAGGAAGAAAAAATAACAACTTGATTGCATAAACAGCTCTGTGTTGGCAAGATTGCCAATTGTTCTGAAATGTCCATTTCTGATTGCTTTTTTCCTTGGATAAAAAAAAAGTCGGGTTTACTCTTTGGTTCCTCAGATCAATGTGCAGTATCCACTTTTTCAAACAGACTCTCTAGGAATCCATTGAGTTAGCTACCAGAGCTTGCTGTTCCCTCCATTTGCATTGCAATAATTCATATACTGTGCATGAACCGATGCTCTTCAGAGCTATGGCAAGATTGCCTGGTGTTGCAGGATGCAGAAGATGGAGCAGAGTTGTTGCGTTCCTTTCCTGTAGCCCTGTGCTTTGCAGAGTCATTAGCATCAGCAATGGATTAATATAAGGTGTACTGTATTGCAGAGGTGATGGATTTTGTACCTATTTTACCAGAACAGGTAAAGACCAAAGACTACACATCTGGGTTTTTGGCCCCCTTCCCTAGCATGCAGTTCAGCCTGAAAAAATACACTCAAGGCAAACAGAAAGGAAAAGTTCTCATTGTTTTGGGACTCAAAGGGTTAAAGACTGCCTGAATTAATACAGCAGTGTTATAGAAGCTAAGTAATCTGGGATTTATTAAGGAAACCCAAACTGGGAATTAGGAAGGAGAACACCAACCCATAGGAGAGCTTTAAAGCCCGTGGAAATGGCAGTGCCAGCATTTCTTCCAGGGGCCTCTGGGAAGTGGAGGATGAACAGGCCGATCTGTTTGAACCATCCTGCCAGCAGTGCGTGTTGTTTTTGATGCTTCATTGTGTTCCCCTTGCTGTCCGGGCTCACAAAGCGCCCATTGTGCAGCCCGCGGCACCGCTTCCTCTTTGCACCAAGTGGAAATTGTGCAGCCACTTATTTTTCATGGTCTTGTTCCTCGTGGACAAAGAGGTTGAGTCCTTCCTGAAGATACACAGCGCTCCGAAGGGACAAACCATGTAAAAAGCAGCAAAGTTAGGGCTCAATGCCAGATATTGGGGATCTGAAAGGCTGGTTCTTCTGGGCTGAGGCCCTTTTTCCCACTTGGAGGAGGTTTTTCCTCTCTGTTCAGGCTTACTTTTAGAGAGGCAATTGAGGGGGGTGCATGGTGAATTGAGTGAAGCTAATGTCCATGAGGCAAAGCAGAAATTAAACACACAGGCCTGGAGCAGGCTCTTCAGAGCTGTGGTAGGCTATGCTGTCCAAGTCACCCATGAGAAGGGAATTGCAGTGCCCAGTCCCCATGTGGCTGGGACTGGGTTCATGTGTTAAATGCCTCTTGGGCAGACATGTCTGCAGCTCAGTATTTTTGCTTTTCCTCCCCCAGAGTCTCCCAGTTAACTGGGAAAATATTATTCTGCAAACTCCTCTGCTAATTCTGCAAGCTTCAACTGAGTGAGTAGAACTCCAGGTCATCAAGCAGCTGGTTGCCAATCGCTCCAGTATGATGATTCCCTCTGCTCCAAGCACAATGCATTTCACTGTTCCTGCTATCTGTAATCCCCATTTGTGTCACTGAGACTGGATTACTCACTTTCTGTTGGCACTGGGGCCATGATGAACACTCACTGCATAAGAATGGTGTTTTTATTTTCCATGTGTCTTCAGCCTTTTATACAAAGGCTGTCCTAAAATGACCTTAATATGTTGGCTGTGTGCTGCACATGTTCAGCAGGGGAAAAGTGCAGCTGATCTCAAAATGGACTTCAAAGGTCTCTGTTTTGCCCTTGCTGGAGAGTGGGCGAGTGGCGAATTAGCATAAGGGCAGGATTGCGCTGCTGGAGATGGGATGCTCATCCCCAGGCTTGTGCTGGAAGCAATGTGCTGAGGCTGCCAGCAGTGGCTGCTGTGTTGTCTTGGGTGCTTTGCTTGTGTGAAGGCGTCAGTCTGTTGATGACAGATATCAGTTATCTTCTCTGTCCTGCTCGTCTTTGCAGGCAGCCAATCTGTCAACTCACTTGGAAGTACAAGTTATTGCCCTTCTTCATGGATGGAAGGGATCTTAAGAAGTCTAAGAAGACTCAGACGAGTAGTGCAGTGGTATCTGTCCTTTCTACCAAGCTATATCAAACTCTTAATACTGGAAATGTCAAATGTAGTTTCCTGAGGGTCAGTTAACAGATGTATACACAACTTTCTGGGCATGGGAAAATCTGTTTTTGCAAAGATGGGTGAACAGGAGAAGAGCTCCAGCATGTTGTATATAATGTGGGCAAGGTAGAGGAGATGGTGCTAAAAGCATAGCTGGGATGATCTTTATTTGGACTATGTTTGGGTAGCATTGGGCTGAACAAGTTGTTTTGGCTTCCTTTTCTGGGCATGCAGGGAAGGTGAACTCATCCTGGTTTTTGAAGAGGTCTTGGTGGGATGCGATGTGTCACCACCTGGAGATGCTGGCCTCACTGTAGGTCCCAGCAGGAGTCCAGGAGGCTGGTGTGGGCTGGATACCCCTCTTTGGAACGACTGACGTTGGAGGAGACTCGCACGGGTTGATGAGGCCAGGACAGCTTTTCTGGGCACTGAGGCTATGGCTCAACACTGGAGTCATCAATCAGGTGCAAGGCAAAAGTCTAGAGATTAGCAATAGGGTGCCTGTGAGTGTGGGAACTGGAGTCCAAAGATTCAAAAGGCTCAGGAAACAAAGCTGGATGTGTTTGTGCTGCCCCTGGGCTTGGCTGCAGTGGCTGTGCCACTTCTGCAGCCTTTGAGCACTGGCTGCTCAAGCAGGGCCTGGAAGCACCTGGTCTGCTGGGCAGCAGCCGGGGATGAGGAGTGCACGGGGTCAGAGAAGCAGCCAGGGCCACAGACTGGTGGGCACCTGGAGACTCCAGGGACCATATTCTGGGCTTGCTTTACCCATGGGCTGTGCAGGGGAGGGAAAAGGGGCTGTACTCCTCCCTGCCAAACCAGGCCTGTGTTTGGCTCTTAGGTGAAAGATGCTATTCCCTGCTGGGGTGCTCGCTGGAGCTGCAGCTCAGGTCACACCTCTGTGCACAGCGTGTTTGTCTGCAGTCCCCTGGCTCCATGAGCAGCAGGGGCTTTTCAGAGGCAAAAGGTTTGAAGAGGCTGGCAGCGGGGGACACCAAAAGCAGTTGAGAGGCGGATGTGGAGCCACATATGAACGTCTTGTCCTTTGCATCCTACTTTGTCTGTTGCTTTGGAGCACAGGCCATTGTGTTTCCAAGGGGAAAAAAATCTGCAGAAATTCCATGGACTCTTCCCTGGCCATCAATATAGTTTCTGTTTTCCCGAGAGACAAAAAAGATCCCTTTGTCTGAGAACTGAAAGAAATAGCCCAGTCCCACTGCCTCCCCGAAATCTTAATGTCAACTATTTGCCTCCTTGTCTTTTCACATAAACAAGCGCTTTCCCTCAAATATCTGTGCTCCAAGGCTGCTCCCCCGGCTTGGTATTTCCCTTTGCTGGGGCACGGGGCTGCGTGCCCGCGGGATGCACAGCCCGGATGGCTCTTCCCCACTGGCAGTGTTTACTCTGGATGGCTGTGGGATGCACCAAACCTAGGTCAAAACCTGCTGAAACCCTTATGTGCCTGGTGAGAGCTTTGCTACTGCAGACAGGGATGCAGGTCTGGCTGGAGCTTCCTCCAGAAAGCTCTGGGGAGCAGGAAAGGCTGCTGAAGCTGCTGAAACTGCCAGTTTGGCCCAGGGTCTTGCTGCCCTTGCCTGGGTATAGTCCATCCTGCTTGGGGTCCCCAGCAGGCTGGGGTCAGATGTTCCCCTGGGGTAAGTGACTATCAAACTAACAGCACTGCACAGACTGCAGCAGCTGAGAAATTGGCCCTTCTGTTTTAATTCCGGTTTCTATCCACACACAAGAATGTTGTAGATGTATCGTGAAAGACCTCTGTTCTGGAGACTTTAGTTTTTATTCTCCAACCTGCCACCTCCCTATTTTTCCCCCTTTTAAGAAGAAAAATGAAAAGCAAAAAGAAAATGTCGTGTCTCAGAAGTAAAAATAAATTAGATCCTGGTATTGCCAGCAGCATTTCTGTGGTTATTGTTCATTCAGCTGCACACGTGTGCTATTCAGTGTTCCTGTTCCCCTTCTTAACCATGTAACTTAATATTTCACTGGGCGTATTGTAGAACATGTCCTGTAAGACTTGGAGCATGCAGTACCTACAAATTACTGCTGCTGTAGGAATGCTGATTTCTGGCCTTTTTTTATGTCCCCCCGTCAATTTGTGAGAATTCATGGCCCATTAGGGACGGAATCTGTTCCCACTAACTGGATGTGGATATTGGGATTAAGGCAGTGCCCGGCAACGTGGCTTTCCTGAAAGGTGAGGCAGTGGAAGAGAGATGATCCATGCAGGATCATGCATCGTGCTCTCACCTTGGCACCTTCCAGGAGCATTTGGGGTGATGTGATCGTATCTGCTGGCCTGGGGCAGGACCTCATCTAATTGCTCTTGTGTCATTGTAGCTACCAGTGGTTCAAATTTACTTGACCTGAAGCCCTTTGGAGGCAATGGACAGGCATCCTTTAACTCAATTGAATGTTAGGGCAGACCTATCTAGGAATAAAGAGATAAAGAAAATATGTGCTAAGCCATATTTCTTCTGTTAGTGTTTCTCTTGTGGTCTTGGCTCTAAGGGTTTCTATAACACACAGGAACTGGCATGGGGATCCCTGGTTCCTTTGATGCCTGATGCTTCTTCTATTGATCTCTTCCTCTGTGGGCCCTTTCCAAGCTGCCGACGAGCACTTCCAGTCCTTATTATACATCTTCTCGATTGACATGTATGGGGAGGAGTTTGGGTTGGAAGCAGTTTATGGAGAATTTCAAGCAGCAAAGTCAGATGAATGAATAAAGGCTAGTTTTGTTGCTCTTATCCTTTCATCAGCTTTGTTCAGTTTCCAGCAGTTCTTTTCACAGTTGTTGTTCCATCTGGCTTGTCACTGGGGGTCAAATTAAAACCCCACTGAAGACAGGACTGAGCTGCTGTTGAGTTATAGATGGCTGGTAAGGTCTAAAGTTGACTCTTCTGGCAAAGCACAATTTATTTCTCTGTTGCTGAAAAATCTCTGGACAGGAATCTTGAGGGGAAGAAAATCATGTTCAGAAAATTCCCCGGTAGCATAGGCTAAGTGAAGGCATAATAAGGTGCAGCATTAAGATACACTCCTTTGCAGATTGGTTTATTCAAACACCAGTAAAATCCCACCTGCAGAGTGTATTTGTACTGTATTTTGTGCATCTCTCCAACTGCAAATCTTTTCCCTCAAGAGGTTGGGATCATGTTTTCTCCAAACAGTGCACTGATGTTAAGGTATTTAATCTTTCCATTCAGTCTTTCCCTTCTGCATCTGTGCTGCTCACACTGCAGAGGACAGCATGAGGGAGCTCTCATGTGGGAACTTGCACTGCTCCTGTCCTCGGGATATGGAGCTGGCTTTGAGGACACAGTGACTGAGTGTGGTACAGGACTGAAAAGGCTGGGTGAAGGGTGGGGAATAAAACTGCAGAGGTCAAAATTTGCTCAGATCTGATCTGTGTCCAAAGCATTAGACCTTATCAGTTCATCATCCTTCTGCTGTGGAGTACTTGATATGATGGAAATGTCTTACCATGAGAAACCTGGCATCTCAGGATGAGTCTTGCTAGGATTTAGGATAAATTCCAAAATCCCAAATATCCCAAAATATTGGGATTTAGGTTTACCCATGCTGCCCAAGGACCCAGAGAACATGCTGAGGAAAAGATGCTCACCTAGTTAGTGAAACCAAGTCTATAAGGATGGCAGTGATGTCTTTTCAACTCCACATCCTCATTTTTCAGCACCAGAGGTGGATTTGGCTATAGTGGAACTTTGTCACTTAATGGAAAAATCTCATGTCAGTGAAAGGCATCGTGATCTCCATCCAAAGCCTGAGAAGATCCTTTCTGCTGACCCAGTACATGCTATAAATTGGCCTTGGGCTATGGACATACGTATGCCTTGCAAGTCAGTTGGAAGGGACTTGCTTGCACTGAGCTGGTTCCCAAATCCAGAGTAAACTGAAGAATTGCTGCTCCTCCACCCTGGATTTGGGAGACCATTGGCTCCTGTGAGCAGAATGTCCTAGCTGAGAATATGGGAACCATATGGCCAAAGCCAAATGAATAGCAACCACAGTCTGGGGGCCTAGAGCATGTCAGCAGGGCCTGGCTTAAAAACAAATGAAAGAACAGAAGAAAAAAAAATAGCTGCAATTACTGTGAGCTTTTAAAAATACAAAATAAAAGCCTTATTATTTCAGAGTTTTTTGTAACATGTAATTTCATTTCCCCCTCATTTGCTTTTACTACTTGTTCTGGGTACTGTCAGAGCAACCTGATTTATAAGTGACAGCTTTGGCTATTTTTCAGGCAAGTCTCTCTAAATATAAGAGTGTGAAAATTGTCTTGCTGCCAGCAACTCTTAGAAGAAAAATTCACACAAGCTGTAGCATGAAGTAAAGCATTGGGTGCTTTATGGCTTAAATGTCTCATAAAAAGCAGCCTTCCCTCCTTTCTCTTGGGAAACTGTCTGTCTCTTTATTAGGTTGAATCTCTTTGCCTGTAGTGTATCCTGTGCAGTAGAGACTTGCAGATGACTAGGAAAATGTTTATTGACCAAGGCTTTTAGCAGCACAACTTTGTTTATGGTTTTCTTTCAAAAAACATATGAGAACATAGAAAGAAAATCTGAAAATGAAACATAAAATGGTGGAGAACACTCAACAGAGTGGCCTGGAGGGCTAATTTGAAGTAACTTGCTAGCAAAACCTGAAAATTAGGGGAAGTCGTATTCAAGCCAGTTTTGGCCTGAACAAAATGCAACCAGTTTTTAATGTTGTATATGTTAATAATATAAAAGTTGTGCATAATGTTATTGCATAACATACTGCATACTCGACTCTGTACACTGGTCTGTGCATGAATGTGGTCTCCCTCTTTGCCTGCAAAACTCATGGCATTATGAATTGTTTTTTGGGAAACCAAGTTAGACCTTTGCCTGTGAGTGTCTTGAAGTTTAAGCATTTGATTAGGATTTTAAAACTGGCTGTGCATTCCCCATTTTTTTCCTTTGAAATGTGGCGATCTTAGTTCTTGTTGGTGACTTTTACTGTAAAGCTTTGATACTACCCATTTTTATTCACTGGTTCACAAAGGATCATTGTCGGAGGAGTCTTTTCAGCTTAATTCTCTAAAGCGTGCTGCTGTGGTGTCCAAAAACCTGTTGTGACTCTGATTTAGTAGTCTGGTTAGACTGAGCTGGCTGGAGCTCTGCATCACAAATCAGCATGAAGGGACTTGAGTGGGTTCGTGGCTCTGGTCAAGCTGGGCAGGGATGGGGTCCCCCACTGTGTCCACAGAGGGTTTTAGCATTTGATTCTAGACTGGAAGAATTTGCAGATGTTAAGAATGATTCCAAGGAAGAGCTCTGCTCTTTAGGGCCTGTGGGCAAAGCTCTATTTTGTGTTCTGATATTGAAAATGGTTGCAGCCCCTGCACAGACCAAAGCACAGACTCTGCTCTTGGTTTTCACACTTGATTGCAAGTTGCCCTAGAGGATCTGGAGGACATTGTGTAGTGCATTCCCTTGGCATTAACTTGAGTGTAAAGAGTATGTCCTCTAGCTTCTGGGAAGCTGCAGTTGTGGTCCTAGCAACACAGTACATACAAAGCTGGAGACTGGGACTTTGTGTGAGGCTTTGGAGCGCCAAGACTCTGGGAAAGTTTCAGAGGATGTCCAGAAATGCCAAAGAGAGGAGGACTGGGGTGTCCCTTTGAAGTGGCCCAGCTGACTCTCGAGCAGATTGGAAGGGTTTCAGCAGCAGAGGTTTGAAGATCTGTCAGGCAGCACATTCTCAGGAAGAACAGCTACAGGTGTAAGGTTGGTATTCTTGTAAAACATAATGTCTGCATGTATATGCATGGGTGTCAAACCGAGGCTGTCCTCAAATGACCCTCCCCCCCACCTGACATTAATAGGACCAAAATCTGGCCAGGTATGAAGTTAGGAAGTTGCAATCTGATCTGGAGCTGCCTTTGACTTGCAAGACCAAACAGGTTTGGCCTCACCCTCCTGTTGCTTATTTATTTATTTTAAGCTGGTCTAGCAGTCTCCTTTTATATGAGCTTTCAGTCCCCCTCTGAACGGGCGCTGTGCACAGGCTGCTCCGGGGACCCTCCGTGTCGCCTTCCTGCGTGACAAGTTGCTGTAGATGCTGCTGCCAGCTTGGGTGGATGCTGCTGGAGCGTTGTCGGTTGCCCATGAGAGTTAGATCAGACTCCTAAATTATTTTGCTTAGATACTATTCCTGTGACAACAGCACTTTCAGCCGTGCTTTTCTAATTTTTTTTTTTTGTGGACAGGGTTCAAAAAAGCTAACAGTAGGGTGATTTTTTTTTTTTACAGTCCCAGCCCAAACACTATAGTGTTCAAGGCCCTCTTTGGAAAATATCCAGGTGGAAGGTTTTTTTTTTTGTCTTTCTATTCCAGGGCTAGTACTTTCCAATGAAGATGTCAAATTCAGCACTGCAAGCTGTTTTTTGTTTTGTTTTTGGTTTTTTTGGAGAGGGGTTGGAGGGCAGTATGACTGTGTCTATAGGGGCTGGCTTAGCTCAGATGCTCCTGACTGACCTAGCTGAAGAGGCTGCTGAGATTGTTTTATAGAGGCACCTGACAAGGCGAGGTGCCTTACTGCCCTTAGCTGTTAATTCTTATCACTGCTTTTAGACACTTTCTGATCTTGCTACTACAGGCAGGATCTTTCTCAACTTGGCATTTGTTTATTGTCACCCCAGGAAATAGAAACAGTGAATTTTAGCAGCCTGTTTAGTTTGTGAGACCTGACAAGAACAAGGGATGGGGTGCAAGTGCAGAACCCTGTGCAATCCTGATCGTGTCTTCTCGGTGTGCACCTACAGATGAGGATGCAAGACTTGCACCCTGCGGGAGCAGGAATCTATAAAGACCTGTCCAGAAAGGCTCAAAGTGATGATTGTTGGGGAAGAAAATGTGCTGGAAGCAGAGACTAGAGGAAACTGCTCTTGAGGGGAAAAACCTCTTAACTCTCATTGTAGCTGCAGGGACTCACTAAGCTGGTGCCTGTGCTGTGCAGGGTAGTGATGCTTCCTCAGCAATTTGTTTGCTGAGGTCTGAGAAACCGGACCAATACCTTCTGACAGCAGACCAGGACATGGTGGTGCATGAGGCCAAAACTGGGCTCTGGACAACCCCCTTCAGCTGAGTGTGCAGGGGAATGCAGCATGAGTGTGACTTGGACAATTTCCTAATGGCATCTTGTGGAGCGTTGCTGACACTGAGCTGGCCTCTGTGTTCTGAGGCAGGCTGTGCTAGGATTGTGTCTGTCACTAGAAACCATGGTCTGGCTGGCATGTGACAATCCCATCGTGGTGTGCCCTGGACATCTTGTAGGTGAGAATCCGGAGCTGGCATCAGGAAGGGAAGTGATTTTTGTTGGACCGCTTCCCATTGGAGTAGTTCATGAGTAGATATCTAGATATCTCATCTTGGGCAGCTTCAGATAAATCCTAGTCCAAATTTAATAGAGCACTTGCAAGGGCAGACAATAGTTCTGTAACTACAGCTGGGAGGCAATAAATCTAATTATGCTCTGGGAGGTCTTCTCCAGTACACCAGGCCAATCCAGGGGGAAGTTCTTCTAGCAGCTGCTTATGAAGCAGAGGAGCTGATATGCCTAGAGGATTTCTAGGGATGCTGCAGAGGCTTTCTTCTCTGGGCTTTGAAATCACTTCCAGAGCAGGAACTAAGTGCAAGCAGTAAATACTGAATGGTGGCTGATGGCCCCATCTCTTTTTGCTCTGAGATACTGTTATCTCCAGGCTTCCCCTTGGCATTTTTTCTGCAGTGCTGTGTGTTGCTATACACAGTCTGAAGTAATGCCACAGCATCTGGCTGTCTCCTCTCAAGCCTTTTAGTGGGAATGTTGAGCCATTTCTGAGGTAGCCTCCATGAGCAACCTAGCCAAGCAAAAACATGGAAACTCTGGTGGATTTAGGTGAGTTCTGTGTTGGCAGGGTCATGCCCATCTCTCCTCTTGCCCTTGAACTCCTCTTGTCACTGTTGGTTTGGGAAAGGCTGAATATGAGGTTGGAGAAAAACATCTGGGGTTTGCATTGTCACTAGCCTCTGTCTCCGCACTCCAGCATGGGCAACTTGCATTCAGATCTTGGGACCTCATGGCTCATCTCAGTGCTTTTTCCACCAGAACACCCAGTTCAGGGAAATAACTACCTGGCAAATCTTCCCTGACCAGTATCTAAACAGTCTCCCCCATGACTCTGTCACCAAACACTCCTGTTTCATCAAACGCCCAAATTGGGCTGTCTTCAGTCACTCCACATTCTTCTGCAGCATGAACAAAAATATGAAAGCATTTTCCTTTTTTGACATGTATGTGATACTGTCCATGTGACGATACCATTGTTGCAGATGTTGCAATTAAGCAGCACAGCTGAGCACAAGGCCCTTTTGAAAGCGCAGCCTACGTGACCATCATGAGCAGCAATATTTATCTAGGATCAAAATAACACTCTGCAAACATGAGGAGATACGAGGAGGCCACACCTAGCATACACACGTGTCCTCCTACTTCTAACTTGTGAGATTAGCTCTTCACATCAAAAGCTTTGAGCTGGAAATGCCTAGCTTTGTGCAGCAGGGGTAAATGCTGCAGCAGAAACAAAAGGTGGGTGCGCAAGGGGTTGAAGCCATACCTGGTTATCGTAACCCTTGTCTTTCCTTATTTCACTGCCTCGCTGTGCTCATTCCTTGCACTTTGTTGCACCTTTTGTCTGGACGAGGGACCAAGCCAGGTGTGTTTACTCTGCAAAGCACTTGGCACGCTCGCGCTGGGGCTGCACGCAGCAGCAGCTCGCTGGCACATGGTCCTTACTGGCTGTGAAGAGCATCCTTGGTGTCAGCGAAGGCTGTTCTTCTTTTTGCCCTTTCCAGAGAGCCAGAAGAAGTCAAAACTTAATGGACTGTGAGTGCTGCCCTCTCACAGTGTCTCTTTCTTGGATTCCAGAGAACACCCTGTCATCAGTCAACACGGGCCTGCCCAGCCACCTGATTGAGCACCACAACCCATGGCCGGCCTATACCACCCACACAGCCCCAGTGGTGAAGATGCTTGTTGAGCAAGACAAGCTAAGAAAGGCTACGTCCATCCACGTGGCAGGAGAAGAGCTTGTTGAAGCATCTCCAGAAGCGGATTGGGAAGAGCAAACCCAAGGGCTGTCACAGCCCAGTGGAAGTAGCTGTTCTGAGGAGCTTGCTGAAGACTCTGAAGGAAAAGCCAAGTCTAAGACTGAGAGCAGTTTGCCATCACAGACAATATGCAATAGGGTGATTTTTGCTAGGAAGACTCTCTTGCGTGTATTACCGCATAGCTCATTCCTAAGTTCCAGCAAGAAGAAGTCATCTGACCGCAGCTAGAAACAAAGAACATCTCAAGTCTGGAGTGTATTAAACTTCTCTGCAACTAACACTTAGATTTTTTCACTCTTTTCTTAAAAACGTTAGAAACAGGAGGAAAGCAGACAAATGCAAAAGGCAATGCTGCCACCTGTCCTGCTCCAGCTGACCTGTTCAGGTCCACCTGCCCTTCTGCAGCGCTGAAGGAAGCTGTAACCTGGTTCCACGTGTGTCCCCAGCCCCTTAGTGCCCTGTGTCCTCGAAGCGGCCCCTGTCACACCTCTGGAGGAAAGACATGAAGTGCTAGACAATGAAAGGAGGGCGTAAGACATTCTTCTATGAACCCAATAATAAATCTCTGTTCTTTGTCCTATTTCTAGCCCCCAGTTGTTCCCACCCCCTTATGCCTGTCCACACAGACACAGCACGTCACAAGCCCCTTGTTTAGCAGTTTGTCTCGCCTGCCAACCCGCAGCTTTGGGCAAGAGCCATGAAATTGGGCAGGAATAAATAAACTGTAGTTTCCAGCTCTTCTGTCTGACGTTTCTGTTTATTGCACGCTGATCCTGGAAAAGGGCTGGCGTGATGTCATGTGTGCGGATGCAAGGGCTCAAGAAGTGGTTGGGAGGCAGATGTGCCAAGTTGGGGTGCCCAGCCAGGGCTCTTCCCTTGGAGAAAGCAACATCTTGCTCATCCCTGCACAGGGTCTTCACAGGGGCTGTGATTTTTGTGCATGCGATGCCTTTAGCCATATTTGCTACTACACCCCCTCCCTTGGGGATGGGCCTTCTAAATCTGCAGGTGAAAAGCCAGGGCTATTTATAGGCAGCTTTGTGGTGAGCTAAGGGTATGGAGCAAGGTTGAAATCATCCCTAGACAGCCAGAAATGGTAGCTGAGGTGTCTGGAGAGAGAAAAAAAAAAAAAAACATTTTTGATTTCCATTTATGTGGGTAAGCGTTTGCACGTGTGCTCGGATGCGTCTGTGTTGGATCGTGCTGCCGGGAAGGTGTCCCTGTGACAGCAGCTTTCCAGGCTTGGTCCGGAGCAGGGCGCGAGGCTGATGGATGCTTTGCAGGCAGCTCTCTGCTCTTGTGTTGGTTTTATGTTTTCCTGGCTGTATATAATAACAGCGTTTGTTCTGCTGTACTCGGGGAGCTGTAAAATACAACCTGTGATCTGGACGTCAAGCATGTTAAAGCTGCCTGCAAATGTTTTGGCAGAAACAGTTTTCTGCAGAGAGAGATGTAAACATTCAAGAAACTCAATGATTTTGTTAGAAAAATTGTTGAAAGCATGTGTTACTTTAAAAAAAAAATGAAATGTGTTGTCTTGATAAGTAAATGAATTTAAAAAGTAGGCCACAGAGTCAACTGCACTTGATGTAAAAAAGCAGCTGCTGAAGAAAACCTGCTGGCTTTGGCAAGTCTTAAAATGATTTTTTTAAATATTTTTTTTCCACTGGAAACTTTGACTTTTCCATTCTCTTTCAAGCTAAAAGGAATCTCCCCAAAGCTGTAATATCTCATCATGGTGATTCCAGATTTCAGCAAATTGTACCCACTGTTGTTAATAAAATATTTGGAGCCATCTATCTGACACCAGTTGAAATTGGTGACTGTGAACTGGCCTATCCAAAATGCTTAAAGGAGCAGCGCCTCTAGCAGATGAATTTTACCCATGGTGCTAGCATGAGAAGCACGGCCAGGGAAAGGTGGAGGTGGCTTTGGGGAGCACCCACTTAGCTGTTATGTTACAAGCTCGGGGCCCAGAGATAATTGCAGCTCTAACTGACTTTTATTATATTGTGGTTACTCCCAGCCTACTTTATTGAAACCAGATGCTCAGGCCATTGGAGAGACATAAGCCAGGTGCTGACTGACTGACTTAAGCAAAATATCCCTTGACTTCATGCAGGAGTGAGTGCAATCGTAGGGAAGCAGGAGCCTGAGAGGGGTGATGTGAAGAAAGGTGGTCCCTAGGCCTTAGGACCCCAATCAAGCTTTTAATGTTGCTTTGAGGCTTGGCTTGTGTGTTGGCAGAATGCAAAGCTGCTGAAGGGGTCCAGGCTACTGGGGTGTTCTGGAGTTACCCCCTCGCACAGCAGTAACATGTTGCTATCTGTGTCAAAAAGCTGGGAGTAGTCTCTCCCTTTTCTTTCTGCAGAGTGAAATTATAATGTTGCTTTGAGGCTTGGCTTGTGTATTGGCAGAATGCAAAGCTGCTGAAGAGGTCCAGGCTACCAGCGTGTTTAGAGTTACCCCCTTGCACAGCAGTAACATGCTGCTCTCTATGTCAAAAAGCTGGGAGTAGTCCTTTCTGCAGAGTGAAATGGGAGTAGTTTGGGATCAGAATGAACATTTGTGTGGCTAAGATCAAGGTATTTCCAAAACAGTGTTTCCTGAGTGCTTTGGGTCTGCATTCTCCGCTTGGTTCATCCCTTACTATGTGGCTGCCGCTCCGCAGTAAAGCACTCGTTTTGTTCTACCTGCCCTTTTCTACCTTCCCCTCCTTTTTTGGCCTCAGAGAGCTGCTGGCTTCCTGGAAAAGCTGAACCTGGGCATGGGAAGCCTCCTGGCTGCTGTTCAGGCAGCAGGTGAGCCATGGAGGAGCACAGGGCAGAGCCGTGATAGCCCGTGCTTCAGCCTTGCCCAGGCATTTTCAAAAGAATCAGAGAGCTGTGGAAAAAATGGGCATTTTCATGCAAGAATTCTCCCTGCCCAAGAGCTGCTCCGTCTGTCGTCCCTGGCCACAAAGATGCTTTTCTCCTTTCCTCCGCATTTGTGCCGGGCGCAGTGGTGCCACTCCACATCTCAGGAATTGCTGCGGCTCAGTAGGAGCTTGGTATGATGTCAATGTTTCGAGTGGGTGAAGCAGAGGAGGCAAAAATAGACGTTTAGACATTTTTCCAGTTGTGCCTTTTTGAAAAGGGGTATTTATAGCTCGGTGCATAAACACAGGCTGCCTTTGTGAGCCCGCGTGTCTTTGCAATGCCGTGCGCAGCCTGCGCCGCCCCGGCCGACCCTCGTGCTGCGTCTGCAGGCTCCTCCAAGCAGGAGACTCCATCTCCCTGTTCCCCACTATCAGCACTGGAAGGGTTTCCAGTCTACGTATGAAGTGCCCACAAAGAGCTCGGATGCTCAGGATCAGATCCCTTGCAGCAAGCTGTCCTGGCTTATCTCCAGGATTTAGATGCATACTGGGGCCAGACACAGAAAACTGAGTTTGATTCTGACCCCAGGACATTTTTGGGGTCACCCAACGTGTTGGGCTTGGGGTGCTTTCCGCCTCATTCAGCAGCAAGGGGGAAGTTCACTGTGGGTTGTGGAATCCTCCGTGTGCCTCCTTCTGGAGTGAAGCTCTTGCTGTGGGGCCTGTGGCTTTTTGGGGAACGGGAACTTTGCGGTAAAAAAGTGATGTTTGAGCAATAGTTTTTTCAGCAGGACAGTGTATTTTGTGGACCAAGGTACACAAAGCTGTGGTGGTGTCCAGAAGGAGCTGCTGGGTGGAGGTTGAATGCTGACTTAAGTGGGAGTGAAACTCTCATGTCTCTGCAATGTGAAGGGGGTGGGCGGCTGGGTGGGCAGAAAGGTGGGGTCTGGTTATGTCTACCTGCCTTTGCAAGTGGGTAGTGTTCAGTGCCTTCCAGGATCAGGTTCTTGAGATCAAGAGGGATTTAACTTCTGTACCTTAAAGCCTTTGAGGCAGCAAGAAACCGTAATGAGCAGCCCTGCGGATAGCCCGGCATGCTCCGTCCTGCTCCGTGACGCGTGTCTCCCAGGGTGTGCCTCCAAGCACTGCCAGAGATCTTCATCTCTCCTTGAGCTGTTTTCATCGTGTTGACAGCAAACCTTGCTCTGATCTCTGGCCTGCTCTCAAAGCTGCTTCATTACAACAATAAACTCCATTCCTGCGGCTTGTCTCACACGACTTATTTATGTGCAAGCTCACCAGGTTCACTATGCTGCACGGGCAGGCTTGGTGCAAGCTCCAAGAGTGGCACTGCCTTGCTCACATTGCCTTGCTTGTGTGACCCTGCTCGCACCGTGAATGGCTCTGCTGGAGCAGGGTTGCCGTTTGAATTCCTCTCCTCTGCAAAGGCTAAGCCCGGAAAGGCTTAGCATAAACCGGCCCCATTTGAATTTCCTGAACTGCCCAGGGCTGAGATCTAAATTCTGGCTACAGGAAAACCATGTGGGTGGGTCATTGCTTGCAATCTGTCTTTTCCAAGGGGTAGCTTGGAAATGCAGTTTCACCCCTCAGCAGATCAGCGCCAGGGATGGAAGCCAGGATGTCTACAGGCGTTTTTGCTATGTTCACACTTTGGTTCAGGCCTTGTCCGGCCTCCCTCGTGGTGTAGCATGGAGGGGGAGTGGGGCAAGGAGAGCCCAGATGTTGCAATTTATGTGTTATTGTTGTTGTTTTTCCCCAGGGTGATCATTTCTCTGTTTTTCCTCTCTTTGTTCTCCCCATCTCATCTTTATCCAAGGTGCTTCATACTACAGTGAAGATAAGGACAACGCTTAAGTGCTGGGTGAGATTTCCCTGGCTCAAATATAAGGGTGAATCCCTATGCGTTACGCTCACAAAACCGCACTGGTAGCTCCACTCAGTCTTAATGCATGGCGTGCCGTGTTCGAGGCTGACCTCAGCTGCAGTGAGAATCTCGGCTGTGCAAATAGGAGCGTAGAACAAGGGTGTTTTACACTCTTCTTGTAATGGAAAATTCTCACTGGCTGAATGAAAATGGTCTGCACAGTAGAGGCTTTATTACAGGCCTTACAGTTTCTTGTTGAAAACCTGAAAGCCACAAACTGATTTTTGGTTTGGTTTTGACCACAGATTTTCAGATTTTAAATTAAAACAAAATACCAGCAAGGAAAAAGGTATCTTTCCAGTGAGCATGGGGAAGGAGAGCAGAACGGAGTTCCTCATCGGCAATGTTGGGTTCCAGCAGATCTCTCATTTGTGAGATCTCTCATTTCTCTCTCTCTCTCTTTTTTTTTTGTTGTTGTTGTGTTTTTTTTTTATTATTATTATTTTTTTGCAGAGGTGGGACCATGCGCCCTTGGTGGGAGCTGCAATGACCCCTCTGCCCCTTGCGTCCACCCTCCCCATTGGTGCTCATTGACCACGTGCCAGGAGCTGGTGGGGGCTCTGCACACAGGAGGAGGAGGGTGGCAGCAGATAGATCCTGTCTGTGTGGCACAGGTCACTGTCACGGTGGTCGGGAGCTAGAATCAGGCCTATAGCCCTCAAAATACAGCTCCCTAAATGACAAAGCAGGATAGTGGAAGAAAAAGCAAATAGGAAAATTCTTATTTGCAATCCAGGCTTTGCAGTTCTCCCAGGACTCCCGCTTCAGGATGTTTGTGCCTGTTCCTCACATGGGGACATGCCGCCCGCGTGGCGGGGAGCGTGGACGGCCGTCCTGCTGCAGGAGCCCTGCGCTTGAACGAGTTCCTCCTCAGCCTGGTGTCCCCATTCCCCGGGCAGCCTCAGGGCATGGATGGCATTCCAGCCACCCGCAGAAATCATGTCAACTAAAAGCAGCCATAAAACTCAGAATTTTATTAATTATGTGCCTGTCTTCCACTGTATTCTACACTTCATGCTGTGGAGCAGAAGAGATCATCAGATGTTAACGCTCATGCAAGATGCCTTGTCCCTTCGCAGTCCAGCAGGCTGGTGCATGAGGCTGCTCTTTCTTGCTTGTTCAACTGTGTTGGACCATCAAAAGAAATGTTTATGAAATGCTTTAAAATGTTCATAATGGTCCTGACTTGGCTTGCAAAGTTCAGCAGAGATAGCAAGCCATGTAGGCCCTTCTTAGCAGTTGCTGCTAAGCACAGCACTGCAGCACTTTGTCTGAAGATATGAGGAGCAAGGAGAAGAGATCCTGCAGCTCTCAGGATACTGTCCTGCCCTGCAAGCTTGGTAAATTCATTTACGACAGGCATTAATATAGACTGTTCTGGGGAACTGCTGGCCCTGTGCATGCACGTGCAGTTACAGGAGTGATGACAGCAGCACAGGGACCTCTCTGCATCCCTGCACCAAGGCGAGGATTGCGCGGGTCTGAGCTGCAGCCCTGGCCATGGCTTGGGATGGTCTCACCTGAGCATTTCTTCTCTCTGAGGGGCTGTCTCTAAATTCAGAGTGTTTTTTAGCAGGGCGACACCCAAAGCCATGGCTGATGCCCACCATGCCACTCTCTTCACTTTTCCATCTACCCATGCATGGATTCAGGAGCAGTTGTCCTGGAAAATGCTCTATCTGTCTCCACACAATAAATCTCCAGCTGATCCGGAGCTGGAAGCAGCCTGTGCCTTGTGGCTGGTGCTGTTCCCTGGGCCGTGGGGAGCCCGGCCTGGCGGAGCTGAAATATGTTCAGAGAACAGAGACGCTCTGTGGCTGCCCAAACAGTTCTGGGCTGTTGGCCAAACTCCTTCGGATGGATTAATGGCAAAATACAATGATGATAACAAGAGCTCTCATTTCCAATGGAGTGCTAATCCGCAGCAAGCGAGGCTCTAGACTGCTGATTCATTCCCTGGTGGATAAATAGGGATGCTCTGCGCACGCTGCGGCGTCTAGACAGAGCGCTGGGCACAAGGCAAGGTGCCGCTGGGGAAAGCCAGGCCGTTTGCAGGCTGCGTAAGCGTGTGTCAGCACTTCCATTTGAAACGCTCCTCCCTGGAGGATTTGACAGCACAACCATGCAGGAGTTACAGGGTCAGCCTCGGTAAAGCCTGGATGACGCAGGAGATTGGGAGAGACTGTTGTAATGGCCTCTTCTGGGTTAGAAACGAGGTAGAAATGATGCTAATAATAATGCTTTGCCTTCCTGCACTCTTGTATGATTGCAAAACTCTATTCACTTTGCAAATAGGAGTAATCAGAGCTCACATCACTCCCCAGGGAGCGGGCAATTATTATTTCCTTTGATTGTTATAGGAAAGTCTGTGTAATGCACAACGCTCAGCTTTGCATGGGGTTTTTGTGATACTCTGAAAAAATATATCGTGGTTGGGCAGCTTCACGGGCTAGATTGAATGCCCCCTGAAGAGACTCTCTCATGTCAGAAGTGTGGTTTCATGCAAACCCTGGTGCTTGCAGCCACGAGCTGTGCCTTCTCATAGCAGTCTGGGGCAGGTGACGATTCCTGCTTTTCCCTGTTTTATGGAGTTGTTCCTGGGTGTCGCTCCTCACCTTGCCATGGAGTCACTCAGCTCTGGTGTGGATGTCACCAGGCTGAAGCAGGAGCTAAACCTCATGGTTTGGTGCTTCCCAGGCAGTGCTCAGGCCCACACTGAGAGAGGGGCTAGTGCTATGGGGATGCCTAAGGAGCAGGACTATGAGGCTTCCCAAAGCCTGAGACATCCTGAATGTCATTTCCAGGCCCCGCTGGTTTCCAAAGCTTTTGGAGCAGCAACATGTTTTGCACAAGACTTTTTTTTTTTCCTCTCCCAGGGGAACACAGTTTCTAACAAAGATAAAAACCAAAAAAGAAAAAAAAAAACAGTTTTAATTAAAATTGAAGCTCAGTGGCATATTTTGCACTGCAGATGGCCATTACTCATCTAGGGAGATTCCTGGCCTGGTGATTCTCAGTTTGGCCCTGCAGAGCAGCTGCTGTTCTCCCTAACCTCTGCACTTGCTCTAATCTTTAAAAAAACCTACTTGTATCCGGATATTGGTTACCCATCAGCTTCCCATCCAGCCCCCGTTTCGGGCCGTTTTGGGCGGCTGGCCCACGCGTGTGCAGACTGTTTGGATTAGCGGGCGAGGGCCAGCAGACTGCAGCAGATTATTTCGGAGGCCGCTGGGATTAGTTTGTCTCCATCAGAGCAGACACAGCGGCAGCTTCTCTGGCCAGCGAGTGCGAGGTGGGATTTGAAGTAGGTGGAAAGTGCCTTTTCGCTTAGAAAGTGAGAATTGCTCAGAAATTCAGCCAGATCCTTTGCTTCCAGCACCCCAAATGAGCCAGGAGGCAAATTATTCTGAAACAGAAGGTAGTAATTGCGGGCTTGATCCCTCCAGACCAACATGAAGACAACCCCATTGGCTTTTCTCCAGGCACTCCGGTTTGTGCTGCAGCTGATGCGCTCTGTTCCTTGGTCTTCCCTGTAATAGAAGGCCTTCTGCTGTGGAAGAGCCCTGGCTGGCGGGTTGGCTTTGGGTTCTCATGCTCCTTGCTCTGCCCTGCGCTCGCGTTGCATCGCCGAAGGTGGCAACTGCCCTGCCGCTGGCTGGTGTCAAGATGCCTTCTCCATGGGTGATGCTGGGCTTGCTTGGTGCATGTAGGGAAGAGCTGGTGGGTGTATGTGGTTAGGGACAGCATAGGAGAGGGAAAAAGTTTTTTTTAACCATCTCTTCACTGCGTTTGGCTCATGCAAGCAGCTGAGTGGCCCCCTGATGTCTGGCAGGTGGATAAGAGCTTAACCTTGTTAAAGAAAGCAAGGAGGTAACAGGATTTAGAGGGCACGTAATAAACCCAAAGTGACCCTGGCTAGATTGAAGAGCAGATCCCTTGGGCCTGTCATGGGAACCGTGTTTCTGGGTGGCTCTTTGCAGCAGGCAGGGAGGGTTGGGGAGGAGGTTGAGCTCCTGCGCTGAGGCCTTTTGAGACCAGGCCATGCAAACACAGGAGCTGCAGGAGACACTTGCAGTACTTATTTCAACCCCTCTGGGCTCCTGTGGCTTCATAAATTGTAGTGAGTAGCCCATAGGGTGCAGTTTGGGTGCAGTGGAACTGAGCCTGCACCCGTCTGCCCCTGCCCACAGACCTGCGATCAGCAGCACATCAGGCAATAAGCAGAATTTCAGATGGCTATGTATGTTTAAGTTGTAATTATTAGTTTTTTTTTTCCCATAAAAGCAGCTTTTTACTCATTTTTTTTTTTCCCCATAAAAGCAGCTTTTTACTCGACTTGACTGAAATGCAAAGATACAAAGACTACGTTATCTATCAGCCCCTGGCAGGAGCAATGCAAAGTTTCCTTCGGTGCCACAAGCTGTATCACGTTAGTGCATACAGGAAATACTCATTGCTGATAGTCAAAGTGTTTCCCTGTGCCTCTCTCTTATCTGTTTATCTGGCGGCCTTTATACTGTGCTTGTAGCTGAGGGGATTTTTTTTGTCACTTGTGAAAAAGAGCCCACATCCTGCAGGGTACAACTGCCCCTGGGGCAGGATGGAGCTCCTGCACAGCTGGATCCAGGTGCACTGAAATGTATGGGGTGATTCCTTCTGCCTGCTCTTTCCTGTGGCCAGTGCTACTTGATTGCCCTATGCTTTCTAGATCCCTTTTTGAGAGTTCAGTTTCTTTTTCTGCTGCAACACAGATTAAGACCTGCAAATTGTTTGATGGGGAAATAGAGGTAAAGAAATAGGTGATGGCCCACAAAGAGACCCCAGCCTTCAAAGAGGAGAAATCTTCCTCCAGGGCTGTGTCAGAACTGGGATGTGCTTAGGAGAAATTTCATTTCTGTCAAACAGCTGGTTTTGGACAATCTCCAACTGAATTCTGATGATGAATAAGCCCTTTAACCCTGGAAAACTCCTCCTCTCCCTTCTGTTGTATAGCTTCATCCTCAAAGATAAATGGCCACACTGCCCGAATTCCAGGCCAGTCATCTCGCCTTCCATCTTCATACCTTTGGTGTGTGATTGCCTGAGGCTCTTTCTGCTTTTCTTGGAGAAAGAGGTCCCCTGGAAGTGATATGTTCACCACCTCGAGGAGAAGAGCCCTTTGCAAACTCCCAGCCCAAAGCCGCTGCATGTTCTCTGATGCCTCTCCTCCTGGAGTTGCATTTCTGGCCTTGTGAGTCTTGTGGCTTACTCTGGGCCACTCTAGTGTAGAACGGGTCAAGTTGAGTGCGGCTTCTTTCTTTCTTTCTAATTTGACTGAGGGCGCTTTAGATATGGTTGTGTCATCTGCTCCTTTCATTAGTGGCAAACCAGGGGCTGCCCTGGTGATGTCAGGGAGGATGTGGGTATTCAAGCAGCATGCAAACCAATGTCAGGACTCCTGCATAACCCTCTAGGATTCCTGTAGATGGCTGAAAAATGGATAATGAGCACTGCTTTAAGAGGTAGGATAAAATATATCTACATATACTGCCCATGTATCTCTCTATATATATCTATATATCTATCTATCTATCCGTATAAATAATATGTATGGTTATATATTGCAATATATGATAATCATAGAGAAATTTGGCCCAGAACAGCAGAAAAACCTGCTAAGGAGTCCACTCACTCTCACTTTGTATAAATAAGAAAAATGTGGCCTAAATCTCAAAACTATACTTACTAATGCTAAAGCCCTTCTGAAACATAGGACTGGGGCAACTTCTCTTAGGTTTCCTTGGCCTCCTGAAAGTCTCGGGTCCCTCTGCAGGCAGAGAGGGAGGGTAGTGGGTGCTTCCTTTCTGGGACAGGTGATGGATGTGAGTCATGCTCTGGAGCTGAGTATGGATGCACCATTCTCGATAACCTGACCTGACACACAAAAAAGGCCATTTTCCCAAACCGTTGCATGCCAACACAGACTGCGTTTCAGGAGCTGTCTCTGTGAACATCCTTGGTTTTGCTCAGTGGAACATTCATTAGCAACACGCCTGGTGAATACGGCTCTGTTACAACACAAATGTTTCAGAAACTAGAAAACCCGTTGGGTTATATAGGATTTCACGGCACTGTATAAATATACAAGGGAGTGAGTGAAGAAGCACGTGGGTGGTGCTGCCAGGACGGGGCTGCCGAGCTCCGTTCCACCCGCTCGACGTTTTTCCTGTTGCCGTTTTCGCCTTCCTGAAGCGCTCGTTGCTGCAGCAACACAAGCTCGCACGGGCTGCAGTTTGTGAATGAAAACTTTGGTTAAGGGAGGGAGTGACAGCGAGACCGGGCATGCAGTGCGGGCAGGTGTCCCACGGGTCTCTGCCATGCATCCTTGCCAGTTCCCTGGATTCCTGCCCTTCTCCTGGGGAAGGGATTGCCCTGGAGCTGGGATTGCCAGGTGGGCAGCAGCTGCTATGATGCTTGCACGGATGGAGCCGTCCATGTGTCAGCTCTGCGGGCCTTGAGCTTGCGCCTCCCCAGTTCTGCTTGCAGATTCCACCCGACTTGGATAAATCCAGGTTGGGAGGGCTTTTTGGTTTATTTTTCCACATCCAAAGCTTTCTTATATTAAGGGGAACAGCATCTGTGGTCTGAATTCTTGACTTCCCTAGTAGTTCCTTTCAGATTCATTTAATGAGCACAAATATGCTCTGTGCAATCCAACGTAAAGAACCTGCAGAGCCAAGAGCTGCTTTAAAGTGTTTGACAGTGTTAAAAAGGGACCATATTTTGTGTCTTGCTCTAATATTTGTGAGCAGCTTCTCAAACGCATAGTGCCGGTGACTGCTAAATATCAACCCCATATCTCAGTAGTCAAACAGGGCTAATAGTGCCAGTTGCCTCTGACCTGGGCAGAGCTGAGCACGCTACGTACTGGTCATATTACCCCGACCTTCTCACATTACACGGCTTTTTTCCTCTGGAAACTATAAAAAGCCCGTAGTGAAACTAAAACCACAACATAGCTGCTGACTTCTCTGAGGGCAGTTTCTTTTCCTTTATAAACGGAGAGTAGCAAGCGAGGGGTAGGGATTTTTGTGGCGGTGCAAGGAGCGCGTGTGAGTGCATGTGGGTCAGAGGGAGGAAGGTGACTGGGCTGCAGGTGCTTGTCGTTGTTTCTCTCACCACCAGTTCCCCAAGGATCCTTGTCTCCGTACTTAGTAAAGGGCCGAGAGCTGGGTGAGGTAAATTTGGGCTGATGAGTCACTTTAAGAACGAGCTTCAAGCACCACCTAAGCAGAGACTCACTGAGTTCCTTCTGAGTGGATATTCACAAGTTTCCTTACAGCTTCTAACGCCTGCCTCATTGCCCTCCTCACTGAGGATATTCGTCCATCCTGGAGGCATGTGCAGATATCCGCGGGCTGGAAGGAAACCTGAGCGCACTGCGGAATAGCTCCGAGAAGGCCATGGACTCTCAAGACTGCCAGCTCCAGTTGACTCCAAAAGCACCGTGTCATCACCAGGTGGCCGTGGTGAGCATGCACGAGGACGGTGGGCCATGCTGCTAGGCAGACAGGGCACCCCTGGAAGAGCGAGGCTGCGGAAAGAGGTCCATCTATTCAAATACCAAAGGAAAATATGGGAATGTACATCATGCCTTCCAAAGGATGGTGGGATGCCATGCTGAGCCTTGTGAGTTACCATGTGCTGGACTTAGCGGTGTCTCTTGGAACTGAGCCAGAAGTCCTAAAGCTGAGTTGTGCTGAGTTGAAAAAGTTTCCCAGAAATATTTCTTTCCCATTGTAAAATGCCAGTTCCTGGAAATCTCTCAGATGTGAAAGCTCTTCTGTCCAGAAGGTTACTGAGTTTCAGCATGGACCTTCAGAGAGGGAAAGATGGACACCCGTCACTCATACTGGCTTTCTGATGAGAGCTGTGGCCAGGTCTTTGACCTGAGCTCTGCCATGTCCAACTCTATGAAATAGCCACGTTGCCTTTTAGCTATTCCTGGGGAGGGAAGGCCTCAAAAGGGTGAAAATCACAGTTTGTTCCCACATACGACTCTTTCCAAAGCTATCCTGGATATTACCCCATAAGACAACAGGCTGTGACAGCTACCTTCTGAGCTGAGCACGTGGGAAGGAGGGAAGATCCCCCTGATCCACAGCGCTGGGGAAAGAACGGTGTGTCCAAGTGTGAGAGTCTCTTGAAGCAGCTCGTGATCAGTGCCTGGGTGTACGAGAGACCTTAGCATCCTCTTCTCATCTTCTCATTGTCTCGGCTCTTGTTTCTTCCCAAGTTGTCAGGAAATGGAAGGGTTGTGGTAGCAAATGTTCTCACTTTGCAGACCGTCTCTGCTCCCTGCTTGGCTCAGCTGTGACCTCTTGGTGGTGGCACATGTCCTCCTCTTCTCACAGCTCGACCCAGCACGCTGTGCTTTGCTTGCAGCTCTTGTTCCAGCTGTGTCCTGCCCGCACAACCCAGCACACAGCTGTGTGAGTCACCACCCTGCCTGGTGCACAGCGTGAATGTAACCATGTCACCATGAATGTCACCATCCGTCACAGGAAGACACGACCTTTAAGGCAGCTTTCTGAGTAGAGGTGCCCTGCATTGGGTGGCGTGTTGTGCATAGGGAGAAGCAGACCCACTCGATGCACGCTGTGTCTTCTGGCTCCAAACTCCTTGACACCTTCAGTGGCTCTTCCTGCTCGTGGCCGCTCCATTTCTGTTGCTGTAATACGGCAAAGGGAAACCACATGATGGGCAGCGTAGGATTTATCTGTACATCCTGTGCAGAAGCAGTGCAAGAGGCAGGGAGAGATTACGATGTCTTCTAGGAAACCCAGAAGTCCGGGTGTCTTGTGTTGTCCTCTGCAGGCTTTTCACTCAAAAATAGCTCTCTTTCCCAGCCTTGCTAAGCTGCATGCGTTCTTCCCACAGCATTTGGCCAAAAGAGAAATGCTAAAAATCTACAGTAGATATCTTGTGAAACCTCTAACTGTGACCCTGGCTGCTACCTCTGAGTGCAAAGCTACATAGTGCCATTGCTCGCTGTCTTGTAAACTGGCCTTTATGCATCTGTCTCCTCTAGTAGTCATGGTCTGAAGGTCTTCATTTCAAAATCATTCCCTAAATCCAAAGTCACATGGATACTTGGGGTGACTAAATCAGGTAAAAAGATAGAAACTTAAATGATCCAAAAGCATGGCTATCACTTGGACTAGTTGGGAATAGCCAGGGTATGGTAAATGCTGGAATGGTTTAAGGAAGCCACTATGCATGAATCTGCGTAGGATTCACTGTGCTTCTAGCTGGAAAAGCCAGGCAATACGTGGGATACAAGACATTGCACCGATTCCTCAAGGTGCACATAGGTAGCAGGTGACAGGGTGGATGCTCTCTAGCCCTTTTTCTTCTTCCTTTTCTTTCTGAGATCTCGAATCATTGCTGGCTGTCAACTTATCTGCTTGCAAACTCAGACACCTCATTGCTGTGTCTGCTCTTGAAGCCGAAGGCCAGGTCAGTGCAGGCAGTGAGGGGAAGTATAGACAGTCCATTTTCTCATAAATTCTCATAAATTAAACCCTTGGTTTGCAGTAATAGTCTTACAGCTGCTACAAAATACAATACACTAAAGCTCATGTTCATGTATTTGATTTTTTCTATTCCTAGAAAGGATGAAAAGAAATGAATAATAAGCACTAAGAAAATTCTTGCCCCTGAGAATTGCCCCTGGAAGATGTAAGGTGTGAACGCAAATTTGAGATATGGCAAATCTATGAGGACACAGCCCCTGTTAAGGTCGTAAATGGAAGTAAAAAAAAAAATCTTTTATTTATTTAAACATCAGTGTTTTTTTAATTGACATCTGATTTTTAAATCTCTTTCCCAGTAGTCTGAAGGTAAGGACATCTTTGCCTTCCCTGCTTTGGGATTTCCAGTGTGATTCTGAGGCCATTTGTGATGCCACAGAAATCCAGCCTCCTTTGAACTTTCTCCATCCAGTTGCTTTCAGGAGCTGTTTTTGCTTTGGATGTGAGTAATATAGGGAAGAGGTGTGTTTCTAAAGGTGAAGAGGAGTCAAAACACGAGAGCCACAGAAATTGAGATCTACCTTTTTATTTGTGGTTTTCACTTGTGGCATCCAATGGCTTGTTGTCCTGCTATGCTCTATTACACCTTTTCATCTGGTTTCTCTTCCTGTTTTTCTTACAAAAAGTCTCGAATGGCCAGCTGAAAATACCCCACCATGGTGTGGAGGCTCTGTGGAAGCCCCTCGATGCTCAGGGAAGGTCTGAGGGGTAAATGCTGGGAGCCTTTACTGAACCAATTCCTCAGCGTGGAGCTAGGGGGAGGTACCGTCTTTCTGACAAGATAAAAATCAAGGTTTTCATGACCCTAAAAAATTACAAGGTGTTTTTGCAAGAATAAAGATGTCAAGACCATTCGTCTGACTGAATGCTTATACTCCTTGCTAGCACTTCTGGCTCCAGCTATCAGTGTCCTTTAGCACTGAAACATCTGCTGCTTCTCCCCAGAGGTGTCTGCGCTGTCCTTGAGGATTGCGTGATTGCTGCAAAACACATCCCAGGTTCAGTCTCTTTCAAGCAATTTAGGAATCTTTGGGATGAAAGGTGCTAATTATGTAAATTAGCGGGGGGTGTACTTTCATGGAGATATGAGCAAATGATTCACTGAGGAGTTTCTTTTGTACCGCCTACACGCGCCGCTCTAGTTGCTGCTCTGGCTCTCTCATGTTGAGTGAAGGTGTTGGTCTGATAGGAAAAAGGTTTGAAAAAATCCCTCTTGGAGGGGATTCCCATGTCTGTGTAGGAGGGGGATGATGTAGGTGTGACTGTGGTTCTGACAGCCAGGCAGTGAGGGCACACTGAGGGGGCCAGTACTGCCTGCAGGCAACGCCTCCTGATCCCGCTATGGCCCCTTGAGCAGATAAGGACAAGCAGAAAGGGAGGTGAGTTGTTTTTCCTGGCACAAAACAAGCTGCGAGTCAAGGATTCCCTTTAGAAACACAGGATCTTCCCTCTTGCCTCAATGCAGTTTCCTGTTCATCCATGCAGGAAAACAGGATAAAAACATGAGCACAAGCTGCTTAGAAGATAGCACCATGAATATAAAAGAACCAGCATGCAGTATATCAGCTCCATCATCCCTCTGTTGAAATGAGAGCGTCTCCCTGCTGTGGCCTGGCTGTTGCTGTAGCTTTTGCATGCCTGCCAGTCTCACCACTGCACTCCTGCAGGTAGCTAGTTGGGACTTGCATGGGTTTTTCTGTGAGCGAGGAGATGCAGGGAAGGCGCCAAAGTCATCTGAGATAGTAGGTGATTGAAAATCCCCCTGGTACTCAAGGCACTTGTTGCTGAAGGTGAAGGACCAGGAGGCAAAGACGTGGGCAGGTCTTCTAGCAAGCTCATAATCCTGTTATCTCTTCACAGTGTCATTTGGATAATGTCCTAGGTGGCAATGGGTGGGGAGGCAAGAGCCAAAGGGCAGAGACGTTGTTTCAAAATCGCCTCTTTTCACAGTGTCATGGTAGGGTCTGGAGATGACCAGAGCGCTGACCTTCTCCCCTTGAGAGGCAAGTGGGAACGTCCCCTTGGCAAGTCCAGTGGGACTGGTGGGGACAACAAAGGGCAGCGCTGCATGAGAGGAGGGGGCAGCAATGGGATAAGGAACCTTTCCGCACTTTTGAGGCCAGGACTTGATCTGCAGTCACCCTGCAACTCCCCAGCCCTGGTATTTTTGTCGATGTTTCATGTTTTTCCTAACTTAACTCCTTTCCCACCAGGAAAACCTCCAGAAACCTGCATTTAGAAAATGCATATGTTTTTTAGTCATGTGCACGTGAAGAAAAATCATCTGAGGCATTGTGATTATGTGTTATAACCTAATTCATGGGGCTGCTTTATTGTAGAGCTGCAGCTTCACACCTAAGTTTTCTTGGCTTTGATTTTCTCTTTCATGAATCGGGTCTCAGGGGAGGAAACTGTTGAATAATACAACAATTTGCTTTGGCAGTTGTGTGCGGGTGCCGGCCCTCAGGCCTTCCTGAATATGGACTCAGATGTGAATGGCTCCGGCCAAAGGGTCAGCAGGGCCTTGGTCTATAACCTTAATAAAGATCTCGTTGAAGTAACAGTAAGCAAAGGAATGTGCTCACAGGTGCTCTTCAGCGATCTACCAGGTCTGAAATGCAGCAGATGGCCAGCACCAAGCCACCTTATGCCAAAGGAGACCTTTGGAGACCTCCACAATCACGTTCTTCACACCTTGAGGTCAGTGACAGCCCAATGGCACAGGCAGGACCCTGTGTTTGCCTCCGCTGTCCAGACACTTAGATGATTTTGTTGTTTCAAGCAAAATTAGACTGCGCAGCACAGTACGAAAACTAAGCGGTAGGAAAAGGGAGGAAAATTGCATTGTGTCTTTCTCTCTTCCCTCTCAATGACTTCTCATAATAAGCTGAATCCAATAATAAGACCAAAATTTGTTGCTTGGCAGGCTAGTGTTTTCAAGGGAGCTTGTCTGCGTGCGTTCTCTAGCGTCATTATGTCTGTTTGCATTACTGCAAGACGCAGCAGGGCAGCAGGCCAAGTTCTGGCAGCCTCCACTCTGGTTCAGTAGAGGTTTGGCTCAGATGTTGTGATCCATATCACTGAATTCTAGCTGGGTCTCAGTTTGGGGATTTAGTCAAGGCTAGTCCTGGACTCACCTCCCCTAGTGAATGGAGGGATATTGATCACAGAGGGTGCGTTGAGCCTGGCTTTCTCCATGTTTCATAGGGGAATGTGCTGTCCACAAGGAGACATCCCCACTGAGGTGTGAGTTATCTGGCTAGGCTCCCTTCCCAGCCCATGGAGAGAAACAGACCTTTCTAGGGCACAAATCTCATGCCAAAGGAGGTGCCTAAAATTGGTCCGATGAAATCCAGTAGTTCCCATAGATTATCAAGGGATTCTGCCTCTCGAGGCTTCCTTTGTCACTTTACAATGGCTACAAATGTGTGCTCGGAATTTCTTGCTAGAGAACAAAAAACAATTGTAAATTCTCATGACGCCCAGACCCTAACAAAATTTCATCCTGTCTGTATGAACAGGATCAAATCATTTGAAAGCATTTTTCCTTGTTGTTGCTTTAACCCCCATTATCACCATATCAGACGTTAGACTACAGTATCATGGCCCTTTCCCTGCTCTATTGCGTCCTGTGACGCTAGGAGGTCCAAGCATGGAGTGATGGAAAGGGAAAGGATTTTTGCTGGCCAACCACTGAGGGAATAGCATTCTCCTCCCAAGAAATCCCAGTTGTCCTAGCATAGCACGTGGCAAAGGGAGATGCCCAGACTCTACTGAAGAGCCACGGAGCTCGCCGGGGTGCAGCCCCCCATCCCTGACGTCCGTTCAGGAGATGCAGGCAGCTAAAATAACTCACACTTGTTCCAAGAAGCTATCGCTCAGCTATTGCCAGGAATCTCTCCAAGACGCTGTATGACTAAGACTTTGTAACTCTGCCCACATCTCAAGACTGTTTCAGGGGCCCTCGAACGCGGGGTGAAACAGCATAGAAAGGACTCCCTCCCATGTGGAGCAGCCCAGGCCGAGTGCTCCGGGGTGTCTTTGTGGCAGACCCATGTCCGTGTCAGGCTCATCATCCCTTCAGCGATGCTGCAGCGATGCACTTGTGTCACCGTAATAAACGGGGAAGGTCTCGGGCCTGCAGGGCAAGGCCTGGCCCGCGCTCGCGGCGCGCCTGCAGTGCCACTGTCACTGCGCCAGCTTCCTCATCCCAGCACCGCGCAAGCGCCTGGAATTTACTCTCAGGTTCAATCTCTGGTTGGCCCAATAAATCACTTTGCATGACAGAAAGCAAGGTTTATACAAACAGATGGGCCTGTTCCCTCCCTGGCAGCCGTTCTTCATCTTGGAGGTTTCCGCTGTTTTCGGGTTGCAGGCCCCCGAAATGACGTGCATGCTGTTACTGTGCTGCTTTTCCTGAGATGTAAATAACCCAGCCAAACAAAGTCATTTTATTAGCAACAGAAAAATCAGCTCTGCTTACATGTGAATGTCTTTCTGCTAGAAAGTGTTTTCATCAAAAAGCCACTTTTGGGGGGAGGAAAGTGAAGATAAGGAAGGTTTTGGTCAGCTGAAAAATGATCATGGTCTTTTTCTGGTGAAAACTCACAGTTTTTTAACTATAGTTCAGATTGCATGTTGGAAGTGTGGTTTGTGGACACATTCTTTGCTGTTGTTGTTGTTGCTGTTCCTGCAAGAAAACATGCAAAAAGCAAATTTCTAGTAAATAAGCTTCACTGGAAAACTGCCAGAAAAAAAAAATCGCAAACATACACTACATTTTCTGAATCTGTTTGAGGATGCTGTGATATCGTGTCTTCTACTCGCAGCGCATCACAGTGAAGGGGTAGAAATTGTCTCCTAAAACAGAACTTCAGGAGACAGAATGAGGACACAGTGAGAAAAAACTACCACTATTTCTGTGGTCAGAGGGGATACACAGTGTATTTGCTTTGGCAATTAGTGTAGCAACAAAAATACATAAAAATCACAGAAACATTTTGCATTCAAATCAGCTGATCAGCGTTGAAAATTCCCAGCCAGCCCTACCTGAATCCTTTCGTGCGTTTGGTGCATTTTTCTGCAGATCTCCTGTATCGACACTGATGCTACAGCTTTGAGCCTATGTTGACTGCTGATTCTTGATTATTAATAATTCAAATTAGTTAATGAATTAATATTGTAATATTGTAAAGGAAAGCAGGGTGCCCTGAGATTTATTATTGGTCTTTGGAGTATTACATTGTGTGAACCTTTAGCCCTGTATGGTTTTGGTAGGGTTGAATATACTGCTAGAGCAGGAAAAGCTTATAAAGCTAGAAAGCTTATGAAAGGACAATATATTAAACAATACAGAATTTTTCTATAAGGGTATTTTTTTCAACCCTTACTTTTAAGTAGGGAAATCCCATTGCTACATGACTTGATAGATCCACATTTGGATTTCCAACCTAGCTGATATATGTCACCCAGCATGCCAGCGCTTGAAAAATGCACATGGGGACAGTGCTTCTCATGCATCACTAATGGACAAACTTCCTCCTTGGCACAGAACATTTTTGGGTGGATGGGTTGCTTCTCCCACATGCAGGACTCATTTGTGAGTGGGGTCCATGGTCCCAACCAGCACTGGGTCTGCACAGGACCTGAAGAGATCCCAAGGTCTGGGAAGGGCCAGAGTGTGCATGTTTTGGGATGTCCCGTTATTTCCAACCCCTTTGGGTCACTGGGGCTGGATTATCAAAAGGTTGGATTATCTGCACGGTTATGGCTGATATAACGTCAACTGCAAATCAAGGGTGTTTACACTGGCAGAGGAGGAGCTGCTGCCTGGCTCCAGACAGGCACCCAAGGGTGCTGGCATGGTTTGTATTTCCTCAGCGACAGCATTCTTACAAAGCAGGTAGATTATATAGTGATTGTGTGCTGACGACGCAGGGGAGATAAGATAAGGCAAGGCGGTGCTGGCGCCAAGGATGAATCCCCACTGGGTTAGATTGCAGGACAGCGACTGGCTAGGCTGGCAGTCTGGTGCAATGAAGGCTTTAAATACAGGTTAGAGATGGTGGTTATATTTTAGAGTGATGCTCTCATGTAGCCCCTAGAAATTCTGGTGAAGTTTGGGGGCTGCAGCAGGGATGAGGAAGGAGAAGGCTTTTCCTTTTCAGGACAGGCCAGATGTGCACCAGGCATCAATCTCCCACAAGAACCAACCCCAACCAGGTTGGCACCTCTGCCAGGATGCCCTCCCACACCCTGGGTGAACCCAGTGCTGTTGAGGCTGGGTTGGCAGGGACCTTTGGAGATTTTAAACCTCTCCCTGTGTTGTGGAAGGACAAATGAATCATCTAGGGCAGAGCTGGGGTGCGTCTCCTTCAGCATCATTGACCGCCCTGCCCTTGCTGACATGGCCAGGTCTTGTCCTTTTTTTAGTGCTCTCTCGGGACAGGATGAGTAGAAGCCAAGATGATACTGGGCTCCATGTGAGACGGATAGGATGGAGCTGGAGGGTGCAAGCGCTCCTCCCTCAACTCTACTCAAATTGCGCATCTAGGAATGCTAAAGTAGCTGCTTTCTTGCAAAACTCACCTCCTTTGGCTGCAGAGGCAGAGATCTGTCCCCATATAACATGGGAATAGTCCTGCCAACCTCTGCGGAGTGCTTGGAGGTCTGCTGGAAAGAGGAGACTGGCCCGGAATTTATGTGTTTCTGGAAGGCGGAGATGGACACATGCCCGGGGCTTGGCTGCGTACAAGGGATGGAGGGCATCTGAGGGGAGAGCCACACAGCATTTGCACCTCACGAGGGAAGAAAAACACTTTTTACAGTAATACGCCAGATAATTGGAAGTCAAAAAGGATTTTTTTTGTTGTTGTTTTTTTAGCCAGACTCTCTTCAGTTATCTTAAGAGTTCAAGCTTTATATCTTCCATTGCAAGTGAATTTCTGTGTGCTTTCCTTTTGGGATCCCCAAATGCTTTGCAGGCAACGTCTCTCCAGCCCATCCCTCTTGAGGCAGAGCCCCTTGTAGTGGCCCTGTGCTAGCCAGGTGCTTGGGAAGACCTCGGACATCAGCCTGATGTCCTCTGTGCATGCAACCTCCGATACAGAAAGCACCTCTGGCTGCACTTTGCTTGCTCTGGAGGCTGCTGAAGGCTTTTTTTGCTGGACCATGGGGATGTCCCACTGGGTTTGTGGGCAAAGAGATGTGCTAAGTGCTTGGCTGGATCAGGGCCACTGGAGGAGGCCGCCAGTGTGGCCATCAGTGGCCAGATACTCATCTCACACAGCCAAGTATGGCCAAGCTCATGGGGAGAGGCTGCCTTTAATATCAGGAACACATGGAGGAATTAGTTACCTCTAATTTAATCTCCTGGAAGTCAAATAACGTCATCCCCATGAGCTCTGGACTCATTCCGCAGTCACAGGGAGGAGATGGGCACCTCCATCCCTCTCTCAGATGCCTGCAGCTGGGCGGAAGGAGCTGGGTCCCAGGCTGAAACGCGGGGCTGAACTTCCAGGAGGACCAAGGCAAGGAGCTCAGCTCTGCAGCGAGCGGGACACCCCAGGCATGGCCCGGTGCGCCTGTCGTGCCCTGCTCCGTCGCCGTGTGCCGTCACCGCCGTCCCTCCCGCTGCCAGCGTGGCTGCGAATCTGCCCCCGCTCTTTGTCGCCGCATTCCCCGCATTGCTTCGCTGGTGGAGCGAACGTCCCGGAGGAGCCATCGAGCCGCCTGCTCGCGAGGCTCCGGTGGCCGCACTCCCACCGCTCCGGCGGTCTCGGCGGAGGGCGCCGCCCGGGGGGG
>NW_010589249.1:0-18835 GCF_000705375.1 Tinamus guttatus | reverse complement strand
ACTGCCCCGGGGACAAAAGCCACTTCTGTGCCGGGGTGGGCCACGGGCCCCCTGCTCCTTCACGGGCCCCGCAAGAAAATGGCCAGTGTTTTGCAGCCGGGGCTTTGTGCGCATGCCTTGTCTGCTTGCAAAGGAGCTGGGTCTGTCTGCTTTTTTTGTGCTTGTAAAAAGGCATATTTGGCACGTGCTAAGAAGTCACACCAGTGACTCAAGAGCTTCTCTGGAAAAGCATTTTCCGCCCCACCTTGCTCTTCTGTTGAGCTGTTCATGAAAATCTATCTTGAAAAATGCCCCAGGGCAGATTTGCGTTCCTGCTCTTACAGCCCTAAGGCAGCGTTTGAACATTGCAATGCTGCCAAGACAGCTCTGTTTTCCTTTGGCCCCTGACATGTCTGGAGTTTTTCTTGAGGAAATACATTGAAATCAGGATTTTGACCCAAAAGCCAGGCAGCTTCCTTAGTAACTGGTCACCGTTGATGTCTTCTGTCCACTAGGGTGGTTTGATGTGAAGTCAGCGGGAACCTCGGGAGCCAGAAAGCCACAATCCCGATGTTAGTTGGCCCAATTTCCTTCATGGGAATGTATGGGTACATAGTGCAGTGTGTATATGACTGCTGGAAAAATGCACTGGGTGCAGGATTCAAAGCAAGTGTATAATACCATGGAGTTGTGCGCGCAGCCCACGATCCCAGGCAACCCAAGCCGTGTTTACCAGACGCCTCTCTGGGTGACTCAGCCGCCCTCCTTGCTCTTTGCATTCTCTTGGGCGTCCGTGCTGAGGCAGCGATTTTTCTTATCTTATCTCTGCACCTGCAGTCCGCTCTGCATCTCCTCCTTTCCCTGCGTCCGAGCGCTGATCCTGCTTTCCGCTCTGCCGGGTGCCCATGGGGACTCCTATCCAGGGATATGGGGATGGAGGAAAAGGTCTAGGTGGGAGGCAGCAGGTGCAGCGGCTGCGCTTAGACCACGGGGGGAAACATCTCGATGTGGGTGCACCTTGGTCCCCACCCCACATGGGTGCAGAGCCGCCACCCACTGTCCCGAGCCTCCTGGATGCTGCTCTGGTTCACACGGAGATGAGGAATTGCCTCTGTATAGGGATGTAGCCTCTGCGTAGGGATGTGCTGCTGCTGCTGCTGGAGGTTTAACGCAAGGCTCTCCCATAAATCTCTCACCGTAACACTGCTCACCAGGACATGTGTCCTCACTGCAGGGAGCAACTGGCAGATGTGCTCATGTGTTTCTATGTTTAAGAGAAAACAGAGCCCAGCAGGGGCAAGGCAGCTGGGCAGCTGCAGCGGCGCTGTGGAAATGTTTGCACGTTGTTCCTAAACAGAGAGAAACGGGGCGTGCGGCGCGGTGAAACTCCCCTCAGCACGAGGACAGAGGTGGCAGCGAGTCTGGCATCGCTCCAAAGTCCTCGTGGGGTGTTTTTACACCTGCTGGCACTTTATGAGCTGTCACTGGTGTGGAGATGAGCCTGTGTTGCAGGTGGGGCTGGTAAGGGAGGTCTTGCTGGGTTTCCCTGCCAGTGCTGATTGTGTTTTTACTTGCTTAAAGTCTTGCCAAGCTGCGGCCATTGGGTTGTGCATTTTTCATGATGCCTGTCAGTTCCCTCTTCTTTTTTTGGAAGCTCTTCAGGGAAGAGTTTAGCTCTTTCCAAGAAGACGGTCTGAGCATTTCCCTTCTCAGCAGGCTCTCCAGCACAAGGTGGAGGTTGCAAATTCATGAAAGGATGGAGTCCACGTTTTGCTTTTGGCCATCCCGGGAGAAATCCCTTCACGTTTGGCCATGTTGAACCTCTAGTAAAATTGATAAGATTTAACCTTGGACTGCTGTGTGCCACACTGATGGGGCACAGGAATGGGACCTGGGCCCGCAGTGCTTCTCTGCAGCTGCCTTGCTGCAGGATGGAGATAGATTGGCCTGAGGGATGGACAGCTCAGGGAGATGGATGGAAGGGAACGGTGGCCAAGGTGAGGGAGAGAGCAGGGCAGACTGCAAACCAGGGGAGAAGAGGTATGTGAGGGGCCAGACAGGGAGTGGGGCAGGAGGACGGGACAGGCAGGAGAGACAAAGACCCACAGCTGTGGGGCAAAAGCCCAAGTCTATGTGTCCATCAGCAGATGTGTCTTGCATCCCATCTTCCCATGGCGGCTCATAATTCAAGCTACCACTTCCTTCCTATATGTGGGGATGCAGGGACTTGTGTGGTAACTTGCAGCCCTGCGTAGCAGCACGCGGTGCTTGCTGCTGGTAGTTCTGTTTCTGTAGGTTGGCTATAACCACCCCAGGACATTAAGGTGCTCCCCTTGAGACGAGCCATGGTTGAACTTGCAATGTCATCCTGGAGCCTCCACGCTGGAGCCTGTGGTCAGAGTCACCGCGGCTGGAGAAGGTGTCGCAGTCCATCTTCTGGCATCTCCAGGCTTTTGAGTGCTCTGTGAGACTACGTGGGGGCAATCAGGGCCAGCTTTTCTCCTGCCTTTTCTCCAAAAGCTGCTTTAGCTTTTGGATTTGCGTAGTGCTGGGCCTGCCTTGTGCTCTGTGCTTGTCCTTCCAGCTAGGCAACAACAGGGCTGGTCTACGTGGGTGATGTGTCCCTGTAAGGTTACAAGCTGGCATAGTGCTGCAGCGCTTGGGCTGCACCCAGATCATCTCAGACTTATTTAGACAGTGACTCTTTGCTTCCCTGTCTCTAGGATTAACACAGGAATGTCCGTCAGCAGCTGGAATGAGCTGCAGAAAACCAAACCCATGATAGGTCTTGCAAAAGATAAAGATTTAGCCAGGGGCTGAAAAGGAAGATCTTCCTCATCTTCAGCAGCCTGGAGATGGACACACAGACACGTCTGTGGGGAGGACGAGTTATCCTGCAGGGCTCTTACTGGAAGGCTGCTGATACCAGGCTGGCCTGGCTTCACTCAAGCTGACCCCAGCAAATGCAGCCTGATGTAATTTGTGTAATTTTCTGTTAGTGTGATGTCTGGGTCCCACTACTGCCGGAGCTTTCTCATGGATGAGGCAGACAGATCAGGATCCAGCCCTTGAGCCAAGGGGGAGAAAACATGATTCATGAGAGGGGCCCAAAGCGGCACCTCCATGGGGGGCTGAGCTCTGCACCATCATTTTCTCACTGGTTTGGATCTGCCTCCGTGCCCAGCAACACAACCTGACTTCCTTGGACTAACTCCTGCTGGCACCTGAATTCTGCATCCCAAGGATGCAGAACTGCTTCAAGCTTTGCCCAGGGCTGCATCATGCCCGCATGGCCAGGGCTGCATCGTGCGAACAGCAGTGCTTCCTCGCTAGGACAGGCCTCTGCATGGAGTCTGGATGTGGAAAAATAGTTTTAAGCAAGGGAATAAGTTAGGGCTGTCACTAGTGCTCACTAGTGCTGGATACAGCCTGTGGGTCCTAGCCACGAGTCTGGTGCAGAACAGATCTCTAGATGTCCATATGGTTGATGAGAATAGACTGACTCCCTAGGAGAAAACCCCTTTTTTCCCCCTTTGCTCTTGACTGCGGGGTGTTTCCAGCGAACTCATGTTTGCTACCAAAACCCCAATGAGGACAGAGTGGCCGAAGGTTGGTTGCTGTGAGAAAAACACAATTTATGGGGTTGTTTTGAGTTTTTGCATCTAATTAGCCTATAGTCTTGCTGTGTGCAGGAGCTGATCGCATCATCTTTCCTGTCCTCAAGATGTCAGCATGCAGGGCTTCCCCTCTGATATTTTTTACACTCTTTTGGGGGAGTGCTCTTGAAAGCAGAGTATTAACATGGCCTTGGATATATGTGCATCTTGTCACATTGGGTCCAGAGCATTTGGGTCACGTGAAGGGCTTATTACAAGTTTTGTTGATATAAAGAAGTAGAAAATGAGCCACTCAAACCTAGGAACTAGCTATTTAATCTAGACTAATCCACATGAATTGAATACAGATGAAATTCCTCTGAACCTCTCTGCAGCCTCTTCACAGAAACTTTTAGTATTGGAGTACAAAGCTGGAAAAAGTACAGGCTCGATTTCTGTCTTCATTGCTTATCTAATGGCAAAGCACTTCAACAACAGTGAATAAAGGCTAGGAGAGACTTCTTTGGGACGAATGGGATAGGAATAGCTCAGTTATTTAAGTCACTGACTAATTGTTCTTAGTGTTATTTTCCACATGAAAAAAACAATTTACCTGAAATTGAGCCAGGTAGTAAAATGTGCTGATTTCTACCTTTTTTTTCCAGCAGGAAAAAAAAAAAAAAAAGAAACGATTTGTTTGGGCAATATGAAAGTTTCAGCACAGGCAGAATGTTCCATTTCCAAAGTGCCATTAAAATGAATTTCATGTAGATAAGGTTGTAAATTTTAATATTAAATTGTCTTCATAGATTGTATAATTCTATGTGCAAATATTGCATGTCTTATATAATTTACATAAAGGATAGGAGTAAAATGAATAATAAAGAGAATTAGAGTAAAACCCCCAAAGTGAAATGTTCCTATGTGGTTTTAAATTGACTGCGCAGCGGGGGATTTTCACTTCTTGGCAAATATAAAAGAAATAGCTTTTTGTGAAGAACTGAAATCAATATCTCTCTTAATATCAGGATTTCCCAAGTCGTGGAAATTGTTGTTCCTGGCCAGCTCTGCTCACGATGTATTCTGCATTAATTATTCACCATGGTCAGATATAATAGGAGATAACTGACATAGAGGAAGTCTGGGACAACGCTGCTGCATTAAAGCAGTGTCATGTCCCCAGCATGGCCAGGGACATGAAGCGAAGCAAATAGGATGGCCAGCCTGGACGATGGACGCTCCTCTGTGGCTGATGGTTGTGGCTGTGTTGGTAGGGAATGGCTGGTGTTTCAGACCCTGCAAGGTAGGAACAAGCCAGATCTGAGAGGGCTTTTGTAGCGGACCCAGCTCAGAAACTGAAAAATCCTGACGTGGGCCAAAAAGCACAGAACGCTCATCGTGGCTTTTGGCTGTGCCTCGCAAGGATTGAGCTGCTGCTGCTACAGCAGTAACTGAGCTGCCGCTTTCAGGAGCCAGAATCAGCTTTTGTTTGCTTTGTTTAGCAAAATAATGAAATCCTTATTGTCTGTGTGTGTGTTTCTGTGAGGACTGTAAGGGTTTGCAAGGAGGACATGCAGGGAAGCCACGAGCGCTGTTTTCTTGCCTTGACTGAGCTGTCGTCCAACAAAAGTGAGCAAATGGGAAGCTCCCGGTGTCTTGCACATGCTCATCCTGCACTGGGTTCTCCAGCGTCCAGAGAGAAAAAACTGGGGGCAAAACTTTATCTTTAAGGTTTCCAGAGAAATTTCTTAGTTGGTGTTGCTGATGGAAAGGGAGAATGCAGAGGAAGGCATGAGCAAGAGCCCCATGCCCTCCGGATGCTGCACAGTGCCAGGATTTTGAGGCCAGCCCTGGCTGCCACGTTCCTGCAGCACCAGATGTGTTCCAGGGCAGTGAGAAGGCTTTTGCTGAGGGAACACGGCAGTTCAGGTCAGCTTCACTGCAAGTAGAGTTGCTGCTTTCATCACTGGTGAGACCCTTCTGATCTTGAAGATAAGTTTCTGCCACATAATTTCATCCAACCATTTGCAATTTAGGCTTCACTGACAAGTAATTTGGTTTTATAGTGATACTGAGATGTTTAGTTTTGCTTCTTTTAAAGCCCGATATCCTGTAGTCCTGTGCTTACGTTGGCATCTCCGCTGCCGTATAGAAATAGCCTCCTTTCCAAGGTTTGGGGTATTAGGCTTTGGCCACACGGACAGTGTTTAGTCTATAAGTTCAAAGGCAAGGCAAATCCATGTTATTTTATACAGTTCTCTGGCAGTCTGATTGCATCCTTACCTGTGAGGAGCTGGATTTATGCTGGTGCTGATGGTGCCCTTGTGATGTCTCGTGGGGTGTCATCTACAGTGACCTGCGACACAGCAGAAATGTGCATCTACTGCCCAGTTTAAGCTTTGAGCAGCATTCAATAGAAGAAATAGATTTCTCTTGTTGTCCCAGGGTGAGATTGGAGTCTTCTGAGAGTGTGCTGTCACCATACCTATGTCTTCCTCCGTGTTCCGCCTCTGATAGGACCCTTTGGTGGCCAGAAGGTTGAGGGAGCAGCTCCTGGCCTTGGCTACAGTGCTGATGGGAACCTCTTTTGCCCTCTCAACTTAGTGGCAAGTGATAATTGCATGAGAATTTCTCATCCTCAAAATTGTATTCACCTTGAAAAAAAGGTCAGGGCACCAGTACCCATCCTCAAAACCTTTCAAAAAGGAAAACAACTTTGGATTTCTAATAAAGCTCTGTGAAGCTAGCTGAGCAGGTTATTCAGGTTATGTAATTTTTTTTTTAATTCTTTTTCCTCACAAAAGTTTCCGTTGTGTCCAAATCCATTTTCCATCAAGAAAAAGTTTTGATGGAAAATTTTATACTAAATATATTTGAAGCCGATACAAACTGCTACCATAAAGAGGGAATGAATAAACCCTGTGGGAGCCACTCAACAAATTAAAATAAGTATCCCATAGCTTCACAAAACCTAAGGAGGGTACCTGAACTGAGTGCTGAGTTCCTGGCGCTGGGGTCTAGCTGGGCCAGGCACACCAGAACCCCTTAGTAAATGTCCAGCCAACAAATAAATTTGCTTCATTCAGCAGCTGGAATAGAAGACCTTCAAACTGGGCTGAAGCTTTCTAAATATCATTTGGCATGTTTTCTTTAAAGGAAGGATATTAATTCCAGCATTCCAACCAAAATCCCGAAATAGACGTCTCTAAATATAGCCTTTCGCCATCTCGGGGCAGGATGTTGTCACAAGAAAGAGGAGATGGGGGAAATTAGAAGTGCTTTCCCTAAATAGCCAGAAGGTAATTGTTCAGTAATGAGTTTCAACTCATTTCAACTCAGCACCTTGAGTGAGCTCACGCAGAGCGTCAAAGTCTCTTGCAGGACCTTTGGCTATGGTATGAGGCGAGGTGCAGCTGGCCCTTGGCTCAGCTCAGAGCTGCCAAATGCCCCTTGGATGGGGCCCAGAGCTGCTCGCCAGATCCTTGTATTTAAAGAACTGCTCCTTAGAGGTCTACCAGACTCACCAGAGTGGCTGTGATGTTGGCTTTCTCCCATCCAACTTCTGGGTGGTTAGAGGTGGTGGAGCAGTGAGGATGCCCCACTCTCACAGAGCTGAAGCCTGGGATGAGCAGATGATGCAGATGAGCTCTGTGAGTCCCGGCAGAAAGAAGCACAGATGTCCCTAGGGAAAATAAGGTTGTATGAGATGAGCTACTTCCATTCTGATCTGTCCTGTGATCTTAGGATCAGATGCTACCAAGCTGGAAGGTTTTGACGAGTAGTTCTGCATAATTTGGGTATGGAAAACATCCTGGCACAAGAACCTGAGATGAGGGGTTGTTTCCCCATGGCTCTCTGAGATCCTCAGGAGCTTTGGAAATCCCAGGCAGTGCAGGACACTCGGGCAGCACCAGCCCCTAGTATGGCAAGGACCAGACTTGCTCTGGGTCCTTCTCAGCATGGCAGAAGCTGTGGTTGAATTGAGTGGTCAGATGCATCTAAACAGAATGGCAAGATGATCAATCACACTCCATCTTGCGTCTCCCATGGAAATGCACTTCCCTTAGGATAATTCTCCAGCAGCCATCATGGGACCCTTGAGACTGACTGCAGCCCAGTCTCAAAGGTGACAGCCATTCCTCGTGGTTTCACGCTGTCAGGGTAAGGTGGTAACCCCCTCAGGCTAGTGAGGGGGCCTCAGCATCCACAGCGCAGGTCAAAACCAAGTGGTCTCATTCCCTTGGAAGCTCCCATCAACACAACCGAAGGTGGCCAAGAGCTACACAGCCACGTTCACTGTTTCACAAGAGTAGCGTAATCCCACTCAGGTGCCTGAGTCACAAGGCCAAATTCACAGGGGCACTTGTTCGAGTGGCAAAAAGTGCTCGTGTCCGGGTGAAACCACGTCCCTGCACCACAGCTTCCCGTGGCGTCAGCCCCTGCGCAGTCCTGCCCTTGTGCGTGTCCCCAGAGACTGGGCACAGCTGATGGTGACACAGACCTTCCCTCAGGGCTGGCCTCTGCCGGCATGCTAAGAATTTGGGGTCTGACTTATGATCCTGCCAATTGCATGTGTGCAAAAATGATGAGTCCAGATGGAGTGCATCCCAAAACCGCCTTGAAAACAGTGAGGTGTATTTTTAAACATTTTTGGCCTTACTGTTCTCTTTTAGGGTCACGATTTCACTTTTTTTCTGTGCAAATATGAGGCTTAGACGGGTACTTCCGAGTGAGAGATGAATTCCTAATACAGCCTTAGGACTCCAGGAATTGTGGCTTTAAGAAAAATAATAATAATAATAATAGATCACGGAACTCTTAACAAAACAAACAAAAATGACAACACAGGCAGGTCCTTCCTTCCTTATTTCTCATATTTCAGTTTTGACAGCAGAATTTAGTTCTCACAATTTATAAACACCCTCCAAAACGGAGCGCTTAACCTCCCTTGGAGGAGCAAGCTGTATCTTCTCAGCTCCCATTCTTGTACCCTGTCCTGGTACCTCCTCCAGGGGCAATATTTGAAGCATTTCTTTGTGTGATGTTAGTGTCCTATTTGCACTGAGTTTTTCCCTAGAGGTCAATAACTGAGCCCAGGTGACATTCAACATTAAATAGTGCTGGAAAGTTACCTTTTTTGCTCAGATACCAGCACACCTCAGGCTGACTTACTGTCAGCATGTGTTGGGGTTGCATCACGCAGGCTTCTGTGCTTATGAGATTGAAGTGCTGCTGGAATGGTGTAACCCCAAATATTTCAGGGCCATGTGTCAAATTTTAACAGTTGTGACGTTGACTTTGTAGAACTGCAGCTTTAGTTAAAAAGAAGAATTTGGGGACTCCCCTATGCTGCTGGTGGGAGATTTATCCCAGTTCATGTCTCTGGCGTGTCTCTGTTCTAGTTGGTTGTCCAGACTCACTATGTAGTTGGTGGCCAGAAATCGGCCCTTCTGGGGCACAACACAGCTCATCCTAGGGTAAAAGTCTAAAATAGGTCAGCAGAATCACTCCTTGCTATACCTGAACTAAAGGCACATTATAAGAAAGTAAATGAATGGCCTCTGCTTTTATAGCCCAACTTTACAACCGTGCTGATTTATGTATTCAGGTGGGTTTGAAAAATGTTGGCCTAAAACCAGGCAAAACTCACTGGGTTTGGCCGTTACTCACTTTATATTTTGGGCAGCACTCAAGCAAAACTCAAGGTGGGTGTAGTGAAACCGCAGAACCCCAAATCTGAAAGATAGCTTGCACGAAACTCTGAAAAGGCCACAGGAGCTGAATTTCACACTCCGGAAAGAGAGAAAAATAATAAAGTGGAAAAATGTGAGCTCCGCCAGGCTTCAGAGCTTGTTTGTAAGAAGGAACTCCTGCCAAAACGTCCACTCCAGGAAGGGTTATTCCAGCTGGATACGACCTGCCTCCTGCCTGAGTTGTCTGCAGTGATAAGAGATGGGAAACAAGCAGTGATAAGAGAGGGGAAAGCACTGCCGGGACACAGCGACAAGAGAACCTAAGTGAGTTATTTCTGCACGCCTGCTGGCAAACACCGTCTGCCTTCGCTGGCAGATCCCGGGGCTGCAGCTTTCTGCTTCATGTGAACATGTTTTCGTAGACAAATGGCCCTTTGGGGGTTTATTTGCTCAGGGTACCAGTGGCAAGGCCAGCACTGGCAGGAATAAATGCCATGCCTGAGGAATAAACGGTGCTTTTGAAGCAGCCAAAGGGGCTTGATCCGTGTGATGCTCCTGTCCTTATATTGAGACCCAGGTGCCAAAGCATACTTGCAAAAACAAGAACAAGCATCAGCGTTTCTTCTTCCCCCTCCGCCCTTCTTTTTTTTTTTCTTGTTGGAATAATCTCCAGGAGATAGGTCATTTTTGCTTCCGTACTATTTCCTCACAGACCACCCAGAAAGCATGATAAAAACCACCAGCACAGAGCTTGTATTCAGAGGAAGCAGAAGCAAGGAGGCCATGCAAGAGCCTTCGCACGCCAACTTGCTGGGGTATCACACCCAGCCTGACACCATAACCCATGCGTATTTATAACCTCATATTTAACCCCCCTTTATCATCCTTATGATCCGAGCCCATGTTTATATTCAACAGTGCCTATATTTTAAGCAGAAATTTCCCCTCTTTCCTAAAGTCCTGAAAAACCTTCCTCCTCCTCCTCCTCACCGGACAGGCAGGATAACGGGACACTTGTGCTCCAGTGCAAACGCTCTCGGGTGCATCGTGCTGGCGAGCCCCTTGCTCCAACGGGAGCCAGCCTGGCGGCGGGCAGAGCCGGAGCCCACAGCTCGAGTATTTATTTTGCAGCTCCCATTTGTGCCTCCCTTCCTGGTATTCAGTCCTTGAAAGCAGCTGCGAAGGGTTTCTCCACAACAAAGTGCTGGGCACATGACCCCAAAATCCTGCAGTGTTTTTTTCCTTTTTTTTTTTTTTAAATAGCCGCTCGGCTCAGAAGAAACATATTTTCTCGCTCTAGCCTGAAAGTGTCTTTTAAGGAGTTTTTAGGCGTGGATTGGTGGTGCTTTGTCCCCTGCTTTAGCTGCAAGGGAAGGGGCAGAAGCGCTGCTGGGGGTATTTGAGACACGTGGAGCCTTTGCCCTTGGTTTTGCTGCATTGGCCACCGATAAAGCCCCATGTGTGTAACTTGTCCCCCGAGCGATGTTTCACTTCTGTGCTCCGCTTAGCTGTAGCTGTTAGTGCTGATCCGTGGTCCCTGCGTGTGCGTCAGGAAGTCGCTTCTCACCAAATGGTGGGAAAATGCAAAATTCTTGCTGCATTATCAGCTTTGTTGCAAAGATTTTACATCTCGTCTTGCTGTTTCCTTCATTATTTTTATCTCATCTGTGCTCAAATCAAGGCATTTTGACTGCTTTTTGCAGCGGATGTACACACAAGCTGATGACATTTTGGCTGGCTATGCTTACCCTTACCAGTGTCCTTTTCACTACCCCTGGGTGATGAGTTCCTGACCTCACGATTTGTCTGTCGGACTTTTCCATTCCAAAGGCTGTTGGTGATGCTGGAAAATCCCCGCCGGGCTGTCGGGCAGCAGGATGCACCACAGGAACAGAGGTCAGAGAGCAGAGGCTTCTTTGCTGTAGCTTGTCCTGGAGCAGGTGCGAAATGAGATGCAAGAGGCCGAATGATGCTCTGTTAAGAACACCTGCAGATCCCACTCCTGGGAGAGCTGGGCTGTCATGTTGTGATAGTGCTGGTGATGCTGGTGGTATCAGACTCTTAACATCCTAGGAAGAAAGCAATGACATGCAGAAAGTTAATGTAGATTAGGAAAAAAAAAAACAACTATTTTTCGAGCAGATTCCAATTCCACCAGTGATGTCCACCCTCAGCCCGTGTTTGGTCAGGGAACAAAACCTGCTTGCAGATCTTGGTGCTGTTAAGCAGAAGCGATTGATGCACCGATGGGTACTCAGCTAAGGATCTAACACCCAGCTTGCACCAAGGGCCTCCGAGGAGGCATTTCAGCCCACACAAGGGCTTCTCCTGTGCCTAGAGGAACCGGTGCAGGTTCTGACTCTCCTGCGCTGGGGTCACAGCAGATCTGGTCACGCACGGAGCAGTTGGCCAAAGGAATCCACCCTGCAGCCCCTCTTGGCAGCCCCTCTGAGCTGTGGGCTCTGCAGATGGGATTTGCTGCTGCTGGGGAGAGCAAATCCTGCTGCACTCCAGGTCTCGGAAAACCTGAAGCTTGCCAGGGGGAAACCTCAGGGATTTGGTGAAAATTAGGAGCCCTTTCACAGGGGCCAGGGGTACTGCAAGAGCAACATGCAGGCAGGAGCCCTGGGGAGGCTGCTCTTCTCTGGCCACTCTTCAGCCTCATGTGTGTACCAGGACCAGCCCAAATTTGTGCCATACATTATAATTGTGCCTTTTCAGTATGTTTTAAGGTGAGATTCAGAAAGGAGCAGTGGGATCCAGAGCATAAATGAGCATCATTTCTTGTATCCAGGTGAAAATCACAGCTATTGACTCAAACTCTAAACAGATACAGCCCAGATGTGCCTTTTGGAGCAAGTATGTATCATGGTCCAGTGTTCAGAGCTGGAGGCCTTTGCTTTACTGACCTGGGTGATCTAAACACTATGATCCTCTTGCCACTTAATCTGAGCAATTTTCATCCCTCCAAATGCACCAAAATTAATCTTTTTCATAAGATTGCTCAGGATGCAGTCAGAAAACCCCTTTTTCCCTAAACTGCATGAAAATATCTGCCTCTTACAAGGGAAGAAACCCATCTTCTCAACCCTGCTTTCTATTTTTCTTTAGCAGACACCACGTATTCCCTCTGGCTACAGGGGCCACAGTGTTCCAAGGATAAAAATGACATGTAATATGAGATAAAGTATGGGGCAAAATATTTGTGTAATGAAATCTTAATGGTCGTTCTGAAGGTCTGCTGCAGGGCAAGGCTGAAAAGAAATGTTCCTCCCGTTGGGCTGTCACAGGGTGAGCAGGGACACAACGGAAACACTCGCCAGCATAAGAGAAAAGGTGTTTTCTTTCACTGGGACATTTGATCTGCCATTTATGGCAAAGCAAAAATTCAATCACAATTTGTCAATATTTTCACAGAATGATTAATCACAGAAGGATTAATGTGGGAAGGGGCGTTTGGAGATATCTAGCCCAGCTGCAAATTTTGTCAAATTTGATCTGGTTGTGGCTGTCTGAGCTTTCTGCAGGCGCTCAAAGGAAACAGTTTTACTTTCTTCCGAAGTCGTAAACATCCTCCGTAGCCCGCACGACCCCAGCGGCCGCTCGTGCCTGGGAGTGACGCTGACCTCGGCCGCTGACGGCCCCGGTGTCACGGACTGCGGCCAGGAATGGACCCCGCTTTGTTCCAGCCTCCGCCGCCGTATCCATCTCTGGCATCCTGTGACAGTGATAAGGGCCGGTCACAAACATGGTAGCAAAGCGAAATGTTCCTAAAGGACAGGGCAGCTCAGATTCAGGCTCCAGTTCCAGCCCAAGGCTTGGCCAGGCAGGGTAGGCGTGCATGGAATTTTTGCTTCATTTTTAGCAGAATAGGCTATCGGTGAACTCCTTGCACAAGTGTTACTATCAGCATTTCCAGTGCCTAGCACAGACTGGATGGTGTTTTAAAATAAATAATATCCATAAGGGCTTTATACACTTTTCAGCAGCGTATTACTAGCAGAACTATTCAGCCAAGTCCTTCTGTGTTTTGGAAAGTTCAGATAAGAGAACTTGCATCTGAAGTGTTGAGTTTGGGCTGCAGCCAAATGTGAAGTCCCCTTGGGCAGAGCAGAGCAGGAGAAGGGATGGAGAGGAGAGGACGTGCCCTGTGCTTTCTTCCATCTGTATGTGCACGTGTGAGCAGCTCGCTGCATCCCGAGCTGAGCACGGGATAGAGCCTGGGGGAAAGGACACGGCAGCATCTCCCAAGCCAGCACCATCCCGCTTCTCCTGCTGCTGCGTGGCCTGGGGTGCCCCGCATCTCTTTCTTGCTCTATTTATTGAGCCTGTTTCTTCACTGAGCCTCACTATGCGGCTGGACACATCCAGTGCAGTGCTCAGTGCTCACCCTCGAGGCATCGCCGCTGTCTAAACACAGGTACTAGGTGAGCTTAAACGCAGGAGCAAGGTGATCTTAATACACTGGCAGCAAGCTTATTGCAAACAGTCCTTCAAGGGAAATTTACAGTATCTGCTGAGTATTTACTAAAGTATCTGTGCACTGGAAGAGGCTTTTCTTTATCCTGACCTGCAGTAGTGCCTGGATGGTGGGGAAGCATCCCAGCACCTCATTAGCACAGCATTGCACTGATAGCAATGCCACCCAGGCCATTTTTTTTCCTGGACCTCCATAAACCTCAGGGGTAGCTGTCCTGCTACAATTACTTGGTGTACTTCTCCATGTGGACAAGGCCTATGGCTCTGTCATCAGTTGCTTTTCTGCTCTGTACAAGGTGAGCAGAGGCTGCTTTCTCTGGCCTCATCTTCCAGAGCACCAGGGAAAGGCAAGCGAGTGTTTTTATTTCAGTGGGCATATGGAGAGGTGCATCACTGCTCTGTTAATATTTAATGCCACTGAGAAGACTGTTTATGTGACTGTGGAAAGATTATCCTGGCCATGCTGCAAGGGGAGGTGAAAAGCGATTTTTTTTTTAACAGCAATTTCCATGAAGACTGTTTTTTTTTTTCCAGATGAGCTTTCAGGGCACTTCACAATGGCTCTGCATTCAGCCCTTGCTATTTCCTGAGGAGACAGAAGTTGATGTGGTCCCTGTTGGCTCTGGAGACTTCATGATCCTGTGCTGTGTGTTAAATAGTAGCCTGAATATGACAGAGAAAAATTACAATAACACTGTCCTTTCCAACCCAAACAGTTGCCAAAGCAATAAAAAGATTTTAAACAATAGCCAGTCATGACATAAACCAGTCCTTGAATGGTCTGGCAAAATTCACCTCAAGAAAGTATATCCAAAAATAAACACTGACCTATAAAAAGCCCCACAGCCTTAAAGATAGTCTTCCCGTTGTGCTAATTGCTTTCACATCTGGCTCAGAAATAAGGAACGTGTGTGAGCATGGAAAGGCCACCAATAACTCACTTCAACTAAGCACAAAAGCATGTGCATAACATCCATCACACAAACCCTCCTTTTCTACTCAGCAGACTTCAGACCTCAGCTTCATTTTAAGCTTGCATTTAAATTGCACTGAGATAACAGGGCTGCTTGTGATGCTAATAAACAGCATGTTGATAAATGCTTTCACAGATGGGATATTTTGAGACGAATATCTAGAAATTGATTTCACTCCCCTTCTTCTCACCACTGTTGGTCATCAGACCTCAGTGATCTCAGCTCTTCACAGCCTTAATCTGGCCTCCTCCTTGGAAGATGCCAGCCCCAGGGGTTGCTGGAAAATTGCACCTCTGATAAATGATGGGCTAGGCATAGAAAGGAGAGGTATAAAGGAAAGGCAGCTGTGGACAGTTCCACGAGGCATTTTCTGTGCGACAAGAACGCCCAAGGATCTAATCCCTAATGTGCTCGTGAGCGGTACCCCAGCAAAGCAGCAGTTGTGGATCACCCATCCTTTGTTGTTCTGCGCCCAGTGCTGATCCAGCTGGTAAGGAAATCAGTGGGACCTTCCTATAGGCTCATCTGGGGGTTTGCAATGGGCTGCAAAGGCATCTGTTAGGGAGATACAGCAATAAAATTGTTGAGGTGGCATCCAAGCCAAGTAGCACCTCCTAGCCCTGCTGAAGTGATTCCAGTTATTAAAAAATGTGAGAATAAAACTTCCATCAGGCTCCTGGCAGATTCCACAGACAGATACGTGATGCTGTGCTCTGCACCGTCTGCTGGGTTCCTATTTTCACCTCTTCTCATGCTGATGCCTAGACCTTTTATTTATATAAAATAATGCTGTAAATCAGCAGGCGTATATGACTCTGCCAGGTAGTTGTTTGTATGTTTGTTAGTTGTTTGTGCAGTCGATTGGGTCTTGTGACAATATCACACTGGTGTGAACAAGCCCTTTGCTTGCAGGATGCAATTTGAAGCATGTCTTTCTCACAGCCTTGGATATTCCAATGTGGTCAACACAGAGTGCAAGATCCAGACCTTCCTTCTCAAGCCAGCTACACAGTGAAGTGGCTATAAGCAGATTCTCGCTGAAATCACTGGCTTTTATTTTCTACTGTCACTTGGGCACCACTGAAAATAGCCCCATATTAAATTATTACATTGTCTGAGATTACAATTCCTATGATTACATAAGTTATCTGCATCTTAACCCTGTGAATATGCAACATAGCCTGCCCTGAGGAAGCAAAATGAGAATCTGTGGTTTAGTGGTTGTGACTCATCATGAGAGCTCAAGGAGGGATTTGTAATGATTTATTCATGCCACATTTATATTATAGTTTGGAAAGTTCAATCATATGCTACTACAATTAAACTAAATAATTCATCTACTAGTCTACTTACTGATCTCTTTATTGGTTTCTCTCTTCATGAAGAGTCTCATTTTCAGGGGTGAAACTCACCTAAGTCTAGAGACAATTTTCCTTGCTTGACTTCTCTGGAAACCAAGACTTTATGAGGTTAGATTTTTAGTAGGTTTGGCCTTGCTAAGGGACTAATGGTAAAGAACATGTTCTCAAGAGAGTCCGTACTCAGTCATGTGTCCCAGAGCAGGACAATGAAGTCTGAGCCTCTTTTGTGGGAAGAGAAATGGGCCTTCCAGCATTTGTCTAATCCTAAAAAAATCATCTAAAATAGGCCTGTTCTCCCAAAGGAAGATGTTTAGCTTTCAGTGTCTGCGCTTAGGTGAGGTGAACTGTTTATTCTCTTCCCAGTGGGCCTTATTCCCAGGGTGGAATGAGGTCCTATTACATGTCATGTGCTGTTTCTGAGCATCGTCTCCAGAGACAGGGATAGGTCAACATATGTGTCCATACGATAAGCCTTGCTGGCTTAACTAAATCGATTTTTAAGGGCCTTTAACAAATCTGTTGAAAAATCTTCCTGTAGAGGAGGCCAGGGCTGGAGGAGGGAGGTGCAGGGCTGGAGGAGGGAGGTACTCACTCCTTCAGGATCACTGCAGAGCCTATGAAAGGGAGGGGAAGGGTTGCCTTTGCAGCAGGACCACAGGGAGTAAATGGCAGGGTGGGACAAAAATCAGGCTTTGCTTCCTGCCATTGTCCCCTCAAAATTTGCAGGGAACATCTGAAGATCCAGGCCATGGACCCGAGATCTGAGAAGACCAAGAAGGAGCTTGTGCTTCCCCATTTTTCAGTTCTACCAAACAGTCCCAAGGTGAAGAGGAGGCTACTGTGGGAGTCAGAAGTATTCCACCATGAAGACGTCCCTTGACTTCATGGAGAGTCAAGTCAGAGTTTTGCTAGAGCTGAAATCAGCTTTAGCTGATCAGCTTTGGCAGAAAATGCAAATTCTGGCAGAGCAATCCCTGACCTCAAATACAATACAATACAAAATAAAACAAACAAACAAACCAGCAAACCCCCCACATATTAGCATGTAAAAACAAACAAACAAACCAACAAAACCCCCACATATTAGCATGTGGCTGTGGACAGATAAGGAACAATCCATCAATCCATTTGGGTAAAGCAAATGGATATATATCTGCAACTCCAAGAGAGAAAAGTTTTCATGACACACAGCCTTCTGCATCAGCAATGGAGACAGAACGGGACTGCACATGCTGCTGTGTTGGCAAGTTTAATGGTTTCTCAAGCCTTAGCCAACACAACCATGTACAGACAAGATTCTGTATCTTAGCAGTTAATTTTGGTTGACTTCATCGACACAGCAAAGTTCATCCCAGCTTAAATCAGAGCAACCAAGAGGAGTCAGGACCTGTTGGGGCAATCTGTTGGTGTACTGTATTTTTGTAGCTATTTAAGAGAACTGAGGAAGTGACTCAAATTAACTGGAATTAACCACAAATTTGAATTTGGTATTGCTGCTTATTATTCTTGCAGATATTTTTCTGCCAGGGCTTACCTGCCCAGCTATAGACCATAGAGGTGTGACTGCTAGCAGAGAGGGAGTTGTGCTTTTTAGAAAGTTCGACCTTTCTTGTTTCTGCGCCCAAAGTAGGCACCTAATGTCCATGAACCCAATCTGAAGAAATCTCAGTTGCTTCCAAGGGAGTTCATATTAGGTCAAGCATCCAGGTGGTGGCTGTTCTCATGACATATTGTCATGCATGGTTGAATTTGTTTTAGCAATATCAGAAAGCCCCAACACAGCAGGCAATGGGCTGGCCCTGCTTCCACCTGGGTGCAGCCTTGCCAAGGAGATTTGTTTTCCTGCTCCCCTTCCAGAGCTGCTGACAACATGTTGAAAGGGGGTCTGGATGGCTGGTGGCTCTGCCCTGAGGTCACCATGGCCATGGACAGTGGCCTGACACCCTGCTCAGCATCACCCGTGTTCGGTGTCTGAGCTAAGTGCCTTGCTCTTGCCATCCTGGCTCTGACCCAGGTGCAAGGGATTCGATGATCGCTCTAATCATCTCTTTCCACTGGCATATGCAGAGATTAAATCAACTCAGTCTCAGGTTGTACTTTGAGAGTCCTTGGCCTCTGTGTGTTATGGTCAACTCATAATCTTCCTTGAAGGCAGGAATCCTTGTAAAACCCTGGAAGGTTTCATGAATTTTCCAGCCAGGCAGTTTAAGGCAGTGTTTTCAGGCTGCAGTTGTGCTTACGGCATATTCCTAGAAGCCAGTCTTGTTTTTTATAAATACATAAAGAAAATCTTTTTAACCCTAAAGGAGCCTAGCCAGGAGCATGCATCTGCTAATATCTCTGTCCTTGGATATGTTGGTGCAGGACACAGTCACACGGAAACTGCTCACTCAAGAGAGGGGGCCAGGCTGCCTAAAACACACAATCAAATATGATTTCCAACCCTATGTATATCACCAAAGAAAAGCCAGAATGTGAACTTTTCTGACCATTTATTATGCTATCTAGTCTATACTGATGTTATTCTGGTAATTGTAACATACAGCATTGTTTCAAATATATATATTTGTTAATTCTGCATGAATTCATGCATCTTTTTAAAGTTATTCTGCTATCAAGTGGTCGGTTGATCCCTATATAACAGATGTAGTGTTTGTAGGAGAGAGAGCAATATTCAGCAGTGAAATCCAACTCTGTGCTTAGGCAATGTTATGGTAGCATACAGATTCTGATGCTATGAAAGATCTGAGTAT
>NW_010589247.1:90660-103224 GCF_000705375.1 Tinamus guttatus | reverse complement strand
TTTTTTTCTACTCCAGCCCTATCAAAAGCAGATATAAGAGCAGGAGCACTCACTTCTATTATGTGGAAATCTCTTGGTAGGGAGGAGCCTTTGCTCTCCCAACTTTAGGGCAGCAGAAGACAGGGATGCCACACACAAGCATTCACATCCCATCAGCCTCTTTTAATATCTTAAGTCTGTAAAATTTACAGGTGCCTCTTCTGGAAGTGCCCATTGTAATGGAACAAGCCCTGACACTGCTAGGGATATTCACAGTGGAGAAAACCAAACTAACTTCTCCTTTTGGAATTTTGGCCAAGGATAAAAATATCCATCTAGGCTGTTTCATAACCACTTGAAGGGTGACTTGATCCCCCTCCAGAAAGTTTTAACCCCAAAGTGTTTACTGTGTATGTAGAGTAACATATAATACTAGCCTGGCTTCTGAACTGAGCTCATACATGAGAGGTAAAGCATAAGGCTGCCCAACTACATGGGTTACCAGCTGCAGTTCCCCCCAAAAGTTTCAGATTGTGTTTAAAATGCCCCCAAAAGCCGCTCTTACAAAGAAAGCAGATCCTGAAAGAGCTGGTTTTCAGGGACCTCTGTTTCCCCTCCACCGAAGAGAATAGTCATAACCCAGATGATTCAAAGCAGCAGCACAAGAGCACCGCTCTCTAAAGAGGGCTCCATGGGCTGCACTTGTTCTCACTGAGGCTTTTTTAAGGTTTTTCCAGAGGCAGCACCTTCAGACAGAAGACTTTCTGGTAGCTATCGAGGCGCTACATGATGAGCATATTTACTATACCAAACTTCTCCTCACAACACTGTGAGGGAGGTTGAAGTGTGGTCCAGGCTGCAATTAGGGCCTACAACACTGTTAAGTACCCGCTCCTCTTCATGCTAGTTATGTGTAGTGCCAAAATACTGGCATTTATTCCCATTTACCCAAAGCTGATGTCCCACCAGTACCACAAGCAGTAGAGGCAAAGGGATAGCAATGAAAAAGAACAGTCACAAATAGGCATTTCATGATCCTAAGAACCAACAGAGCATGATTTCCTCTGGGTCCACGTTTTGCAGCTGGATTCCTTCTTTCTAGTAAGTTGACAGCTCCAATTAAGTTTTTCTCAGAGGTGAGGCAGTAATAGTCACATGGATTCTCTGCTGCCCAAAGCCAGGCAGTGGGGGAATTTATACTACAGACTCTCCTCAGCAGAATACAAACAGCACTGGAAGGCGTCGGAATAAAATCACTTCAATGCCATATTTCATTTCCACTTAGAGAATACAAGCTCACCTGCCACTGCATCGTTCAGTGAATCACTGAGCCTCCAGAGGCAGGTGGGAAGCGATGGGAACAGGGAGCTAACAGTGCCAGCAAATTGGAGGATGTCACGTCCTCGAGCGACATGGCTGCATAGGCACAGGGAGCAGTAACTGCCTCAGATGCTGCCTTTATTCCATCCATGTGCAGGTCACCACCCTACAGCCAAATCCGTTACTCTACCCCCATCCAGTGTGTGCCCTTTACGTCTCAAAGCAGCATCAGCTCCTTAAACAGTTTTTCTCACCCCACTTAAATGCTTTTCAAGCAATTCTGAAAGCTTCATGCAGTTACCAATATCAGTTTGAAGTGGGCAGCCTGTTCAGAGCTTCTCCAGACATGAGCTATGCCTAGTTTATTCCAAATTGAATTGAATGGCAGAACTGAATATTCTTTCCTTTTAGGAAAAAAAGCCATATAATGAAAGAGAAAGCAAAGAACAGACAATTTGAAACCAAAGTGATCCTGTCAAGTACAGGAGACTATACAAGATACTTTTCTCTTTTAACAGCTATGACTATTAAAATTTAAGATTTCACACTGGAAAGATCTGTAGATCAGCCAAAACCTATCTTTCTCCAGGAACTAGAAGACCTATATAACATAACAGTGCTTTCTCCTTTCATTTTCTTTCTTCCTTCCATTCCTAGGTTTTAAGATTACTCCTAATCTGACCTCTCTCCACACTAAGTTAATCATGAATAAGTGGTAAGTTACCTTCACCTAAGTAAATAAAGCGAAGAATGCTGACAGGCATTTACATTGTCCTCACCCTAGCTCACATACAAGAACGATGGCAATGATGAAGCAGGGAATACGTCGGCTGCATTTTTTTATTTTCATGAACAAATGGTTGCTTTTACAAATTAGTACCTTTATCTTGAGGTTAGTAGAAAGGACCACACATTTACCTACCAATATCTTTGAGTTTAACTGGACTAAATATTTCACATGCTTGACATACGCATGACAAACTGATCTTTCCTATATTTAGGAAACTTTGCACTGCACAAAGCATTAAACTTACTATCTGACACATTCATACAAGCTTTGTCAGTTCACAGAACTGAAACGGCTAATTTCTCTCTATCTGTGCCAAACTTGCAAATCTGCCCATATCCTTGGGCCTGAATGGAGTCTGCAGCTGGAATCCGGCCAATCCAAAAATCCAGTTCCCTCTGCACTATGAGATGGCCCGAAGAGAACAAGCAGGTCACTCCTGCACCACATGAACTGCTTGCTCTTTGGAAGGTATTTTACAATTGCTCTGCCTATGCCGAGAACTCTCCAGTAGGAGAAGCCTTAAAATAACCAAGTCTTCTCCAAGATTAAGATGCTAAATAGCAATATGTGATCAGAGGCCAACTCCTGAACTGAATTTCAAGTGACACAACACGTACTGAGGAGGATATGTTGAGCTATTGAAAGCTTGGCATAGATCTTGCTAATGGCTTAATGTCTGCTTTGCTTACAGAAGAAACTGAGCTTTATTTTGTAGTTTCCCTGCATCCTTACATGGAAAGGCATTTGCTGTATTATACCACTCTCTGCAGAATGGAAACTCGAAACTAGCAATAAAACAAGATACAGAGCACTCGAGTATTGCAGCTGGAAGCGCGATTGTGCAACCGAAGAGATAAGGCAGGGCTGAGCCAGCAGCGCAAGGCAGCGTCTCATGCGCCAACACTCAAAGCAAGACACAAAACAAAAGGCAGAAGTTAAGGCTCCTCGCTCTGATAGCGAGCAGATTGCTAAAATACTCACACACAAAGCCAGTCTTGTCTCCCAAAGGCAAAAAAAAGTCAAAACAAGGCCAAAACTTTTTTTTTTTTTGAGTATTTTTGGAAAAGCTCTGTCAAAGTCTTTAAAAAGGGTTCTTGGCTTTACTATTAGAAAATATTTTTTAAGAAATCTTTTTGGAATTGAGACTAAATTAAGGAGTTGATTTAAATGCCTAACCCTAAAAGCAAATGACTGACTTGCATTCTGCATTTGAGTGGTTGCAGCTAGATACTTTACCAAAAATAAATTAATCACCAGAGTCTGCCAGAATAACCCATTGCAGCCTCCACAAACACTGCCCATGGAGGAAGCAAGTTTGTCATTATTATTCCAAGGTGGCTGCCCAGGATTCCCTACCTAGATTTAGCTCTGATGGAAGAAGCTACTTCACTCAGCTGTTCATCTTTACCAAAACCTATCTTCTCATAGGTTTGCCCCAACATCAGTCTGCTTGATTTGCAGAATTTGCTGGTTTGCTATTTAGAATATTTGCTATTAGCATTTGCTAGAATTTATTTAGAATTTGCTAACCTGGTTTTGACAAAAGACACCGAGGTATCAACTGCCCATTTAATGAAAACCTCTAGCAGAAGAGGCATCACATTAGAACTCATTCTGTGATGTACTTGGATACTATTCCACCAAATCAAGTTGGTTTTGTCCGTTTTAAAAATAAGATCACCAGATTTTAAGTCATTTCAAACAGGTCTTATGTCTGTCAGTGTACAGGGAAGGACTATTACTGCAAGATAATAAATCGTATCTAATCTAAAAGACTTCTTTACAATGTCAAAGTGATTTTTGAACCGGAGCATTGAATTTTACAGCTGTTTGCTTTCAGAGGTCAAGTACAGACTGAAAGGAAGGCAAATCAGAAATATAACAAATTGTTTTATTAGCCAATGTTCCAGGGTGAGGGGGGAGAAAAAGTATCCATTTCAAAGATCTCTGCAGGTCCTATGACAGACCCAGGAACTGTGAAATTCTCAGCAACTTTCAGCAGTTCAGCCTTTCCTTTGAAAAGAAAACACATGTACACTACTATTATTTCAAAGGGTCTGACTCCACTGTTACTAAATGAGACCTCGGCAATCAAAATAAAGTTTTGATGTTTCACATAAAGAAATACAGCTGTGCTTAAATCAAAGCTTCAGACCATTAACTTCTGCGTCCAGACTAAACAGTTTTTCACTCTTCCTAAAGGCACGTGCTGGAGAGTTCGCACATTTGGTCTCTAGTTTATTTGTAATACGCAACTAGAGATTTAAGCCTTTATAGGCTTCAATTTGTTTACCTTCATACAGTGACTAATTGCCTTCACAGCCAGCACCGCTTCATCTTATTTCATGACACTTACGTGCCTTAAGAGGATACAACTCATCTGTTTAAAGTCTACCCATTTGCTTGGCACGACTAAAGCCATCCAGCTTGAAGAATGACGCTTTCTCACGACAATTTATCCTCTTATTGGATTCTACAATAAAGAAAGCAGAGACGTTTCACGGAAAAGAATACTCAAAGTCCACCAACCACACCACCATAATGGAATATGAAGACACCTTCTTCACCTTCCAGCGTGTTGTTTAACTAGTTAGAGAGACTATGTCAGTACTTTGTTCTCATTCCTTATACGTAAAGAGCAAAAAGGTAGAATTTGCAACAGCAGGGATCAGATAACACTGCAATACTCCAGTGTGTCAATTACCTCCAGCTTTTCTTTCCTGACTCCCATTCCTTTGGCAAGGCAGTTCAAGCCACCAACATTTGAGTTTAGTATCTGCCTCGCTCTGCAAGAGGCAGGCTAATTATTACCTACAGCACGGTCAGGATACACCGCACACAAGTCCACAGGGAAGGGGATATTGTTAAACTGGAGAAAAACAAACAAAACTCTAAAATAAATCACTTCTGGAAGCACTGACCAAGGCTTGCTCCCTTTCCCTAGGGAAGAGGAGGACCTCCGTGGACAGAAACCTGCCTAATAGGTTCTCAGCAATTAGCACCCTCACACCATGCCTAATTAAGTCCCCCTCAACTCAAAACCACATTGTTTGAAATGAAACAAATCCTTCAACATTCTAGATGTTGATCACTGCCATTTTTACTGCTTCTGTTTATTGTATCAACACAAAGTGTCCTGTTTCCCAACAGAAGGCTTTAAGTGAATTATTCATTCTGCACCATGACCCAACAACTGGAGCTATTGAGAACAAGTGCTGCAATGGGCGCTTTCATTGAGTTCTGAGCTTCAGACTCCAGCCTTGGAACACTGAATAGAAATTCAGTGCGAGACAGCTGACAGGGCACTTGCATATACTTCTGAGAATGCTCCTATATTTAGGAATAGAAATCATACTCATCAGAACAAGTTACTAAAAGCTACACAAAGACAATACAAGCCCAGTGCCACCGTGTTCACATACATCATGCTACAAACCAACTTATGAACCAATCTTATCAAACCAAGATTCCCTTCCCACACCTCCCTTCAATGAGGGGTTTTCAAACGCTCTGAATGTTTATGTTACAACTCTTGCAAGCTTCGTTGTGTAAAGATTTCCTGTATAAACATCATCCTGTACCTTAAGCTCCATTACCCGCTCTAGCCATGAAGGGCCAGTTGCGAGAGGGCTGTAAAGAGGCATCTCTTGAAAAGTCCCATCAAGGTCACTCTTACTGATGGGTTCCCAGTGCCACAATTCTCATCCGTAATGACATGAACTCTTTTCTGACTGCCACCTTTCCCCTGCCCACGGTTTCTCTCGCTCAAAGCCAAAATCCACCCACTATATCATCACCATATAATCACCAACACCATGCAGTAAGACAGCCCTTGCATGTGATAACGTCACAGGATATGGAGGCTTATCAGAAAAGGACACACCTGCTCGTCCAAGGAGCACAGACCATGGTGTACCACAGCACAGCACTGCCCTAGCATTTTTAAACACACTAATCTGTTCCTTTGGAAGCCCCCGTTCCTCTTGTATTAGTGCTATTTGCTTAATAAAAGAACCAAGACCTATTCTAGGCCACTGAGTAATAGGATTAAGATAGTCTAATCCCAGATGTTACTTACAGCTTACTAGGAAGGCTACGAATTGGGCCACCCAGTGTCTGGATGCCACTAGCATCTCCAAACCCAGTGATAACCTATATGAAGTTAAACATCTATATGGTCTACAACATACAGTGTAATATACTGATGAATAATCCTGAGAACTGTCACTTTTCAGCAAGGAATGCAAAGTGGCCACCAGCTGAAGAAAAGTTTCAGACTTCACTGCAGTAGACAACCGCTAAGCAGCAAAAACAACATAAAGCCCTGGTAGGAGCAACAATTGCATCAAAACATAGACAAGCTTTAGTCTCCTTCAGAGAGTGACCAAACACTCTTCTACTAAGACAATAAAGGGAGTTACAGCAGAAATAGTCTACATCCAATAGAGTCATCTCAAGAGCTTTACTCTACAAGAGAAAAGAACTGGGGCGCAAGGAGGCATAAAGGTAAGGAGGCATAAAACTGAACAGCATCTTGTCCAGACAGAAAGTCCTTTAAAAGGAAAGTGGGACTCCTTCATGAAACATTGGCACATGCAGGTCATAGAAGCGACAAACGAGAGAACAGACATATCAGAGTGTTTATTTAAAAACTTTTGCCTTAGCAGTCTTTCTGGAAGTTAGCATGTTCAGCTCCAGAGGGGCTGATCTTAGCACTCAAGGTCTAATCACCGGACAAATCTCATGCACTTTTCACTGGTGGCATCGGAACACCGTGAGGACACCCAGGGACAGCATTTGCTGACAAAAATCGAAAGGCATCCTCAACACAGACGAGTTTCGGGATATCCAATAGCACAAATGTTACTGATAGCACAAAGTATACCTGAAATCTAACAGGAGTTTCCGCTTCACGCTGGGAGCTCAAATTGAGGAATAAGGGCTAAGTTAACGGGTAACACTAATTATGGTAGGTAGTTTAAACTGGATACGAAAACATTCCTGACTTCTTATGAAAAAAAAACTGTTTTCAAGCAACCTTGTAATCATAGTTTTAAAAGAGTCTGCTTTTAATACAGAGCATGAAAAATATGTTGTTTTCTGGAAGAAAAAAAATAGCCTAAGAAGTAATTTCTAGTCTTAAATATGTATTTTAAAGTAGAACCAAGCGTACATTGATGTCCACTCATTTATAAGTGTCAGGTAAAAATGGAAGCTGATGCATCATTGATTCTGCCAGGGAGAAATGCAGCAGCCTTGTCATTTTACATGAGAAGAGCATCAGTCAAAGGCAAGTCTCACTCTGAGAAAACAAGTCTGAAAAATGTAAACAACCTGTTCTCTATTCGCCTTCCCTGCTTCCATACGTGTGATCTGCTAGTCGTACATGCAAAGGGGCTTGGCAGCTTCACTTCTAGAAGGCTCCCGCTTTCCTTTTTTCTAAAAAGCATTGAACTAGTGGATTCATAATTCTGATTTGCTTCAGCGGATGTGAATTTTCACTTCTGTGGTTTGAAATTCCTGATCCCCACTTTTAATCACTGTATCTTGATACTGATATAAAACCTACAACTGGATATAAATCTGCAATCCAGTGAAATCAAAAGTATTCCCAGAAATAGGACATAGAGTCATCCCAGATTTAATTCATTGCATCAGTAAAATGAAACCTTTGCTCTACTGAGCCATACAAAAGCTTTCATTAAAGGACTCTTTCCTCATATACAACTATTTCCACTATCCTTTCTAATATTTATTTCTACAATAGAATAAATGTTCTATTCAGACACATTATTTCTGCTGCTTGATTAATCTACTTGTAAGTTCTAAACTAAAACGGATCGCTTATTCTCAATATGTAGCATACAAGTTGTTTCATAAAACAAGCGCTGGCACTTAAAGGTCTCCAAGAAGCAATTCTCAATATTAAAAAAAAAAAAAAAAAACTGTAGAGCAGTAGATTCCAAGTATGACTGTAAAAGCAAACACCTCTTAGAGGGAAGAATGACATTAAGATATTTAATTGGGGAGGCTATCATTATTAGTATTTGCTATAGATACTCCTTTAAAGGAAGCTTAAAGTACATTGCAAAGGCTTAAAAGCAGCCTTAGTAACTTACCTAAGTACAGAAACTGGCAGAAGCCACACACAAGGTTTTACACAAAAGTTTGATACCGAACAGCAAGTCTATGTAGGTGCAACATGAGGGTCTCTGATGACCGTACCCCTTTGGCACATAAAGGGAAGCAAAGACAGACACATATCGATTCTATACTGTGTCCGTAGTTGAAAACATTACAAAAAAAAAAAATCAGTCTCTTGCTGGGCAATTCTAAACATTAACGAAAGGATTTCAAATAAAGCCAAATATAATGTAAGGACTGGAAAAATGCTTCAAAGAAAGAAACACTTAAGGAACACAACCAATACTTTTCCTTGGTGAGTTAAAGTGATTTTGATCAGTCAGAAAAGCCCATATGAGAAATACAAGTTCAAAATACAGATCCCTTCAGATTAACACGAAAAGACATGTTTCAAATCTAAATCTGATCAAGCTATAACACAGTCTATCAATCAGAACAACTTCCCAAAAGTTATGGTAAGATTTATCACTATAAATCCAGACTTAAGACACACCCCCACCCACAAAAATTAAGCAGAACTATAGCCTGTTTACTGAAGGATATTCAATGAGATGCATTCACTCTGCATGAGACGAAGCCCAAAAAATGATTCATAGTTGTTCCTTTGGGCATCGTAGCCTGTAATTCCACAAACTTATTTATTTTTAACGATTGACCTTGGAAAATGTATAGGTAGAGTGCTGATGGTGACCTCAGAGCCCACCCTAATAACACTGAGTAACAGTCCTTATTCTTATCTACTTAAATAAAAGTTTGGATCATATACTGCAAAATTCACAATGTCTATAAAACAAACTATGTATGTATTAGAAGCTCAATCAATTAGAAGCTCCTTAGAACTGGAGAATTCAGCAGATCTAGTAAAAGGGCCAGGTTTTTCTCTATTGTTACAGAGCTCAGCTATTGACCAGGACTCAAACATCCTTGGTATTCCTCCTTCAGCTTGCCTTATTTTAATCAAGCAACTTTTCTGAGAAGTTAGAACCACTCAGCAACATCATTAAATATGAGAAGAGCCTACAAAGATACATTCGGGGTTCAAGCTATGTGTTCACATTCACTAAGCCCCGGAGGAGGAGCAGGACTGAAGTGACCCTTGACTACCACCTTCAGTGAAATCCATCCAGGTGCAGCCAAACCCAAGGCCAGAAGGGCACGGCATCACAGCCAGGTTGGTGCTGGGGGCCGGAGTTGCTTCAGTTGCTTTCCCATCACAGCTCTCACCATCAGCTGCTCTGCATTATATAACACATTCGGTGAGTCACACGAGGGACACTGACAGAGAGTTTAATAACGCTGTCCCACCCTGTTCATACTCCCTTGCTGGAGTATTCAGCATCTCGCTTGCAACTCCCTCCAGCCTCGCATTCCAAGGAACATAGAGCACTCTCATGCTTTGAAGAGACTCCAAATATGTTTTATAAGCTTTATTAGTTTTCCTGCTTTATCAAGAAATGCATACACTTTTCTGAGCAGTGGACACAGTGGGAGCCATTCACAATCACCCAGATGATCTCTTCTTTACCACCCCTTTTGACATGACTTGATTCATATAAAGTGTTTTTATTCACTACAACGTTGACTACGTAAACCTAAACCTCAACAAAATCTTGAACTCCCACATCATGTACAGAAAATGCACTTCTGATAACCTGCTCCCAGTAGCCCATCATGTATTTGCAGCAGTGACGGACATCAGACACGTGAGGCTTTATTCTCCCATCACATTAGCACAAGGACAAGCAGGGACAACCACTGCGAGACCAAATACAAACACGTTCTTGTGGGAGAACTACCTACTGCCATAGGAACCTTTCCCCTTGCTTTAGGGGTCAGGCATAGAACAACGCCAGCACTGCTCAGATGCAGCGAGAAGAAGAGACTGAGGGAAAGGGTGGGTTTTTTTTTTTTTTTTGCCATCTTAAAAATAGGATTTCCAGCAGTTTGCCAGGTATGCTAGTCAGCTTGCATATCATTTTCACCAACTCTATGTAAAAGCCTTCAGAAATTTTTCATTGATGTCCATATTTTCTTTGCTAAACAGCATAAAGCATTTCACTAACTTTAAAATCTAGCTGTGAGGTCGCTGTATCAGTTTTAAGCGGTTATAACAAGAGCTGTGACACTTGGCTCTTGCAGTTCAGAGTCTCAGTTTTGCTTTGGAGAGAGGAGCAGGTCTTATATAAATTGAATTCCAGATTGAGATTTTCTTTTTATTAAGAAATTTCAGAAGTTTTTCTGTGCCCGCCCCCACTTTATTTTAAAAGGAAACAGAACGGATGCTTAAGCTGTTCTAAAAGCTCCTAGCCACAAATGTTGAGTCACTGAAAAAAGAAAGAAAATAAGAAAAATGCTACAAGTTTGTATTATTTATGGCACTACAGACATCTCCAATAGGAAATGTGGATAATCAATTTGTAAAATGTCAAACTGGTCTTAAATCCCCGATTTTTGGTCCAGAAGGGGAAGGTCTGCCTATTTCTACACTAGGTCTACCACCTATATCATTTTGTCCGTAAACTTTTATGGCCTTACTGTGCTTCAGAGCAATTCAGAAAGCCTACAGAGACCTACTAGCCAGAGATACAGCTGCCAGTTCACATGCTTATTGGCAACTGTACTGCAAAGAGGATTTGTTTGCCCTCTTTTATATGTATAAAACACCCAGAAGCCATAACAACCTCAGTTTTGCAGCATGGATAATATTCAAGAGCTAAATCCAGTCACATGGAGTTTATTTAAATTTTATCAGCCTGTTTCAACATGCAACAGTAAAGATCAAGACCTTTGCCAGACCTATAAGGCAAGATCAATACATATCAATATTTAAGGAAAAGCCTATCAGACTTTGTTAGGGTAAAGATCAGAGCCAAAACATCTCCTGGTTCTGTACTTCCAAATGCTGCTAAAAATAGTACTTCCAACAGAAAGGAAAATGCTTCCAGCTGTGCACAGAAAGCCTCTGCAGCACAACATCAATTTAAGCACTCTAATTTAATTAAAGATTCAACATTATACTATGACTTTATTGTTGGAAACAGAGCGTCGCACAGCAGAGGCTACCCTCCATTTTCACAATCGGAACAGTAAGAACATTCCTTTATTAAATGTGGCTTGATATGGATATTCCCTTCAAGAGACTCAAATCCGAGTCAAGTAACTTGATTAAAGTACCAGCTATACCACGTTCACAGGAATAGCTGGATTTTACCCCATGGTAACTCTATCTTGACGTAGTCTCGTGACAAGCAACATTTAACATCTCTTAAAGGAAAAAGGAAAGCAGAAAAAAATAAAATAAAAATAAATACCATTTCTACCCAGCCTGGATTGCTTTTTTTATTTGCTCCTGGCCAAGCAGTCGTGTCGCAGAGGTGAACGCGGTTCTTCACGAAATGACTTGACAAAAAAACATTAAGAATAGGGTTTTCTACGACCTTCCAGCAAATATGTAACAGATTCTAAGGGAGGTTTTAATAATGCAGCAAGTCCTTAACTGTTCTGCTTCATGGCTGGCTGGAAATCTATTTATTACTAAAAATTATTCCATTAACCATATGCTTCTGGATATTAAGCTATCAAAATTAAACATCTCTTAGAAGGTTCGCAAGGGTTCCCAGCAAGCAGGGCTTAGATGCTTCTCCCTCATCTGCTTCGAGGGCGCTGAGCAGAGACGCTTCGAGCTTTAACAGCAGGGCAAGCACATAATTCCAAGCGGATTACTTTAAGATCCCTATCAAGCTGAGAAAATAAACATTTCCACGACGAATCCCAATACAAGCGCTCCGTGTCCCCCCCGCTCCTGCTGCTGCTCCCGGGTTTCCTGCTCCTTCCAAAGTCACGTCCCCCGCAGGGAGGACGGATGGCGCCTCCCGGAGCTCCCGCGGCCGCGCAGTCCCCGCGCGGAGTTTCCCGGCAGGAGCCGCTCTCGCCTCCTTCCCCGCGTGGAAAAGTTACTCGCGGCGGACGCGGAGACGCGCGCGCGCTCCAACGGTCCCAACGGTCCCAACGGCCGCGCGAGGGGGGGGGGGGGGGGCGCCGCGCCCCCCCCCCCCCCCGCCTCCCTCCCCCAAAGGGGAGACAAAGCGCCCCGGAGCGGCGCCGCGGGGGAAAGGACGGGGAAGGAAGAGGAAAGGAAAGGGGGAAAGGAAGGAAGGGAAGGAAAAGGGGAAAGGAAGGAGGCTAGAAAGGAAGAGGCGCCGCTGCCTCCCCCGCGGCCCCCGCGCAGCGCTCACCCCAGCACCACGAGCTCCCCGTACTTGACGGGCTCCTTGTTGGGCGCGCAGTGCTCCTCCTGGCTGGGGGAGAACATGGGGCCGCCGCACAGGGAC
>NW_010589247.1:59451-90414 GCF_000705375.1 Tinamus guttatus | reverse complement strand
GGGGTCCCAGCTCGCCCCCCGACACTGGGTGGCCCTGGAGGCTCCAGCTCCACCTTCTCCAGGCCTGGACGATGCGGAGCCTCTGCCGCTTCCCGCAGCCGCCCGAACCATCCCCTTTGACCAAAATCGTGGTTTTTGGCCATTAGTTTTCCCCAGTGCGTTATTTTGCTGCCGTTCCTGGCAGAGGGGTGACATGGAAAAAGCCAAGCAGCCCCCCAGGGTTGCGCAGGGGAGATCCTCCCCAGGCTTGTGCACAGAAAGACAAGGTTTTATTAAAGACGGAGCACTGAATTATTGCAGATTTATCTTCTTTATTGCCCGAACAGAACCGAAAGGAAAGCCAGCCCATAAGTCACTGTCGAGGAAAACAAATACAGCCCGGCAAGCAGAGTGAAAAACAACCTGCTGGCTGCGTCCTCCTCCCATTTTCCCATTTCTCCCCCCAAAACACTGGGCCTTCCCATCAGCTTTGCTTCCATGGTGTCCCAAATAACGGGAGCAGAATGGATGAGGGAGGCTGTTAGGAATAAAAACAACAGCCACCCAAAAGCAACATTCGCACAAGGACACCCATTGCCCCACTGCTGGTGAATGAAATATTAACCCGCGATAAGGCGAGGGAAGAAGATTTTGCACAGCTAGTTGCCAAAGGCATAAAAACACGTATAGAAAAGATAGCAGAGACTGAAAGTCCCAAAGACTCCCTGGGATCACCTGAGAAGAAAGGGTAGGAGAGACCTCAGGGGCTAAACCCATGGTAGATGGGCTGAACGGCCTCCCTGCCACTGTCTGCCCTGGGATAGACCTGACGCTTCCCACAACGACCTTCAGAGAGTTATAGAAGCAGCAGGAGATAGGAGCAAGGTGCTTCCTGGAGCAGCAGCTGTCCAAGAGAAGCTAAAATTTAGGGAATTCTCCATTTTCGTGATGGGGAGAGGTTCCTGCCGGGGCACCTTGGCCAGGGAGTTTGCAATTTGCTGAGGAGGCGAAAATGTTAAACCCACTACAAAAAGTTGTAGAAGGACCCAGCAAGAAAATGTCCGAGAGAAGTATATAAGAGAAGATGACCTTAGCCATATCTAAGTAATGACTGGCTCTAATTGAGCTATTACTATTCAAGAAAGACATCCTGAGATTTCACAGTCACCACAGCCCTTTCTTGTAAAACGTTGGCTCAGAGATCGATGTAAGTCTAAAAGACAAATGAAATGTGCAAAAAGGCTTCTGTGCTCCAAGTGTGTCTGTCTGCTCTGCAAACCCGGTTCGTCTAAGAATATCCGTGATTCCTCCCTAAAAGCCTTGCTTTGGCAGGAAGCAGTGGGAAAGGAGCCCAGCCAGCTCCGAGGGAAGGGAAAGAAACGCACGGCATCACCGCGATGCCCCATGCCTCCAATTCCCATCATCCCGCCTCCAAAGGGCCCAGAAAGCTGGAGAAGCTCCAGGGAAGGATAAAATAGGGGCCGTCATGCTGTGGAGGGAGGCAGGGACTGCACATGGGCCAAGCCACCCATCGCGTTGTCACTGTTACGGACCCGCCGCGTTGTCACCATTACGAGCTCTTCTGCAGATCGATGGCCCAGGCCGCATTTCCCCGCAATGGGATAATACGGAGAAATGCAATCCCGATTTCTCCGGGCTCGCGCTGCCGTCGTTAGGAGACGGAGATGCCTCATCCCTCATCTCGCTAAAGAAAGAGCAGCCTTCTCCTGGAAAAGGTTGACAAATCCTCAGCCTTCTGCTCCGGGGAAAAGGGACTGTTAGGAGACGCGTTGCTGAGATTTACTAGTGCCATTAAATTAGGAAAAATTCTATATGAAAACACTAGAAGAAGCCACAAAGACCCTGAGACTTTCTTTTTTTTACAGAAAGAGCTCGCATATACCTGCTGTTGCCATTAAGAGACGTAAGATGAATGAAAAAAGCCTTTGCGCTGAAAGAAAATCAACATGGATTCATTGCTAAGGAAAGCACTAGCCATCATATATATCGAATACATCCAACCGAAGCAACAGAAAATTCATTATGGCAGGAGTGAGGAGAGCAGGAAACCATTTACTCATAAAACAGCCACTCACCTCCCCAAGCTAAGGGCTGGTATCAAGCCCCACCATTTCAGATACTGGTATCAAACCATGGCAGCCAGTCATAGGTTCTTTTTTTTTTTTTCATGGAAACAAAAATAAACTTATAAATCCACCTCTGGCTAATAAGAAAGTGGTGACAAAATCTTATGGGCTGACCAGGGGAGAGATGGGGTCCTACTACTCTGGTTCTAGATAGATGGATGGATAGATAGATGGATGGATGGATGGATGGATAGATAGATAGATGGATGGATGTTTATGCCTGTTTTGACTCCATGTAATTTCTCATACTGGGCATGCAGCACATTCTGACATAAGCAATTAAGGCTATGACGATTAGGGAAAATGTTGAAAATTCTGTCCTGGGGAAAACAGTCCTCTATTTCCAGCGATGCTGCCAGCTCAAAGCTGCAGGGAAGCTCAGAGGGAAGCACAGGTAACTCAGACCTCTCCAGATTGGGCCCCTGAAGCTTCTCCATCAGATTTCTCAGTCCAATGAGCATGGAAAATAACAGGATTTTGGACTTCTTTGGGAAAATTTACATTTTGCACAGGCAGCCCCATCCCAGCCCCTGCTGGTCTGTGTTTTCCGTCCCTGCTGGTCTGTGTTTTGTCGATGTGGGGTCACACTGGCCTGTGTGGCTTGGGAAATTGGGGGTTTGACTGATGTGTGGGAATGAGCAGCTCTGCAGAGGCTGACGGGGAGCATGGGTCGTTCGGGGGAGGCGCTGGGTTCGGTCCTGCCTTCTCAGGCGGGCTGTGTTTCGAGCACAGCTGCTTCCCTGCACTCCTCCTTCACTTCACTCAAGCCTCCTGCCTCCTTCTTTCACTTCAAGCACGAGTGAGGAGCAGGACGAGCATCGTCTCCGGAGGGGCCGAAGGCAGCAGGAGGAGAAACTCCAGAGCGGCTCCGCGGAGAAAGCTCCCACGTTCCTGGGATTCCTCTCCAAATGCTCCCCAGACGGACTCACGCGTTTATTTGCAAAAGCTGGGAAAGCTTCCAAATCCCAGCTGCCAAGCCACCCATTATAAAAAAAAAAAAGAAGGAAAATCACCTTTGCCCCCTGCATGGACCCTGGAACGCCTTCAATTGGCAGCTGCAGCTCCGGATCGTGTCTCAGGAATAACATGCACTTCATGTGCAGGAATATTCAAGACAGGAATCTTGCAACACGGGCTCGGAGCTTTCTACGGGAGATTTGATTTTCATTTGTTTGTGCTTTATTATTATCCCACCGGAGCTGAAAACGCCGTTGACCTTGAAAAGCAAACGCTTACCCTTCTCTCAAAGCACTTCACTTTGTCTTGGCCACTTACCGTTAGTGACACCAGAGTAAGAGAGAAAAAGAAAAAAACTATCAGAACCGATGTCTATTACTCGCTTTAGCTGAATTTGAGATGTCCTGAACGCTCGTTCTGCTGGCCTGGAGGACGGTCAAGTCATCTCCACAGATCCGAGCTAACTCGTTTTATCCTTGGAGCCACGGATGGGTGAAAACTGCCGGCAATGTGGGACAGACTGAGCACTGACGGGGAGACCGTGTTCCCAGGACAGGAGGGTTCCGAGGGTCACCTAGGTTGGACTGGGCAGCTTCTCCGTATTTAAATAAAAAACATTTGTGCAGAGAGCTCTAGCTGACCCTCTCTGGCAGGTGCTGAAGTGATGATGCTTCACACCCAGGTACAGTCTTGCACTACTGGTATCAAAAAACTTAGTCGATTAAATCCACAGGTTTCCCCGCTCAGATCTTTCTATTGCTCTAATTTACAAGGTAAAAAACAGCCTACTGCTGAGGTCTATACTGCAACCTGCAAAGAAGCTTGTTCATTTAATTATCAATAGAGACTTCTAGCAAATAATGAGCAAGAGCGATGGAGGTGGTGGACTGGACGACACTCACACGGTGAAGCTGATGTTACTCTAAGGGTGGTGAGAAAGGCTGGTGTCCACACATGGCTCTGAGGGCACCAAGACTTGACTAAAACATCCTCTCTAAGTGCTGGAATAGAAAGGATCCCAGATCCGTAAAACAGAGCAACCCAGATCCATGAAACAGCTTGGATACAAGATGAGAGAACATTTTTCCCCATCCTGTGCCTCCTCCCTTGCCCTAACCCCGTGCAAACCTTCATTGCATCAGGATTTCATACCAAGGCAGGATTCTGCTCCAAACCAAAGCGCTCCCATCACCTCCTGGTTATCGTTGTCACTGCATGAGTGTAGATCATGCACATGGGGTGAGGGCAGGTGCTAGAAGGTCCCATCCAGTGACGTGTCCAGCTCCCATGGGAAAACCTTCGTGCCTTTGAAAACCTTCCCTTCTGGGTGCAAATCCCACTTTTGCATGGATATGAGCTGGCTCACAGACAGCACACTGCCTTCCCCCTGCCTTCCCAACAAAATCCTTCCCGTTGCACTCACACGCTACAGCCAAGCCTGACTGCAGATGTTATCAGGAAAGGGAATTATTTGCTACCAGAGGATGTATTTGTGCCTCGCAGCTATTTGGCTGCACAAATATGCGCAGTGTCACTGATAACTCACCAAGGGAAGTCTGAAAAAAGGACTCAACAATGCAATAATTTTGCTTGTAGAGTCTCCTTTTATATATTTGTTTCCTTCCTTCTTCTCTGCCCCCCCACCTCTTTCCGTTTACATCTAAATGGGATCTTGTTTCTTCTGAGTCAATGCTTAGTCACTTTTTCCTCTTTCTTGCCCAGTGTCTGAGAGTGGAGCCATTCCCCAGGAAGCTCCAGGCTTCAGCAAGAGGCTAGATCTGATACAACTCAGCTCCTACAGGTATCCACAGTCCACGTTTGGAATGTCTTTTGCACATGGATTTATAATCAAGCGAGCCAAACTTGCTTATTATAAACACCCAGAAATAAAACCCTATCCCTCAACCACAACCCGCATGCCAATATTCACGGTATTTAGCATTGCACAGATTGAGGATGGAGTCCACATCTATCAACAATGTGCACTGATGCCACCAGGAGACTGAAAGTTCAGGTAACATCAGAAGAAGAGAGGCTTTGCAAAGAACCTCCTCAAACGAGGATGCGTTTTCAGCCCTCATTTCAGATCCTGCCTCATGCAGATGCTGCCACTCGCTCCAGAAGCAGAAGAGGAGACCCATTCATTGATGGATTGATTTCCATTGGGGTATCAGTAGCTCTTTGTCCCAGTCTTGTTAGACCAGCTGATGCTTCTCAATTGATTTACCAGCCCCCAGCACTCATGGTCATTGCTTTTCCCTGGATGTGCAGTAATGCTGCAGTTATGTATCTGTTTGCTTCTGGGCTTGTCCATATGCAGAAGTATTATTAGCTTATCTGCAAGCTGATCTATGCACGCTGGAGCAGTGCTGCAACGGTATATCCCCGCTGTAGTTATCCTGGTGGAAGTCTTTCTTATATCATATGCTCTAACTAGACTTGGTTTATGCTTATAAATAAATATTTTAAACAGAAAAAGATCTTTTTAGTCTTACATAAAGCATTCACACAGACTTGCATTGCACTAGCTGCAGCTTGGGTTGCAACCTATAAATATGCCAGTTTTTCCTGTTACAGAACCAGTCATAATTCTTCCGTTTCACCGTGTGGAAAAGCCCGTAAGATGAAACATCCGATTGACCCAATGCCCACAGCTCTATGACTGTTCTGTGTTCATTTCATTTGACAAAAGATTGTTTTGTCTTTGGGAAGTCAGTGGGAAACAGAACTCAGCTACTTGGAAGGAATTGACTTCATAGGGAGCAGGTAAGAACCTGGGGATGCAGGAGCCAGTACAGGTCCTGGCTGAAGACAAGAGCAAAGATATCAGTTCCCCACTGTTGGTACCTGATTTAGCAAGAACTTTTCAGGTAGTAGCTCGATATTGGTCAGCAGGACAGTATCCTCACCTTAAGGATTGATAGGAAAAGAGAGATGCTGGAAGGATTATGTTAAAAAATAAACTCATGGACATGAGGGCACCAATAGTTGCCCAGACCATGGACAAGCCTAGGTGCTCATCCCCCATGAACAGCAGGATGGTGTCCTTTTTATGTCTTCCCTGTGACATAAAAAGGTTGAAAAAAAACTTGTGGGGAGAAAGGAAGAGAAACTACGGGTGAAAGACCCTCCAGGAACCATCATGGTGGCCAAGGAGCTGATGAGAATTTTGAGGTGTTTGCATAGGGAACAGCCAGATCTGTGCTCATGGATGACACTGGCAGAGACCAGGTATGGCCAACATGGAGGGAGCCCTGTGGAAAACAAGGAAACACCCCATCCCTGCACCCTCTTCCCAGGATGAGGTTTATAGCAGTCCAAGGAGTGATGCACCCACCTTGTTCAGTTAAGTTCTCCCAAGGATATACATTTCTGTATAAAGAATATACATTTTTCATACAATTCTGACCAAAGTAACTTGACTGCAAGTGATACAATCTAAAAACATTAGATTGGCACTTGGGTCCTGAGCTATTGACCACATCAGGTTTATTTTACAGCTGGGCTCCGATGTAATTCTTCTGCCCCCTGTCTTGAAAACATGCAGAGACTGAATTATATAACAGTACTGTTTAAGCACTAGCGAAATGCACAATTTGATTAATCTCAGCAATGCACCAACTCAGAGATCTAAAAAGACAGCCACGTGCACTTTACCAAAGTTAAAGCCCAAAGCTTTTCATTTCATCCTAATGGATAGCAAAGGTCATTCGCTGTTTGATAAATGACGACAACACTGCTGCATTTGTCTTCAGGCTGGCAGTGCCGGATTCCTCTGAAGTTTGTGTTAATGAGATTCCTCCTACCACATAAACGAAAAAACTCCAGTGAGGCACTGGCACTGGATATATTGCAAAAATACCTATTCTGCATGCGCACAACAGGATAAAAGTAACTCCCTTCCTCACTGGCGAGGTGCCCACAGCAACGACATCCTGATGGAATGACGTTGTCCATGACATAAATCCCAAGCAGTGGGAAGTAACTCTGCAACTAGACATATTTCTTTTCTCCATGACTCAGTTGAGGAACATTTTTCATAGGGAACACATATCAGCAAAGAATTAAAGGATATGTTCAACATTTCTCCCTGGGGAAAAATGCCTAAAATAAAGCTATCAGCAAGAACCCTAGAGGGTTGATATTTATTCTGCTTGCAAAATCACTCAGCAACATCCAGAAGCCATGGAGTTCCCAAGCTGGTCCATAAATAGAGATGTCTGCATGTGGTTAATGTTGCTCCTGTGTCTTGCACAGTCAGAGGTGGATGAATTAAAGCTCTAAGAGATGTAGGACATAAGGATGCCTCTTCCAAGAGTGAGGTGGCAGACACAGGCGAGGGAACAGACCAGACGGCTGCATGGAGAGAGATACTGCCAAAGAGGGGAGTTATAGGGTAGGAAGCCCAGGGATGTATGGATGCTACCAGGTACAGAGAAGAAAAAAAGCTCTATAGAGCCCTCCTCTTCCTCCCACTGAAGGAGCACCACCATGGAGGCCCCATGAGGAAAAGCCCAAGACACCTTGGAGCATCAGTCGCCAAGCTGGGCTTTACTGCTGATGTCCCCAAGTGACTTCCCCCAAACCAAGGGACGACTCCAGCAAGGGGACAGCCTTTCTCTAGGACCTGCTGCCAGTCCACAAGCATGCACAAAGCCTGGGCTTTTTGGGCACAGGGGGATCGCACGGACACATGCATAGCCCTTCTTTGGGATGGAGATATCCAGCTGCATTTTGGAAACCCCTATTTTTCTCCAGCTACCCTCTTCGACAAGGTAGGACAGCTCTGGATGCTGAGGAACGGCTTGAGGTGATTGAGAACATTTCAAACACAGTGGTTTATCCTTAAAAAGTGCAACCTGTTAACAAATACAAGTGAAAATGGCACGACTGGCAGGAAATCTGAGGGACAAAGTGGCTTTTACTTCCATGCAAATGGCACATAACTGAGACTGGAGATTTAGCACAGGGGTAACAGGCTTCCACATCCAGTCTTGCCAACTGCAATTGTTCAGCCAGGCCCCCAAAATCTTGAGACCGACACTGAGAAATCAGGACAGTCCAGAAAGCAGCATCTACCTTTTGTTTGACACTGGGTTTGGGGGTCTTTGGGGTTAAAGTTTTGAAACTGTTAAGCATGTGTGAAAAACAAAAGATTTGCATTTAAAAATCAGATCAATTCACAAGGCTTTGGAGAAAATAGAAATCAGCTGTGCAACAGTTGACAGTGCTGCCCATCTAGAAGCTACGGACAGCAAGGCATGAGCTGATCTCCGCAATTCCTCCCTCTCCAGCAAGGATTTCTTTTTTTTTTAAGCCTTTTATCCTGTTCCATTTTTGCAGAATCTCCCCTGCATGCAGGGAGGACTCCTGCTAACCTCCTGATCTGAGCGGTGCCCTTGGAGGTGGAGAGAGGCCAAAACCCTTGGGCAGGAAAGGAGGTGAAATCTGGGCACGGGATCTTCCTGAAAGGAGGAGCCGCTGGATGAAAGGGGCTCCTATCCCCGAGGTCGCTGACTCCTGACCTTTGCTTCCAGACTGTCATTAATCAGAGAAAAGCAGAAGCCTGCAGGTATGTCCAAAAACAAAACCACACAATCTCTCTGAACTGTTTTGGCACTATTTGCGTCGGAAGTGCATTTTTTGAGCTAACAAATGATTCAGGTGACTTTGTGTGCTAGCGTTTTAACCCCTGTCTGCTGGAGCCACCCATCAGAGCTCAGCAATGAGCCCCTGCCTTGGCACTGCTGCTGTGAATCGCGGTTGAGACCAATAAATGGGAAGTTTGGGCAGTCCAACCAGCAGGCAGCAGCGAGTAGCCAGGCCCTACGTTGGAGAGACACTAGAAGCAACTAGCACTTCTCACTCGGAAAATATTTCCCCAACGTTTGGGAGGACTTTTCTAGGACTGTGATGAATTCACCCTTGCTTCAAGTCTTTAAATCAAGATCAGCATCTATTCAAATACCGAGGTGAGAAGTGGTGGAGCCACAATGAAATCCTACAGCAAAGCAAAGCAATGCCAAGTGTGTTCAGCATTGCAAACAAACCTTTGGGCCTCTGGAAGCTGCTGCATCGGCAGCTTCACCCCCTTCTTCTCCACTAGCATCTTCCTGGGTCCTTCGCACAAGGAAGAACCATAACGGAGCCTTTGCTTTGCCTGGATGTGACTGACCACAGGCTTATGAAAACCCCATGACTTCCAGGACTGTCTCCACGTGGCTCAGGTCAGAGCTGGGCACCAGCCCCAGGGCCCGGATAAAGCTCCAAGGGGAGCGAATGCCCTCGAGGGCGACACGTGGTGAGTCCCGCTAGCCGGGAGCGCACAAGGGCTCATTCATCCCGGCCTCCGGGAGCCCTCTCTGTCCCTCGGCCGCGTGACTTTGCCGTTGCTTTTGCCCGCAGATGAGGAAGAGGCAAGAAGCCTGTTACGGGGAATACGGCCTTGCACAGAGCGAGCAGCAGCTGGGATCTCGACCTGGCAGACATAATCGTAATTCTACAATGACAATAACACTTTATAATTTGCAGCGGCGGGGGAGTCTTCTCGACATAAATCACTCGTCTCTCTCCCGGCGCCCGCACGCGGTTGCAGCGCGGATGTTTCATGTGCAAGGCGCAAGGGCTTGGCGCGACGTCACCCTGATCCATGGGGCTGGATCCACGTGGGGCTCCAACACCCTGGATCTCGGATCCCAGGAGCTGGATCTTGGTGCCCAGGATCGCTCTTTGCTCCCCACTGCCACGGCTGCTTTCAGGCGCTGGACCCAAAGTCGGATGTACTGGAAGTTGTTCCAAGTTCAGCAGAGTGATAGGGATTTGTGCAAGGAAGGACTCCCTCCTCCTCGGGTGCAGATGCTGCTATAGGGACTGGATTTATTTTTGCGGGGGTCTCCTTTCAACCCTCCGCTGACACCTCCGCGTTTCTTATAGCAACACTTCACCTCCGCCTCGGGCTCTGCTAATAAAACACGCCTCTATATTTAAACACAGCGCGGTGACAGTGTCTCGCGCTCGTTAAAGGTTAACGCGGCTGGATTACTCATCCCGGAGGAGCAGGCGGGGGGAAACAGGCTGAGTCAGAGCACAGGGATGCAGAGGGGAGACGGGGACACCGGGGCCCGGTCCCGCATCCCAGCGTGGAGCAGCTGCATGATCCTAAGCCCTTCACCAGAGTCTTCCTCCAAGAGGGCTCGCGCAAGCAGAGCTCTTGTCATCGCTGGGATCACCTCCAGACGCTCTGATCCTGGGTGAAGAATCTAAGGAGCATCATAGAAACACAGAATAAACACAGAATAACAACAGATTGAGGCCAAAAAAACCCTCGGGATCAGACTGGCCCCTGTTACACCAAGTCCTGCGTGCCCCTAAGGGGAATGGGCATCTCTGAGCAGAAGGATCCCAGCCACGAGGAGGAAACATTGGACCTGGTCCTGACTTTTAAAGATTTGGTTTTATTTTGAGTGTTTCTGCTTTATTTTGAGCTTTCAAGCTTGCTGCTTGCCGTGGAGATGCCTTGGCAGGGGCAGTTGAGTAACGGCAAAAGAAAAGGAGCCTGCCCAAATGCCAAGCTGAGCTTTGGCGGGAAGAAGACCCCTTGGACTCTCCCCGTTCGAGCAAGAGTGAGTGTGCAGAGACCCGGGAACGCACCGACACGAGCGCGAGCGCTTCAGTCAGCGTGAATTTTCCATCTGGCCTTTCCCATCTGGCATGCCCCAAAGCGCCGTGTTTCTAACCTGGTTTTCCAAAGCGCGGGTTGCAGCCTGGTGTTTGCCCGTCCATCTTGTGTATGGACAGGAGCTGTCACAGACGTAGGAAGCTCTTCCAAAACCGGGGGGGTTTACGTGCTGCTGGGGTCCAAGCTGTCCCCAGCCCGCAGCTGGTGGCCACATGTCCTTGCTTCCCCTTGTGCTCCCAGGTGACCCCCTGCACAGCAAAGAGGCTCCAGAAAGAGGCTGGTGATTCCCAATATTCATCCGTGTGCAGGTACCTGGCGTTGCACCTGGATCTCCCACCTACCCGGCATATCTCAGCTTTGCTCGGTCTGAGCATCGTCCCCAGCTGTCCCCACGCGCTGCACGTCCCCTCCTCACCCCCACGCATCTCAACCCCTTGCTAAGGACAGAGCCAGCTGCCACCACCTTCACACTGGCGCCAATACACATCACGCTGGAGCCATTAGGGCTGTTATCCCAGCTGGAAGTCCCCTCTGAGCCATCTCGGACAAATGGGAGCCATCCAAGTGGCAGCTTCTTGCCCGGGGCCGGGCTCCGCGTGGCCCGACCTCCACGGTGTGGGGGGACCCTGTGCCCGGCTCTGTGGTGCCCGGTGGTCCCCAATGTCCCCAGCCCCCTGCCTGGCACTTAGGGAGTCACCAGGGATCTGCAGGAAAGACGGCTCTTCCTTCCCCCAAAGCAGCCGCTTGTTTCTCTTTTTTTATTATTATTTTTTCCCAGCCCTCTGTGTTAATTTTGTGTCTTGTTGCTAGTTAAAAATACCCCTTGCCAGCAAGAACAGAGTTATTTGGGGCACCCTTGTTTATCGCTGCTCTGAAATAGCGTGTGTTGCCGTCAGCTGCCGCCACACGTCCTTCAAACCGTTTTTTTGCAAAACACACGGGTCCCTGCTCCCCAGCCCTGAAGGATGCTCTGGGTTTTCTCCAGCGACACAGGGGAAGGAGCCGGGTCGCTGAGACGGGAGGATGGGTCAATCTCTCTGGTCTCTGCTGGCTGACACCAAACTTTGCATTTTTTTTAACTGTTTTATACATGCACGGTCCTCGTGCATGAGAGTGCAGCGCCTTCTTCCTCCTTCAGCACAAGTTTTCTTGGGAGAAGCAATTAATAAAAATTAATCCATTTGTCTGCAAGGTTTGAGCCAGCTGTGGGAGTCAGTGCAGCCCCAGCCTATATTTCCTGAGAGCATCAGGAGTTGTTTATGGTCCCTGCAGGGTGACAGGGCTTGGGGACATCACCTCTCTGGGCCATTATCTGCGAACACGCTCATCTGCTTGCAGCCCACGGGGAGTATTTCCCAAATGCAGCTTGTCCAAGCAGCGTCCTGCAAATATGCAGCTTGGAGCCTCGCTAAATGATCTCCCTGCTCCATGGCAATCCTTCCTTGTTTTTATTTACTATGGGGCATTTTAAGAGGCGAAAACATTCCTGGGGAAACTGTAGGACCCTGTTTGCTGCAGGGACATGCCCTCATCTGTGAATCAGGCCGTTCTTCTTGCCCTCCAAAGTATTGCCTTTCTCGTGCTAAAGTAATCACACAGTAAAAACCTGGAATCTAACCACAGGGAGCATGAAAATATTTAAACAAGCTGGTTTAAATCAGGGCTTTGACTTACTTTTGTAATAGCCCCTTTGGTCACAGCTTTGAATGTGCTCTTGCTTTGCAAAATCAAGGGGATGGTGGAGGAGCCATCGCTCTGTTTGCATCTTGGGTAAGCAAGGAGCCGGCTGCGGCATCCCCGTCTTTCAGGGAGCAAAAAGGATATTTTCCATCCTCCTTTCAGTTCTTTTTTTGGGGCCAAAATCCCAGAAAAACCCCACGGGCTTGTGGCTACTCCAAACTGTGCTCAGCGCCGGGGAGATTCCCCCCCAACCTCAGCATCTTTCGCAGCTCCTCCAGGAAATCCTGCAGGAGCGAGTCCTGCAAATTCCCCAGGGACAGCGCAGCCCGGCCTCCCTCTTTTCTAAGGTAAATAATGCCTTTAATTAGGCACTCTGTATAATTAACCCCATGGTGTTGATGATTCAGTTGACTGTTAAAAATGAGAGACCGTCGCAGCCCCTTTTGGGTCTCTTGTTAAGGTTTTGAAGCTCGTCTCCATCTTCCCCAAAATGCGTTGCCACAAAAGCTTAACGCACGGGGAAAGAAATCTTCTGCTCAAAGCGATTACACTGAATTCTTCAGGTTTACCCTGGCCAGTGACATCTTTTTGGGAGAGCTGGGCAAAGCCTGGCTCCTGCGCAGGGCTCTCCACCTCCTGGAGATGAAATTGCTGGGGTCCTCACTTGGATTTTAAAGCACAAACAAGCTCTGTTGATTCCAACACTTCATTTAGACTCGGGCTTGTAAATAATGCAAGGTTTGCTCTTTTTATCAGCTTGCTCGGCAAATCAGTTGGAGGCTCTGAAACATATTGTCATCATAAACGGGCGAATTCATTAACGCCCCTTGTTTGCCTCCAGGTTTTAATTGGATGCAAAGCAAATACACACGAGCAGAGAGCTGGTCAGCCCTAGACAGGCAAAGAAATGATTTCTCACTGGTTTTAAACTAAGGAGGAAAGAGGAGACGGAGCTGAAGCGGTCTCAGCACCCACAACTTGGGGACTTGCATCTCCGTTCCTGTGCATAGGGAAGGAAATCCGGTTGTGGGACATCCTACCCAAGACCACCAGTTCCTCAAGAGGTTTCTTAAGGAAATATATCTCACCAAAGTCCCAGCCATCACCAAAGTCTGTTTTCTGCTGGTTGCTTCTTGGAGCACAAATGAAGCCCGAAAGGGAAGCGGGTGCCTGCTGCTTGGCCTCGGATTCTGGCTTGCGTCCCATTTATAGCATCTGGACTAAGAACAACATGTAAAAACTGTATTCCTCTAAATAATATGTTCGCCCTCTCACAGCGGTCGCTGTATTCCCTTTCTGTGAATCACCAATATCAGCCAGAGCAGCCGCACTAATCGTTAAGTAGAGATACAGTAAATATGTTATTTGGTGGCAAACGGAGCAGTTTCTTGACAGCACTTTAGATGTGTAGAAGGGCAGAGAGGCAAAGCTTCACCTCCCTTCGGTCACGCATTTGCAAGCGATTTCGCAGGGGACAACCCTGCAGCCTGGTCTCGCCAAGCAGGACCGAGGCCACTGGAGATGGCAGATCCACGGCACCAGGCCAATGTCATGGCATTTGCCAAGCCTCCGGACACCTGCAGCAGCCGCTGGCCTTTGGAAGGTGCTGCAGATACTGCTCTTAAAGGAATTAAATGTTCGGAAGAGTTGTATCTGCCCCCTCTTTCCTCACCCAGCCATAGAAATGTTCCTTCTCCCGCCTCTCTCCTAAGTCGTCTTGGCATGGCCCCTACTGAGCCACACAGGGATTAATGTGGCCCCATATAGTTTCTGTCTCCAACTGAGCCGCCGCCAAAAACAAGCTCATTTGCACATATTTATTGTAAGAAAAAAATAGTCGTTCAGTGATCCAGAACATTCATCTCTAAATATTTACAAAGCATTATTTATCCGGACGAAAGAGACATTTTTCCACTCAACAAACTAGGCATATGGTTGCGGCGCGCAATAGAAGATGAATTGTGCAGAGTAATTCTAAACCGATTTAATGCCAGCAATAATTATTTTTAATCAGACAGAAAGTTCCCTGGGTGATAACGGAACATCTAGCATTTTAAAGTAATTGCATCGGCCCTCATTGTTTGATACTATTTGTTCCAATGTGCTTGTTGTGCCTTTTGATGTTGCAATGCAACTTTCCTCCCCTCCCCTTTCCATCTCCCTTGGGAAAAAAAAATAGGAAAAAAAAAAAGCAAGCTCTTTGTCATTTATTTCAAGCATGTCTTTTAATTACAGCGCTGCATTTAGATAGTGTACAAAATATTCCGGGCTGGATGCCTATTTAGCAGACTCCCCGGTTGCTGCTTGAAGCTGCTCGGTAGAACACTGTGAATCATTATAAAATCTCCCACTTCAGTACATACCAAGGAAAATGGAGAACAAAATGTACTGACACAGGAGGAGGGATTTTGCTAGGCTTTAGTTTTTGTGAGAGCTTGATAGAAGCTAGAGATGAACCCAGCAGGTTATCAATAACAAATAGTTCTCTCCTGCAAAGCGAGGTTGTGGTATTTTGTGTAACCCACCTGTCCTCACTCTGAAATGTTAAGAAATGTTCTTGCAAGCAGTGTCAGAATACCCTTTCAGAGGCTCCGAGTTTCCCGGTTTTTTGTAACAACAGGAGAACACACTCCGAGAAGCTATTGAAACCTCTGCCATCTTCAGGGAAACCTTCCTACAGTTCCTAGAAACATGGATAATTTGGGTTTAATGATAGCTTTGTGTTCTCTGCTTGTCACTTCCCAGTTTTGTCTGTGAGTGGAAGCGGCGTCGCGTTTGCCTCTCGAGCGCGTCTCCCTTGCTGAGCCATGAATCTTCCTCCTGCTGTGACGTTTCCCTGGAGCTCGCTGGCTCCCAAGCTCCTCCACAGAGCCCGGACCATCGCTGACCTGTCACCGTGCACCCAAACTGGTCAGTGCTCTCAACATCACCTTTCCATAGCAGGTAATCCGTTGTGGAGGTGGCCCGTCGCTGGTCCCACCACGGCTGGACACGCACGAGGAGGCACCGAGCACCCTTCCAAGCCCTAACATCAAAGCCTGCCCAGTGTGTGGGACTCAAAGGCTTCGAGGAATCATCCTGATCCTCCAGTGAGTTGCTGTGAAGTCCTAGGAAGGTTTCTCCTCCTTTGCTGATTGACATTTTACTGCCCAACGGGGAGGATGAGCAGAGCTAAGTGATGGCACCAGGGAGGAAGGTCTTTTCTCCACAGGCTTTGGGAGGCCAGTCCCACACAGAGGCTGCCATGGAGCCTCCCAGCCTCTTGAGGCCGCTTGGCCTACAAGGAAACAAGAGGGACCCAGCTCATCTGCAGCAGCATGTCCAACAGGTCACCAGCGAGGAGAGGAGCCCCTTAAGCCAAAGGACACAAGGACAGATGAGCATAAACTCACCATGAATAAATTTAGCCTGGAAATCAGTAAGAGGTGCATAATTTTATGAGGGTATCGTCAGTCTGAATTAATCTACCTGTAAGAATAATGGAGAGAGGACACATAGCTAATTGGGAGGCCTTGCTTGGTCAGCAGAGAAGGGACATAAAGACACCAAAACCTGGTGACCCAGAACCCTTCTACATTTGTATTAAGGCACCAGACGAGGATCCGAGTGCCTGGGGCTTCACCCTGTCCTCTGCAGCCCATTTCTGTGCCACCAGTATCAGAGCTGCCCTCACAAAAATAAAAGCAAGTCTTAGGGTCCCGGTGACAAGATGGATATGTCACCTCCATCCCACATTTTCCATCCATCTGCCATCCCTTTAGAGATCCCACCGCTAATAGACAGTGTCCGTCCCCACGGGCCTCTAAGGACAACTCAGACACAAAGATTTTAATCATCCACCAGGTATATAAATAACAGCTGGGAAGGTGTTTTGATATTCATTCTAGCCATGAAAGCCTGGCTGTTTTGCTGTGCTCCTGGGCAGCTCCGGCTCCTCGCGTGCCCTTTGCAGCCCCAGTGACACCTCGGAGGCTGGCGGAGTTCTCTCGCCACTTGTTTTCCCATCAGAAGGTCAGCGGCTGTGGCAATGAGATGAGCTGGAAACGCGATCCGTGCGCCAGACGGAGAAAGGAACAAGATCTGTGAAGGTAAACACGGCACGCAAATAAGCCTAATGGAGTATTAATGAAAAATAAGACCTACCTGTGAGCTGTTTGTCCATCTGGTGAGTAAGCCCCGCTAACAAGCTTATGTGCACAGCCAGTGCTGCTGCTACCTGGCTCCTCACACTCCGTTATGCACCTGGGGGAGCACAAAATGCAGGTGGCACCTCGTAGGCCTCCCCCATCGCCTCCCGGCCAAGGTTTGATTCCCTGCCAGAACTAGAGGAGGAAATCGCAATGATCAACTCCACAAATCAACATTTCAGAAAAGATTAAGTTGTGTTTCTGACCTGACTTGAGGTTTCCAAGTCCCCTAGAATTGCAGTAGCAATTACAGGGCTGCTAACTTTTGTAGGCTGCAGTCAGGAAAGCGATTTAGGGTCTGCTGCAACATAGGGGATTGTTCGTGTAGTTTCTTGCTTAAGGGAATTTGGATTCTGGCTGAACAGTGCAAACAGGACAGGGACCTCGTGGCCTGGATCTGTACAAACACACTGCAGGAGACAGTCCTGGCCCTGACAAACTCCTCCTCAAAATAGACTCTTATCTAGAAATCAAAGATGCAAGAAAAGAGTGGGAAGAGTAGCAAGCAGAGTGCAGGGGACGGGTGTGTAATGCCCCTTTCTAGTCCAGAAGAGCATGAGTCCAAAAGGAAGAACACCTTGAGCCTTGCTCAGGTGCTTGGAGCATCGGTGTCCTCACCCCAGAGCAAACTGATCTGGCATTTGCACTACCAGGGGACATGCAGTGCTTGGGAAAACCTCCCTTGGGAAGCGCCGCTCGGCTCCCACGAAAGGCAGGTTCACTCCGTTAACCTCCAAGGCTGAGCTCATATTTGTTAGCTTATTCCTCATAAATCAAAGGAGGCGACCGCTGGAGCCAGGACTGTGGCTGGTGAGAAGCAGGCTGTTCATCTTCAGCTTTGGGATGGGCAATGGGAAGAATCTCATTCAGAAAATCCATGCCCTGCACGCGAGCTGCTGTAACCTGCTTCCAAACGTGACAAACACCTCTGATCTTTTTAATATCCCTTCCAACCATTGCAGTTCCGAAGAGATAAATACGCTTTTCCTTGCCATCAGCGGAGCCTTTTCGCGCTCTGGCGAAGTCAGATCACACCAGCTGTCATGTACGGTATAAAGTGAAACACAGTTTGTCCCAGCTAGTGTAAAACCCAAGGAGAATCGTTTTATGCTACCGAAGAGGTATAATCTGGCTGAGAAGATCCAGGACTGCTGCTCGATAACCAAAATCGGCCCCAGACACGTGCGGGGAGACCGGTCGGCTTGGGCAGGGAGCCTGGGAGCGCGGGAGCACCCACAGCTCCCCGCTGCCCTTGGCTTCCAGATGGAGCTCAGCCCACGCAGGCCCTCACAGCGACCTGTGCTTCGTTCTGGAGCAGCCACACGAAACTTTGCGATTACGCTCGGATTTACTGGCGCCAGGCGCAGCGGCGAAATGATTGTGCTTTATTAGCAGCATCAAAGCGTTGCTCTTACGAGCCCGGCCGTAGCAGCGGTTCATTATCCCTCCCATCCTCCCGGCTTCCGAGCCCGGCCGTAATAAGAGGAGCAGCAGAAGTAAAAGGCGTCATTCTGGGCAAGGCTCTCAGGAACTGTTCATCAAACTTGCCCTTTTCTAATGAGAGCCATCTCATTTACATGCTCATTTAATGCCGTGTACGGTCATATATCTCCCAGCGTATTGCAGGTGCCTTATTCCTTTATCTGAAACATCAGCTCATTTACAAAAACAGCCTTTGCCTTAAACCGCAATTAGGTCGCAGTGACCCTAAATTTGCCTTATCAAAATCCTTTGTGTTGAAACAGCACTGCCTGGCAAATGCTCCATCCGAACACCCTCATCCAAAGGTTAAACATATTCCAGCCTGACGAGTTAAAGTATCAGGAAGCTTCATGCACTTAGAGCCGCCGAAATGCCTTCTCTCCTAAAGGGAAATCATTCCTCTTCTCTTTTTACTGCGCAAACAAACACCGTTTCCGTCCAGGAAAGCCTCTCCTGGGCCTGCTTCCTTTCTCCATGACCACGCTTTCCAAAACCCCAAGCGTGACGGACGACAAAACTGCCGGCAACAAGGGCAGGTCTGAAATAGCACCATGATTTTCTGCTTTTGTTTCCTGCGGGGTGGAGGACAGAGCGTGGTGCCAGCCGGACCTGTCCCCCGGGCACCTTGCAGCACTTCTACAGCTTCCAGACCCCTGTAAATCCTCCAGCCAGTCCCTGCCTAGCAGTTTAAGCCATGCTGGGTTTGTTATCCCCTGTTATCCCTCCTGGATAATTGTAGGGAAGTGTCCGGCACCTGTGCCAAGGGAGATGAACCATCCTGGCCTCACCTCCCGGAGCAGCGGCTCCAGTTTCCCAAGGAGCATTGGCGTTGGCGAGGGGAAAGGAGGGATGTGGCACTTCCAGATGCTTCAGGATTTCACAAATAGCATGGGATAAGCTTGAAAAAAATAAAATCAGGTGATTCTACTAATAGCCACTACTGACCTTACCGTGTCCAGCAGGACAGCCTGGCTGCAAAGTAATGCTGGCTGTAAGGAATTTCCCAGAGCAGGCCCCAAAGCCACTATTTTTTGTGTCTTCTCCTAAAATAGGACCCCTTTTCCCCTGCCCTTCCTAGCAACCCTTCTCTGTACCTGCTGCAATTTAAACACATCTTTATTCGAGCAAAGACTGGAAGTGTATGGCACCTTCCCAAAGCGATTTCCCCAGCAGCTCACAAGATGCTTAAGCATTTCTTCATCTCTGTCTTGCTTATTATGCTTTTAGGGTGATATTTTCCTTTCTCCTAGCAGCATCACATATAAGTTGCACACTCATTTTATGTCCAACAGATGCACCAAGGTTTTTCTCTTCCTTCTAACTCACGCTCAAAGCCCTTAGTTTAGCAGAAAAACTGATTAGTCCCCCAAATATATGTGCTCACTCTATGCAATATGACATTTTGACCTGTTTTAAATTACCCCTGGCCTAAGTCACCCTGCTTTTCCAGCCTTCCCCCAGGCCATAGTAACAAGTTGGGCTCAAGGACTGAACCTTAGGCATCTCCTGCTGCAATCTGCTGTGAGCCCAGCCAACCTAATTCCAGCACATCCCTTTGCGACGTTCCCTTCATAACCGTGTCCTTACTCAACTCAGCTCACCCTTCCCTGCAGCGGCAGCGATAACGTCTCCTGCCCCAAAGGTCTGATGCTCTGTCAAAGTCGGACGGATTGGAGCCGCTATATTTTCCCTATCCATAAAGTAAGTTTTCTTTCAGAAGAGAACAGACTTTCAGGGAGAAATCAGGGGATAGCTGGTTGGCTTGGCGTGATCTAGGGTGAAACCATACCATGGTTTATCCCATTTTCTCTTACTTGCTGATGGTGAGTGAGAAAAAAGACACATTTTGAGTATGAGATTTGCAGCAAGGTTTTAATTTTCATTTAGCTCATTAACTCATGTGACAACTAGCTTTGCTGCCTGCATTTTACAGCCCCTGTTACCCGCTTCTTCCCTTTTCATCCTGAGGAGTCCCAGCCTTGCAAACTCAAAAAAAACAAAAAGCATCTAGATAAGTAGCTCCTTTATCCCCCTTTTTATGTATTTGCTATTCTCTCATCATATGATACCCCCTCTGACTTCTCTGTCCACAAAAGGCTATCTTAAGTATTTGATGTAAACGCTGCAGGGAGAAATACTTACTCCATTTCTGGTTATTATCTCGACAGAATACTATATATTATCTAGCAATCTCCAGCCAAGCAGGGGGTCCACTGGATCATCACATTATCTTGTTTTGAGTGCACAGATTGCTCACTACATGTTTCTGCCCACAAAGAAGGACATATAAAAAAATAGAAAGCATCCACTTAGGCTGTTGATAATATCCAATGCTGTTGATAATGTCCAATGCAATCTTGGTGGAAAAAAATAAGAAACAATTGCTGATGGTCCGGGATAGGTGCACAAAATGGGATCTCAAAAAAACTGCCTCTGAAAGGGGTGCCAGGGAATGAGCAGTGGGGATGCAAACAGGAGGAAAAAATCCTTCACATCTTTTAAAGAATTGCAAGTGTTGTGTGGGCCTCTGCACATACATGACAGCGAGGGATCCTGAGATTCAGAAAAGAAAAGCAGAATCGACTTGTTTGAATACAAGCAAATTTTATTCTTCTGGATGTGTCTCATTGCTTTCAACATATTTAGGGATTTTTACTGGGATTTTTAGCACGTAAGGTCAAAAGGGAGTCGTAGATACCTTATTCTGCCAGACCAAGCCAAACTTCCAGCAGTTGAACTGTGTCCCGGGCAGACCAGGAAACAGCCCCATGCCCTGCTCTCAAGGACTGGTTAGATTTACCACTTCCATCACCCACCTCCCCACAAAACAGGGCTCACCCCATGAAAGGAAACCAGGTAGCCCAGGGTCTCCTCCACCGCAGGTGGGAAAAAGTCCTGCCCGGTGCTGCCCCATGGTCAGTGAAGCCCAAGCACTGGGCCAAGACATCCTGGGCGCACCGGGCCCCTTGAGGGGACTGTGGCGGCTCTTCCCTAAGGGACATCAGGCCACATGGCAGAACGCCATGGATTTCATATTTCTTTAGCCAAGGGACACCATAATCATGTCTTGTCTCCTACAGAACACACCCCAGGGATCTCGTAATCGATCCACGGTGAGTCCTTTATGGATTTCAAGAGATAAGTAATTTTACATACCGTGGTAATCAATTCCCCCGCTCAGTTAGCCCTTGCAGATTTGAGGGAAGATAGAATTTGCTTCTATAGTGAGAAACTTGCTGCTCGGTGGCCCGGCCGGCTTCCCTGGGTTGCCCTCCACCTTGCAAAGAGCTGCAAAAGCTCGGGCTAAAAAATGGCACTGAAGCAGGAGTGTGAGCTCAGAAAGTCTTCATCAGGCAGGGAAAACAACGCTTTTGCTCCTTTGCCCTCACTTGGCTTCAAGACATGAGATCTTGGCATTGATCTCCTCCAAAGGCCAGCAAACCTGGTCCTGGATGGCTAGTGCTTCAGGGCAGGCCTGAGGCAGCTGCCATGAGGTCAAAGGGCAAAAAAAATTTCCCTTAAGTGTTTTTGACTTGTCTGTAGGATGCTCAGCTCCTCTGATCTGCCCTGCTCGTGTGCTGGCTCTGTGCAGACCTAGCAACAGACGGGGCAAAGTAGAGGGCAGCCAACATGCAGTACATGGACAGCACCAACCACCCGGAGAAAAGCAAAATCCACTGAGCACAGCCCGGTGATAAAAGCAGGATCTGAGGCTCTGCCTCCAGCAGGTTTAGTCCAGGGAGAATGAGGCAAAGTGAACTTAACCTTCACCCTCCCAGAGATCAGGGAGGCCTAAGCATAAAACATGGGGAGAAGTGCTGCAAAGTGCCTGCAGCTCCTGCCTTGCTCCCCTCCTGGACATCTCAGCAAGAGCACGAGCGCAGGCTGGTAGATGTACCAACATGTGCCCCAGGACCCTGAGCCTCCAGCTCCTCCAGCATTTTGGAAACAAGCAGTTTCCAAAGGGAGATCCAAAGCAAAAGGGCACCCCAAGCAGGACACGAGGCATCGCCAGTGCTGTCAAGCCAAGCGTGCAGGAGAAGAGGCACACATGGGTCTCTGCACCCTCCATAGCCTCTGTGCCAAGATTTCTGCCCGTTGCAACGTGACACAGAAGCCGTCCTCCAAAAAAACGATGCCTTCCAGCACACGGAGCCCGTCCGGAGCCATCTGCAAGAAGTGAAATAAAGCAGGCGCCGCCGTCTCCTTCACGCAGCAAAGAAATATGAGAGCGCAGCAGAGGAGACAAAATATTTCTCCTGGAGGGGGAAAACCTGCCAGTCTTCAGCATCACAGGAATGCTGCTAATGCAGGGAGCAACGCTCGCAGAGAAGGGCGAGAGGAAAAACAGAGCAAGTGCATGGAAATGACAGAGCGCAGCAAAAGGAGGCTGCAAATTGCTGCTTTCAAAGTGACTATTAAGGGGCCCACGGGCCAGAAACACCTCTCTTGAGCTAAAGTTTATTTTTACTCATTAGATCAGCTACCATAATATTTTCCAGAGCGGTTTTCCTCCACGAGGAACTCCTAGCAGGGCTCTCTCCCTGCAGCTCGATCGTGGCAGGCTGGCACCTGGGTACCCGTTGGCCTCTTTGCATCTTGAAGGGGTTGCAAGGATTTTTGGTGAAAGAACAACTCATGTTAGTGTGAATTCAGGAAGGGATATCTAATCTCCAGCTCCAGGGCTCCAACAAGTCTCTTGCTATCAGAGAGCAGAAGTTGCTTGTCATGGTGGGCATTTTTCGTGTCACTCCTGGACTTTCTTACAGTTTCTCAGAAAGGGGTGATGGCCCTCACTAGGGCAAGATGCTGGGCTCAGAGGATGGGGGCTTCAGCCAGTGTGGGACTCAACGCTCCCGTATACCGCTGATCCGATCCGTGCAGACACGTGCACTCTTATCTGATTAATCGGAGAGGATCTCTTGCTGCTTTCCATCTCTTCTTGTCTTAAATATCAGATACCTGAAGGGACAATATTCCACATGTTGCACAGTAGTGAAGTTGGGTGTTTTTGTAGGAAGCCTCTTCCTCACTCCTCGAATCTCCTGCCACCATGGCTGTACCACTCAGTTATGCCAACCATGACGCTGGTGGGAACCCCAGATTCCTCTTCCATTGGGAATAAGCATCTTCCTGCGTATTAATCAATCCTATGGTGGCTCACTCTAGGCACACTTTGGTTTGTAGGCGGTAATGGTTCCTCAAGCCTGCTAGTGAAGGGAGACAGACTGGTATTTCCAGTCAGTCCCCATCAGCTTTTACATGTTCCCTTCTGGAGAGGGAGATCATCACGATGGTGGCCATCATCGCCATCACTGAAGCGCCCTCATCATGGCAGCCATCACTGCGGCCCCCTCACGGCCACCATCACCACTCTCAGGGCCCTGCGAGCACCTACCCCAGAGGACAAAGCGCCACCGACATCAAAACCCCCATTTTTCACACCCCCAAACACTGGGTTTCCTTGGGGACAGCCAAGCAGGAGGCCCAACTCCATTCATTGCACAAGAGGGGAAGCACAAAATGGCGTCGCCACAGCAGGCCGTGGCGCAGGGGAGACACCAGCCGAGTGCCTGTACCTTAAGCGTATTTGCAAAGCAGGAGGGCGAAATAAATGGCTTTGCAATCCCAGAAGCTAATTAGCATTTAGCAACCCGCATTATCCCCTTTTCCCCCCATTTTTTCACCGCTTTCATTTCACCACGTGAACAATGGTGACGTTGGCTTTGCTTCCATCACCAAACCAAAGGAAATGTTCAGAAGATGTTAATTAACAAGGTCATTTGAAAGCAACTTTTACAGTGTTTTTACTGAGAGGATGAATTTCATCTGGCGTTTCGCATTAAAGCTGAGGCCGTTTTGGCCAGCCTGCCAACAGTTTTGATGGGGATCCTGACGCTGCACTGCTATGTGTGTGCACACATATATACTTCGTTCTATACATGTGCACACATACGGCACCTATTGCCGCCTGGGAACAGTGCTTTACTCCACTAGATTTATCACAGAAAGAAATAAGCACAGTTGTCAAATGTCTAGTAAAGATGAGAGCCACAGCCCAGATCTAAGCGCAGAATATTGTCCCAGATTCTCTATTAAGGCTACACACTGTCAGCTTTTTCTTTTTTTCTTTTTTTTTCCATGCATTTCTGTTCCTTTTTCCCATCCATAATGAAGAAGGAAACTGCAAAGCTAAAGAAAAAGGAGCAGTGTTGTTTAATCTAGAAAGAAAGCAGCATTTTCTTTGCAAGGAAACCCACTCGTCGCATAGTTCGGGGCCGGTGCCGCCCACGTATTAAAATTCAGCCCACACGGGGCAACGCGGGAGCTCCTGTGCCCGCAGACTCGCCGCCGACGTCGCTGCAGCAGAGCTGGGAGCTGCTCTGTACAAGAACTGAGGAGCTTCTGGGCGCCAGCATCGCCCCAGGCCTCCTCCCAATTGACTTGCAAGCGCAGATGAGCCTTGTAGCTCCAGCCCGGGCTTCCTATCGCTGACGTCTTTCAGATGGGCCAGCCGAGCATGAAGAGTGGCATGGTGTGAAAGTGGAGAGTCTGCCATCAGTCGCTTCGGCATTCTTCTTTTTTCTTTTTTCTTTTCCTTTTCCTTTTCCTTTTCCTTTTCCTTTTCCTTTTCCTTTTCCTTTTTCTTTTTCTTTTTCTTTTTCTTTTCCTTTTCCTTTTCCTTTTTCTTTTCCTTTTCCTTTTTCTTGTTCTTTTTCTTTTCCTTTTTCTTTTTCTTTTCCTTTTCCTTTTTCTTTTCCTTTTCCTTTTCCTTTTCCTTTTCCTTTTCCTTTTCCTTTTCCTTTTCCTTTTCCTTTTCCTTTTCCTTTTCCTTTTCCTTTTTCTTCTTCTTTTCCTTTTCCTTTTCCTTTTCCTTTTCCTTTTCCTTTTTTCCCTTCCCTTTTCCTTTTTCTTTTTTCATTTTTCTATTTCTTTTTACTTTTTTACTTTTCCCTTTCTCTTCTCTCTTCCTCTTCCTCTTTCTCTTTTCTCTCTTTTCCTTTCACTTTTCCTTCCTGCTCTTTTTCTTTTTTTCCTATTTTCTTTTTTCTTATTCTTTCTCCTTTTTTTTGCATTCCCTTTTCTTCTTTTCTCCTTCCTTCCCTAAAATCAGACCAGTGTGGCCATCCCCTTTTGCAACACTCTCTGAGTTCCCAGTAAGTCCTTTGCTGGGGCGCAAGCTGGTCAGTGGAGCCATCATTGCAACAAGCAGAAGTCGGGCAGGTTGCTGCTCTCGGTAATGCTGTGTGTATTGCCAATAAATGAGCCTTATCTGGGGTGGCAGATCAGGGAGGAGAGACAGCAAAGAAATCTAGGGTTTACAAACCATGCAGATGAAGCCTAATCTTCAACATATAGTTAATGCAAACCTGCTCAGCAAAGCACCCAAGCACTGAATCATCAGGACTTAAATATGTGCTTAAATACACGCCCTAGAGCCAGGGCTTAGACCAACACAGAGCCTGAGGAGTCCCAGAAAAGCCGGTTAGTTTTCCTCCCCTTTGCCATGCTCTGCCTGAATATTTCATAGTCCTGGGAATTAAGCAGAGATGGCAGGTCCATGTTTGAAGAAAACATCTATTAAAGCAGGGAGGGGGTTATCTCTGGGCAAACACAGCAAGAACACTGCCTCCCCAGCCCTCCCTAAACCTTTTGTCCAATTTCAAGCTGCTTAGAAGCCAATACCACAAAAAAACAATGTTTCCTTTGCAGAGGACTTCAATGTTGACTGAAAGATACTTCGGGCAGCACTTGGGCAACCCGGTTTGGGAGCGCGGAGTTTGCTGAAGTTCTCAGGAAACCTCTCTCTCCATGTTGTATATTGCAAGGTTGAGACTATACATTTAAAGGGGATCGTATATTTAACAGGCTTCTAGCAGACAGCTGTGTATCTTCTGCTTTGCTGCACAGAAGTGTTATTCTTTCAACAGAACAGCTCCTTTAGTATTTGCCCTTTGTATTTCCCAAGCCATGAAATCCTCTCTCCTGTTTCCCACCACTCTGTATACACAGGACTGTGTTCACAAACATCATGTCATTAGGACACATTATCAGCTCTGCCAGCTCTTAAAAGTAATGGAAAAGTGCTTTCCACACAGTTTCCTCTTCTGCTGTGTCAAGGCATACCAGGATGAGAGCCTAGGATATGCCAACAGCCCAAGTGGCAAGTAGTAAATAACTGCCTTTGGGAGGTAGCATCACCCGATAGTTGCATCCAACTAATTAGATCCCGTTCTCCCCGTCTGCCAGTTTAGACAGCCAACCATGCCAAAAATGGCATTATAAATTCAGTTTATAATTTAATCTTCTCTCTCCCCCTTTAAATTAGGAAGGGCTTTCTTAAATGCCCCAATGATTTTGCTGCACCCCAGCCAACGTGCTGTCCCGGCATCTCACGCTCCCTCCTGTCACTGGTTTCAAACGTGGCATAGCTAAATAGGGCATGACACATCTCGACATAAACCCACAGCATATGACCAGAGGCATTGCTATTTTATTTATTTATTTTTAAAGCCATTTTTACTGGACCATTAGTCACACACACATAAATCAGGCGCATTTCTTGTGACTGGGTAGCAGCACAAACAGCAAATTATCTATCCTAGGCTAGCAGTAACAGCTCTTTCTGCCCAAATTTATGCCAAATTGGCTGATCTCCCCACAATTATTTGATTTGTTGAGCTTCTGTGGCTCAAAATACAAGGAATTTAGTGAAATGTAAACTTTTTGTGCATGATGTAAGCCTACTAGCAGGATAGTCCTCTGCTGGATTTCGGTTTGGATGCACTCCAGGTTAACCTCAGAGACCTCTCCAGCTGCTCCAGGAGAAATCCCAAGCCCAATGACATGGTCAGCATCCCCTCTTTGACTTCCCTCAAAATATTTCACCCTCATGCTGACTCCTACATCAAATTGACTGGGAATTCCTGTGATAGCTCCAAAGCTGGACTCTTTCAGAGACTGCTGATCCTACAGAAATATGCTGGGAGGTTTTCCAAGGAGGACGAATCATGTTTGGAATGAGCTTCTGAAAGGCCTCAAAGAAATGCCAACTTCTGAAGAGCACCCAGCAGCAGCAAAGCTCCCGCTGCACCACTCAGACCAGTCCTGCCTAGTTTGGGACAGCTGCAAAACTGCCTCCTCTCCCTCCATCCCTCGCTTCTGCTAAAGCTCAGAAATGCTCTCAAGGACAGAAAGCACCAGGGGTGCATTTGGAATTTGCTGCAGCAGGCGCAGAAGAGCAAAAGCAGAGCGTGCCCGTTGCGTGCAGCCCGCTTGCCAGTCGAGCTGGTCTGGGGCAGCAAATGGACAGAGTTGTGCAGTAATTGAATGAAGTTATAATACTGCACAGCAATTTTAAATATTTTTCATTCCGAGATAAATTAGGCTTTAATTAAATGGTGTCGTTTAATGTACTGGCCAATAGATATTGCAATTGCTGCTGTTTTTTTTTTTGAGAGGCAGCCTAGCAATAACTACTCATTCGTAAAGTGATAATGATGCTAATTTAACCTGGTGGATGTATTAACTGCCACGCTGCTTACTGCATCCCTGGTGAGGACAAAAACAAATGTTCCCTTCGAGCACAGCAGCTGCATTTTATACATCCTCTCATCCCCTTCTCGGCCAAGACAGCCAGCCCATGGGGCATATACAGCACGTATCCACACACAGCATATATGTGTGGCACGGGGCTGCCTTAAAAAACCCTCTATTTGTCCCAGATTAATTGCAGACATCCCTCTCCCAGGAAAAGAAATAAAATAAAAATAAGAAATTAAATGAATGGAGTTGTTTTCTCAGGATCTCAGCAAACTCAGCACAGAGTTGCAGCAGAAGCTTTGCCATTAGGGCTGCATCAGTGCAGCAGGTAGCAGAATTTAGGGCAGCACTTCGTTATATCTCTATTTTAACGAGTATTCTGCTTTTTCTTTTTTATTTTGCATGCTAAACATTTACTCCATAAACAGAGCAACTGACGACTTGAGAACATATACATATATATAAATAAAGTCGAGATTCCTGAGGACTGGATTTTGGTAGGTAGCAGCACCCAGGAGGAAAGCAGGACCGAAGCTCACGCAAGGTGCACCCAAAAATAACCCCTTGCTTGGAGCAGCGCGACGCTGTTTACAGCCCCTGCAGAGGAGGAAGGATGGAGAACAGCCCTCACGAGATAATTTTAACAAAGCTCGCATTTTCCTGGCCCTGTAACTCGCTTGCATATTTTAGCTCCTATCTTCTGTTCAGCAGCTAAAAAGAGACTTTCATCCCCGTTTTGGCTGCCGCATCTCGCTTCCCGCTCACGTCCGGCTGCACAATTAGGCGCTATTCTTCCAAGCACCCTCCTTCTGGAAACAGGGGGAAGACTGGGCTCCACGAAAATCCTCGGAGCTCGCCCGTGAAACAGGTGGGTTTTTCTTGCAAACACTGGCTTTATAAGCCCATTACTGTTATGTCTGCGGCGAGGCAGGAATATGAATCAGTGCCGAGGCTAAATTAGCCTTCTGCCCACAGTTCTTCCCAGGAATTCTTATAAACAGAGATAGTTTGTATTAAATAACAAAAAAAAAAAGAGAGATTACAAAGAACCATATAAACTCAACTCTGCATTCCCAATTTGAAAAAGAAATGTGTAGAATCAAGAGTGACTTTCTCTTTTAGAGTCCTTTTTCAATAATATGCATATATACATATATATAGCTTTTATATATTCAAGTACTCTTGCTAAATTCCAAGCTATGCAATGTTCACACACATATATAGAGAGTGTGTATACATATACTTTTCATATATGAATATACACTGTTTAGCTTTAACTTTAGCAAAAATCCTTGAAATACTTAGATTATATTTATATATAAGGCCCCTCCCCTAAAAAATCTACATTAAAAAGAAAAGTTCTTAAATTATTTTACTCGTTTTTAGCACAGCTTTCTAAGGACATCCCAAAGAGGAAAAAGAACGTTTTCTTTTTCATTTCGCAAGCAGCCAAATTCAATGGAAATCCTGCTGGCCCAAGGCTCTTTGGCTGCCTTCACACCTTGCAGATGCAGCTGCCCACCGGACAGAGCCACCCCCTTCCTTACAGATAAATTTTCAGCATGCTTTTTGGTCTGAAATCATGCTTTTTGGAGAAATTTTGCAGGGAACCATCATGCCTCATGGTGGGGCTGGTCACGCTGTTGCCCTCTGCACCAGTCCCATAGAGGTCGGCAGCCTCCAGCCCCCAGCAAGGCACTTTCAGGCACTTTCCAAAGACTTTTTTTTTTCCAATATTTATTCGGAAAGTGTGGGAGGTGAAAGGTTTCCTTAGTAGATTTAAAAAGTAGATTTAAAGTGAAAACCATTAGCCGTGCATTGTTCATTCAGTTCCTTTATCCATGACATGAGAACAAAATGATCTGATCTAAGCAAAACTTGTGGTTCCATAGCAACAAAGTATATATATTTTTTTTATATTTTTTTTTTTTTTTTTTTTGAAGGGATGGGGCTAGAAATACAATGCAAATCAGTGCTTAGATGTATAACTTGTGAGTACTTTATTTCCTTTGCTCAAGTCAGTTGAAACACTATTAAAATATAATTTAGCTAAATGGTTTCATGGAAGGCAAAAGCAAAAACAACTCTAGTTTAAAAGTCCCCAAATGTCAGAAAGGCTTCTGCAGCTAAGCTGTTAAAAATAACCATGTTGTTTAGCTATTGTACAACACTTCATATTGGTGGATTTAAAAAAACTTCATGAAGGAAATAGATGCATTATCCCTCTTTTAGGGCTGGGAATCTGGAGCCGGAGAAGAGGAGATGGGCTGGCTGCTGGTCTAGGAGTGAGAGGTCCCACCAGAAATGGAGCTGAGGTCTCCTGAGTCCAGCCCAGTGGCCTGACCTGGCCTCTTATGAGAATGGACAGTGCTGCTTAGGAAAACAGCGGGCAAAGATTCCAGAAGTCTTCAAGTAACTTAAGAACTTATATCTCTTTTTCCAAAGTAATTTAGATGTTCCAGGGCTGAGAAGTCATCTTCTCCTCACATGTCTGTGACTGCAAGATGAATCATCGTGAGGCTTAGGTGCCTTCAGGGAGTCAGAGGTGCTGGAGAAGTGCATCTTTCCTGCCTTTATTCCCATACTTTTCACAAGAAATAGCCCTAAACAAGTCACCAATATCCATGCAGATGCCAGCACCGTCGCCTCCCTCCTTTGCAGTTCAAATAATTGCTATTTCCCTTTGGTGATCAAAAGTGAGATCCCCGCGGGGTATAAAGCACCTCGGGTGCCTAAGACGAGGGCTCACCACCAGGCTTCCCAATCCCAGGTCATCACACAGCGCTCCCCGTCACCCGCATTTTGGATGGTGGTGGCCAAGGCTTGAGCTTGAGACATCGATTTTACAAGGCAGAAAACAAAGAAGAGTTTCTGGTCTGGAGGCTAAAACCTGTGGCCTTCAGCACAGCCGCCCTGAGCACATGCTGCTGTCCACCTTCTGACATGGGGGCTTTGCTGAAACCAGGAAGGGGCCAGGGAAATTTTATGTGGTTTGGTGAATGGAAAGAATTGGACTATGGTTTTGTGGAGAGCTCGTCTACGAGCTGTACAGACTACTCCAGCAACCCAATTCAGGCTGGCTTCTAACGGGTCAGGTGGAAAGGCTGCAATGATAGGAAAAAAACAGGGAAAAAGGGACTTTGGTGATCACCGGATGATCTTCCTGCAGCAATGTGGGGTTGGCGACACCTGGGTCCTTCCTGCCACTGATTGCTTAACCTGGGCTTCAAGCTTTCCCATGGCAGCAATTCCTGCTTCACCTTCCCAGGGCTTTGCTGCCCTTTTCCCAAGAGAAACTGCTCCTGACATT
>NW_010589247.1:38826-59397 GCF_000705375.1 Tinamus guttatus | reverse complement strand
AACTATAACGTGGCAGTGTTATCGCCCAAAATAAAAAATTAAACCCCTGTTATAAATATTAAACAATGTACAAATACAGCCTGGCGGTGATAATATGCAATACATTGCTTACATTGCTGCTGATTAATATCGGAGATTAAAATTAACGCTCGCATACCATAAACATCAGCAGGCTTTTAGCATGCAATTAAGCCAAACGATTTCATCAGCACAAAATGTTCCTCTCCTCACAAACGAAACATCATAAAAACAAAGCAGGTTTGAAAATATTGCTGGGATCAAGTTCCTGGTGCAAAAATCGTGGGGAAAAAGTTTTTTTCTGCAACACAAACTTTGCTGCCCCAAACTGCAACCTGGTGTGAGTCTGGATCCCGTTGGCCAGGCAGGGAGCATGAGCTCCCAGGGACATGGCCAAAAAGGGGAGCCCAAAGGAGGGAAGCAAAGATGATCCGAGGTCCAAAAAAACCCAGTGAAGAAGGTCTGAAGGAATCAGGAAAAGCAGCAAAATGAGTGAAGTTTGAGGGAAAACTTCTGTGGGCATAAAGAGTAGCTGTGGATTAAAGCGCAGCACGTTGGGGTGAGACTTGAGGAAATCTTTCCAATCACAAGGTTAATTAAGCACGGATATAGATTGTCTCGGGTAGCAACGAGCTCTACATCACTGGAAATCTTTAGGAACAAGTTAGACATGTGTAGGACTGATGCAGAAAGGACAGTGTCACCTTGGAGCAGGCAACGTGCTCAGTGGCCATCTCTTTTCTCTCATTGCTCTTATTCTTTGCTTTTTAGCCCTCTTGCTCAGTCCTGTTAGGTTCCATGTTGCATTCAAGTTCCCTGGGAGCTAAGAGGTCCACAAGCTCCTCAGCAGATCCCAGATGCCAACCGGCACCCCTGGGGAACCCAAGAGATGGAACCTCCATCCGGCCATCCTGGTTTGAGAAGTCCCGGCACTGATGGAGCACCAGGATTGGGGTGCAATTCCCTGCAAATCCCATGGCTGATGGCTCCGCAAGAAATCAGAGGAGATATAAAGCAGCGAAGACAAAATGTGGGTGGGTAATTAGGTGAGGACACATGTCCTGGCAGACAACTGCAGCCATAAAGCAGCCATATGCTCAGCCTCCATACAAGCCTTCCTAGCTGACATCACGAGGGAGGATTTCGGAACATACGCCAGGCCCTTCTGCTTCCCCTGTCCTCACACTTGGTGCCGGGTGTCAAATCCTTACACACAGTTCCCCTCTGCCCTGGCTCTGCTATAGACTCAAAGCGCAGGCAGCTCCAGGGGCCTCTTTCTGCAAAGACACCCTAACCACCATGGCAAAGACCTGGGATATTTATCCAGGCGGTGCCTGGAGCATCCTTGCTGTAGCCTCCAGCCAACGGCAGCCACCCAGCGGGAAGCAATTCCCTCCGTGGGCTTATGGCACTGGGAACACTCCCAAAGGACCGCCAGTGAGGGATTCATATTATAAACCAGTTAGGGATTTGTAAGGAGCAGATCAGAGGAAAAGAAGGGGAAGAGAAATTGCCAACAGGGATTTGTTGGGAATAAACTCCAAAAACTGGCCCCACTGATGGGGGGAAGTTGCCAATGGACAGAGCCTTGTGAATATTTGCTGATAGATTGATTGACTGATTGATTGATTTCATAAAGACTTACAGGAAACTCAGTGAAGATATTGTTTTATTACTATTAATTCTATCACTGCTGTATTGTTGTGCAATGTGTATGCACATGTGTATTTCTCTATACATATCTGCATCATCCCTGGAACATCTGTATTACATTATTCTTACTTCAGTTGTTGCCTTCCATGATTACTATTTGCTGTAAAGTTCATTTAAAAGTCACTTCTTTGGAGTGGTTTATCTCCCTGGGATGGGTTCCTTGGATTTGCTCCATTCCCAGTTCGGGTCTGGACGTAGGCAATAAGGAAGACAGCGACAGTGGATGTAAAAGGTGGTTCTAACAAGCATTATACCCTCAGTTCTTCATACTACTGTTAAGAGAGGGGGAAAACAGCTTTCCAGATCGGCTTTGGAGCCCATCCCGCTTCACTGATGTGCAGGGAGTCCATGGTAGTGGAAAAGCCACATGCTACTCTGCAAGCACAAAAAAGAAAAGATAAAGCCCTTTTTTTTCTTCTCCTGAAAGCTTTAGCAGAGCAATCAAAATGTCACAACCCCCCTTTTAACCAAATTACTCACTCTGAGCAAAATTCAGGGGGAGAAAATAGGGTGCTGAGCTGGTCACCAGCCTGTCAGCAGCCTCCAAGGGACAGAGCAAAACCAGGCAGCCAAGAGCGGCTGTCACAGAGGGGGCCACGAAGGTGCTGCCACAGCTTGGCAAATATCAGCAAGTGAGGTCAAGAGAAGGATAATCCGCTTGGCTGTATTAGGATGCCTCAAAAATCACAGGTCTGGTAACTTCACTTATTTATTGATTTCTCCAAAAGTCAAGCAAGCAGACGTGGTGTTCAGTTGGCACGCGGTGGTGCCAGGACACCTGGTTTTCAGGTGTCTTTCTTCCCCACATCACCTCTTATCCCATCCAAGGCTGGGAGTGGGTCCTGGAGAAGAGCTGCATCCGTTCCTGGGCCAATCTGCCAGGGCAGCACGTCCCTCAAAGGCAGTGGTACCCAAGCCCTCCCCACAGGCTGTAGGGCCAGGCTCACCAAAAGACCTCATTCCAGTGGGGTCTGTTGGGTTGTACAGCCCCAAAAGAGGCTAACTGGGAACAAACCTGAGATGCCAAGCGCATCTGAGCATGGAAAGAGGAGCTGGGAAACTCCATGGCCCACCTGGAGCCCAGCGTGGCCCCGCATCACGCTGCTTGCACCAGCAGCATCCAGCAGTGTAAGAGGCACCTCAGAGAGTGTTTGCTAAAAAGCTGGAGGATTAAAAGGAAAAGCCTTCTATGTCTTTGCTAACAACCTTAACGGAGAAATCCGTGGGTCAGGTGCAGTGGGGGGAAGCCAGGGCAGGTCGCTGAGCTGCTCCGCGCGTGGCATCAAGGGCACCGCAAGCCTTTTTGCAGCACTGCGGATGCGGAGAGTGGATTCGCAGGCCTGCAGGTGGGAGGATGCGGCTGGGACGCTGCCAGCCCGCGGCTGCTGGCAACATCCGCGCTCTCCTGCGCCCTGCGTCACTGCCCTCCAGCACTTCCCGCTCCGGGATGAGCCCCCATGGAGCTGGCACACTGGTGACAGCCTCATAACTGCACTGATGCTGCTGCAAATGCTCACGGACAGCAACATTTCGGAGAGCGTCATGGCCCCAGGTCAGCACCTCCCTGGATGCTCCCTGCTGCCGCAGACTCGGCTCTGCCTCCACATCCTTCCCCTTACAGCTCACAAAAATTACGCTCCTGACTTCCAATTGGCCAAAAAAGTGTAAAAGCCCAGGCTGAGACTCCCCTGGGTCTTGCAGGGGTGGCTCGTGCCAGAGAAAAGCCGCGGCCCACGAGAGAAGGCAGCTCTGGAGAAGAGAAGTATTTTCCTAAGCTGCAGCTTAAGTTTCTATAGCTACCAGCAGCGAGCTGGGTTGGGAGGTGCTGCTGCATCCCTCCCGGCACATGGTTTTCAAGTGGAAAAGAAGGAAATGTGACTCATCCAGGAGGCCTTTGACCTCCCTGATTTAAGCATCTTTCCCCTCTCCTCTCCAGCCACGTTGCTGGTGGGACACGTGCACACTTGGCCAGGTGCTGGTGGTGCTCCCCAAAGCTCGCTGCTCAGTTTGAGGGACTACCTGAAACACAGTTTCCCTATGAAGCTGCAAGCAACTGCAGACAAGGACCCCAAATCAGCTGGGGAGGGAGGTGACAGACTGCTGGACATTGCCCATTCCCGCATGCCTGCTTCTAGTCCTGCCAAGGATGCCCCTCCGTGCCCCCTACAAGAATCCTGCAGAAATGCAAACCCTGTCCCACTTATCCTCCCTTTCCCTGTCTCCATAAATTCTTCAGGGATTTGAAATGACCTTGGAAATCATGACAGCAGCCTTGCAACCACCACAGGACATGGGGCTTCCTCCTCCTCCTTTCGTTTTTGACTATCCCCCAAGCTCTTAAGAGCCGATACCCACCAAGATACCTCAACGGCCTGAACCCTCTGTGCTTGGTAGCTGGGCTGGATCCATGGTCAGGATCCTCCAAGGTAACCAAAAACTTGGAGAAAAGCAGGAATTCAGGCACTGAGATCCAAGGACTGTAGCTTGCCTTTGAGCCTGCCATGTAGGGCACGTTATGAGCAGCCCTGCTGTTCTGGGGATACAGGACATGCACATACCCATGAATATGTGGCAGATGTACTTTAAATACCTCTCCTATCTCCTTTCTGATTTTTAAGGGCCTCCAGCCTTCAAAATGAGGGGAAAAGGAACAACAAATAGAGAAAAAAGACCACCAAGATCCGGCTCTTCTTGTCTCCTTCCTGTGCTGCTCACAACCTCTTTCAGCCCTTCAAGAGCAAATAGCTCTGCATCAGGCCCACTTCTAGCAGGGTCCTGCATTCTGCCACGAGACCCCTTTGCACATGGGCGCTTGCACCCACAGGGTGCTACTACAACAGACTTCACCCTCCCTTCCAAGCAAAGAGCCGCTCTGCCAAATGCTCTTGGGAGTGATATACTGCCTGCCATAGGCAGTTCCTAAGTTGGTCAAGGGGGACAGCAAGGTCCTTGTACAAAGGACCCTACGATTTCCTCCAAGGAGTCCAACAGTCTCTGGGTGCTAGCAGTAGTAGAGGACATTTTGCTCCATCACGGAGGTGTTTCTGGAGGCGTTATCTAGATTTAATGCGTTTCTTCTCCTTCTGCCAAGTGCTGGGACTCAACAGGCTGGAGCGACACACTCAGATTATTGCTGGCTTACGCCTTCCTACAGCGATCCAGTCAACTTTCCACAAGACACACACATATCTACAGGGATGGCTGTGCCCTGAACGCTTATGAAACAGTCAGATGTGAGGCCCAGCAGGTCAGAGTTTGAGTTCATGCTAACACCCTGAAGATCCGATATTTTCCTAAAGCTTGTCTGAACTTTGTGTGGCCTTCCTTGGCCTGAAAATGTAAGGCAGCCAGTGTTCCTCAAGAGATTGTCGGTACTTCATGAATCTAGCAAAGTCTGTAGCATCATGAGGGGAAAATGTTTTTCCTAGAATATTTGGTCCTTGGCTTCACCTGCTGGCCAGGACTAGTGGGGCTCAGCTGTGGGTCATGGTCAAATGCCAGGCTTTGGATGGCCTCCAGATGATCTCCAGTGGGGTGGAGGTGGCCTTCAGAGGTTCCTCCACCCATTCCCTTCATGTGAAACTCCCTTGAGATGCAAGACCCAAGAACCAGAGAAGAAGATTTCTTCAATGAGCAGAAGCCACTGCCCCACATTTGCCATCTCTAAGGCAATGATGACCATGGCTGGGATGTTGGAGGAATGTGCAGAAATGACAAATGCACACGATTATCTGTAACACTGTTATTCTGCCATTTCGGAGATGTCCTGCCCTGATTTAAGGCCTAGTCTGCTAAATGCTGTGCACACATATAGTAAAGGATGGTGGCACGGTCTTGTCTTCATTATAAAATCTGCCTCCTTCCCGCAGTAGGGATATGAGTCAGATGCTGAGCCTGAACACAGGATTTTGCAGATATTCCCAGTATAACAAACTACTCAGAAACAGTAACGAACGCAGGGATCCTGGTAGGCATTTTGCTGTCTGCTGCCTGAGATTACAAGATACTGCATGAAACTAAAATCTCACTGCTTCTTTAACATATCTCAGAAACAACGCAAAGCCCTCTGAGGAGAGTGGTTTAGTTATAAGGTGCTTTACAACCCACACGATTTCTGCAGTTGTTTCTAACAACCAGCTTGCTACTTTTCCTGTTTGTCTGAAATGCCCAAAGATTAACAGCCTCTCTCCTGGGCCTGCAAAATCTCCTTTTACCACTGAAACTAATTATGCTGGTAACCACTAATGCTGCTGCAGGAGAGCTAATGAGTTGCTAGACAGTGGGCGTTTTATCTCCCATGCACAAAAAGCTACACTAATACAATACGCAGGACCAGGAGCAAATTTCTGCAGGCTGACTTACAAAACAGAAAACTGAGGAGGAAGAAAAGTGACTGCTCCGAGATGCTTCTCTCTGTCTCTATCACCTCCATCACTCAGGAAAAAAAGAGAGAAAAAAAACATGGAAATGTAAATGAAAGGAAGCCCTGCTACTTTCACACCCCCAGTGTGCTGTCAGGCTTAATATTGTTAATCCTTCAATGACCATCAGCTGGAAAATAGTGTAAGAAAGGCACTTTCAGAGACAACTCTCCCAGGTCAGAGTTTGGATCTTCCCCTTTTCTCCATCCATCTGTTCGCTGTCCACGTTTCCCTAGAAGATGTGTCATGCATCTTGCACTGCTGCCTTTATTGCTGTTTTTACTACTATCCCGGTCACCATTTCTCAATATTAATATCATAGATGTGCCTTGGAGCTCTAGCATGCTCCCTGACCCCCTCGTGTTTCATATTGCACATATTCACATTATCAGAGATATCCTGCACTAGCCACTGATCCTATCAAGATCCGTCCTTACCCCAGCCACCCTATAGTACAAACTGAGTAAATTCAGCCCTCCTATCCAGAAGAAAGCATTTTCTAAAGGATTCATGAGCTGAACAACCACAACATGCAGCAAACTGGATGGGAAGCAAGGCCTGGAAGTGGGGAGTGAGCCATGTCCTCCAAAAGAACAAGACTGGGGACATCGAGGCTCCCTTTGAAGCAGTCTAGGGAAAAAAAAACACTCAAGATTTGTTCCATCCTGAAATGGATATTTCCACTAGGCCCGGCCACTGCACCCATTGCAATGGTTGTCTGCACTGGTGGAGTGATAAGATCTCGGATAGACAACCAGATCCAGAAAAGCAGACAACTCCTAACACTGAAAAGATGCCTCCTCTCTGGTTGGAGAGGCATTATGAGGAAACGTAGGATTTTTTGAAGTTTCTTCTCTCCTCTCTATAAACACAGAGCATGAAGAAGGAGAAGAGCTGGCCCTGTTGGATGTACTTAATGAACAGCCATCGCATTGCCCATTACCCCACTGCCCAGAGCTGCGGTGGCCTCAGCTGACCTGAGCTCTGCCGGCTGCGGCTCCTGCTGACAGCGACGGCTCTTGCGAGGAGATACAGGGAAAAGCAGTTGTTCCCGCATCCAGAACAAGGATCCTCAGTCCCCGCTTTGCGAGAAATGAGCAGCATCTTGTCTCTGCATCCCCAAATCCCACAGACCAGGGCTACCCGCTTCTTCAGGCAGCCAGGCCCTTTCCTTGTCCACAAATACTCCTTGCTATGTTCCCACTGCCAAAATGGCCTGAGGTTCTTACTCCCATCTCAGTGCAGAGACTGCAAGGACGTTGGCTGGAATGAGATTGAGCATCACCCCAGAACTGGGTTTCCTTGAGCTACAGCACCTGCCCATCTCAGTGCAGAGACTGCAAGGATGTTGACTGGAATGCGATTGAGCACCTGATCCTCAGTGCTACCAACTACAACACGAGTCAGGACTCCCAGCTTGCTTTTCACCTCCCCATTCCTAAATGATTCATCAAGCTCCTCGCTCATCAGGACCTTGGCAAATATTTGTATTGGCAAATATTGCCAATACATACATTTTACTTTGAACCTTCCTTCCCGAGAGGTGGATTCAAAGACCACCTCATCCTCACATCACCCTCATGAGCACACACTTCTGGGAGCAAACCCATGCTGGGGGACCCTGCCAAGGCACCCCAGCACAGGGGAGACACCTAAAACTCAGAGGGACTGTCAGACTGAGTCTGTGTTCACTACCTCAACATGATGCTAGTGCTTATTTTTCACCACATCTCAACTCCTTTTCACAATGTTTGGTTTCGACCTAGCAAGGTGGGCACCTCGAGGTCCCCTTCAAGCTGAGCATCTCAAGGTTTCATTCGTCTACAAGGTGAAGAGGGGCTTCTTTCCTGGGCAAGTCTTCAGGAGCACAGAGTCACCTACATAGATCCCTAGGAAAGAGCCAGACCTGAAAACATGGGCAAAGCGGAACCCCCATTGAATCTAATGAAAAAAATTTCTCCAGGACCTCGGTGAACTCAGGGCTTGGCCTGGGAGCAGGAACCAAGTCAGCTGTGTTCCCACAGTGGCAAAGACATCTGTGGGAGCAGGTCGGGCTCCGAAGGAAGCAGGAACACGCCGGGATGCACGGACATGCCGGCACGCTTCCAGGCTCCCTTTCCCTTCACAAGCATGCTGAATTTGCATTCACACCTACGGTTCATCCCGAATCCTGCCTGCCCAACACAGCAGGCAGTTTTACTGCAGAGCACCAGTTTTCGACCTACATATTCATGGTGTTAATTACACACGGCAAAAGCAGCATCGTCACCATTGTGGAACAGTCACCACTTGTCTGACTTCCTGCCCAACTCACATAACTCCTTCAAATCCTCCGTGACTAACTTTCTGCACTGTGCAGCCTTTCCTGTCTCTTCTTGCTTTGAGCACAAGAATATTTTTATATTGCATTCTTTGCTGGATCCTTCAAAGGCTTCAGTAACCACATTTCATTTTTTTGTAACCTCCCCTTAACATTGCTGACTGCTCTTGTTACGTCTGGGACTTTCAATTGCACAACAATTCCTTCCTAAATGTGTTAGTTCCCTGCACTGGCGCAGAATTCATACCTTGAAATTGTGTCTTCCACATATCAGCACACATTTTTTGTGTCTCCCATGGCCAGAGAGCAACTCTCTACTTCCTAGGAAGAAATTGCTGTCTTAAAAACATCCTTTACGTTGTTATGATCAGTTTTGAACGTAGGGAATAAAGTATATAGTAAGAAAACAGAGGTCAAGATGCTCCAACACCTACACAATCCTGGAAAGCTTCTGGAAGTGGTGGGGAGAGCATTTAGGAGGAAGAGGAGGCTTGAGGGAAAAGTGTTTTCTCCCTGTTTTCTGTCTTCTCCCTTGACTTTCACATGCACACAGCAGCTCCAGCTGCTTCCAGGGTGCTTCTCCTCAGTGATCATACCACCCACACAGGACAAGAAGAAATGCCCAGGAGCCTGAGGTCAGGGCAAGCAGAGCCCAGCTGGGCTGGAGCCCAAAGGTGAGCCTCAAGTAACATGTTTGAGAGAGATTTCCATGTGCGTACACAGGCAAATTCAAGGACTTTATAAACATCAAGGATAAGTACTCACGGACTTTATAAACATCAAGGATAAGTACCATTACTCATGTAGACTGGTCCACCCCAAATGCACTTTTGGCGTTTCACGATGGCCAGCTGGGGACTCTGGACTGGTCCACCCCAAATGCACTTTTGGAGTTTCACAATGGCCAGCTGGGGACTCTAATTTAGGCTATCCATTTAGGCTATCCACCACTGCAGAGGTCTCTTGAGGTTCCTCAGCTTCCAAGAGGCTATATCTGACCCTGTTCATGGAGTACATTGCTGCACAGAGCAAACCCCAGGGCTGAGTTGCTCCCATCAGGACAGCAGCCACGGAGAAGTCCTCACAGAGAGGCTATATCTGACCCTGTTCATGGAGCACATTGATGCACAGACCAAACCCCAGGGCTGAGCTCCTCCCATCAGGATAGCAGCCGTGGTGAAGTCCTCGCAGGGAAAGGACGGGAGAAGAAGGAGAGGGAGACCAGGGGTTAAATATTCAGACAATTCATCTCCGACATCAAATCCCTTTCAGGACGAGAAGCCAAAAATCATTTCAAACGAGCAGCTGTAAAGGTCACGAGGGAAATTGCAGTGCTGCAATAATTTCTTAGGCGCAGCAGAGGAGCACGCTCGGAGGAGCAGGTCACCTGGCACGTCTTCACCCGCATCCGACCTAACAAGAACACCCCTCACCATGCGAGGGTCAAGGCCACCAGCTGCAACACCCACGCACTTCACACACAGTTGTGCAGCGTCACTGGGAGCTAACTCGAGTGCCAGGCTGGCAATCGCAGCCAGCAGGTTCTTGCTGCAACATCTTGTGGAGAAATTGCCTCTCCTTTAAAGCATTTCCAAACATGAGAGACTTTGATGCCTCCATGCCGGTATTTATAAATACACTGGAGCAAGCATTCATGCAGATCCTGCTCCAAAGCAATTGCAGTCTGCGTCTTCCCTTTCCTCGTGCCTCTTTTTCTCTCTCCCGTACCTCGAGAGCCAAGTTTCGACCCTTCCCATCTCCAGGCTGGTTTCCTCCCTGCTCCCTTGACTTTCCTCTCATATCTCACAGTTATCACATTCTTCCAGCTCCAGCAGCTCACTTGCAAGACGCAGCATTTTTCAGACCACTGTCACACTCCATAAATCAGCCATTACAGTGAATATTTGATGGCCAAACATCTCCTTCAACTACCACTGGCCCACCAAGAAGGACTCCCTTCCCACCCCTGCATCCAACCTGGCAAAACCTCCTTGGAGATTGGCAAGGGTGGAAGAAGTGGGTGTCATCCCAGGAGAGCCCCTTTTCCAATGGGAGTCTTAAAGCAGCCTGTGTCGTGGCTCATACGGATACCAACGTGGGGAGCACAGGGCTCAGCATCCTCCCTTCAACATGCAGGGACTGACGGACACTGGAACTGCATGAAATGACTCAGAGAGGATACGCTCAGATTAATGAGCTAGCACTCAAACAAATTGGTTTCGGCTACTTCTGGAAAACGCTCTAAAGTTTTCTTATTACTAGTTTGGGCCTGACGAATTACGGCCGCATTCCCCACTCAGCCAGCCCTGAAGAATTCGGGCTGCTTTCCAAAGCTACAAGGTGCGTATGCGGTTAGGTCTCCTCCCTACGTGTGTGCTTGTCAACCCACTTCAAGCATATCTGACAGGGAGGAGAATGCCTCAAATTAATGGGACATTAATCAGATGTAAATGCAGGTAAAAGGAATTTCCTGTTCTTATTTGCACAGTGCCTAATCTTTTTCTCAGGACTTGGTCATGAGTCCTGAGCAGTTGAGCATCTCACTTTAACTTGTCAAATAAGTTTCCTACTTTTTCATTTCTGATATTACTTTTCTATTTGTCCATAGGAGTGGGCTGAAGAGAATACCTGCAGGTGGGATAACATACAGCATCACCAGTGTCTTGCCAGTGGTGGGACAGCACAAAATCCTGCAAGTGAAGGACATTCCCTCAGCGAAAGACACAAGCAGCAGCATCTTTGCACTATGAGACACTGGAGAACATGAGCCCACTGACAGGGCAAAGCAAACCAGGCATTGCAAGGTGATGGACTCACTTGGCCGAAATGCTCCTGAACATGTCAGCAAGCACCAAGCACTTGAAAATCCGGCCCTGCAGTGTCCTGAAAATCTTGTTGATTACATTAGACATTGTACGACCAAGGGAATCTGCAGCAGCCGTGGCCTCGGGCAATTCCCAGCCTTGCGCAAGGAGCAGCAAGCGGCAACGCTGGGCAGGGTGGAGGGAAGCCACGCGGGTGGAGGCGGGTGCCAAAGTTAGCAATCGCCTTCGTCATGTAAATAAGAAGCCAGCGCTTTCCCTGCCAACACCACTGCTGCCAGAGCCGAGTGATTTCCAGCAGCAGAACCGGATTTCAGTAAAGGATGGAGAGGAAGAGAGCAGCGCTACGAGCTTCTCTGAGATGCCTTGTGTGGTGCAAGGTTGACCTTAGAGGGGCTCTGGGCACAGGAGCAAGGCTAGGATGGCTAAGGCTGTAGATTCAACCTCAGAGTAGGGTTTTCCCACCAGAAGAGCAGGGAGGGGATGTTGGAAAGAAGAAATAAACGAGTTTGTGGGGCATTTTGAGAGGCCAACAGGAGCAGCAGAAGGACAGGGTGGACAGGAGGGCAGCAGGAGCAACCTGAGCAGCAGGCTCCTGGCCAGTAAAGGTGATGAGAATTGGAAGAAAGGTGAGAAGTCTCATCATGTCAATGAGCAGGACGCTGTGGTGCTGCTCCTCCATCTCTAGCTACAGTGAAGAGTGCTAGAAAGCAACTGGGGTCCCAAGAACCACCATGGGGGATGTACTGCTCTCTGCACAGTTGCTCTCCTCCGAGGCAGGACCCAAGGCAACCAGCTTGTCCTTGAGGTCTGGTTGTCCACCTTGCACCAACGCTCACCAGGGACGAGTGTGCAGGGACGTTTCACACACCCCCTTTCCATGGGCTTCACTGGGAGCACAAGGTGCAAGTCAGTGGGGGATCAGCTGCCAATCCCTTCCCTGGGTCACATCAGACAACTGAAATCTCCACTAAGAGTGGAGCAGGGACTGGAATCCAGGCTTTCCCAGCTCTTACTTCATACCCTAACCACTGCTCTTCCTCCTGCTTCCCGTTGCAGCTGGCACTAGGATCAAAGCACAGTTGGCTCTGGGCACTGACACCGTCCCAAGCCGTGCAGCAGAGCAGAGATCCCGTGTGGCGTGGGTGGCCCTGCTCTGATCCAACGCAGTGTTGGCATCTTCTTGCTTTCCCTGCTTACGCCCTCCCACAAACAGCCAAAGCTCCTACCCAGATCCCGAATCTCATTGCCTGGGAAAACTAAAACACAAGCAGAAACTCCTTGTATGCCGAAGATGCTGTGCTCCAGCTGGCAAGTCCCACTTTCCCAGAGTTTCTTTGCATGAGAAGGAACAGAAGCCTCCCCACCACAGAGAGAGGAGCCCTCTGCTTTTTCCTTACAAAGAGAAGAATTGGGATCACTGCACGACAGCCCTTGGCGGCTCCAAGCTTGTTCCCGCTAGCTGGAAAAGCCACAACAACCCAGTCCTCCAGCCCTCTCTTTGCAAAGGTTTCTGCTGAGCTGGCTGCGCTGGGGACATTGCACAGCAGCCTCTGGCGTCACGGGACAGATGCCACCATGTGGACCCAACTACAGCATCCAGGTCCCACTCCACGCTGTCCCGCAGGTTGTCCTCTGCTCCTACTGCGCCACATCCCTTGCTCAAGCAGGGTCACATTTGGTGGCTCTGAGAGGACAGACATGTCACCGGCCCTCCCAGAAGGCAGCAGGAAGGCAGGGACATTTTGCCACACTCCCAAAGCAAACGTCATGAAAACCGGTGCTTTCTAGTGTATTAACCTTGATAAATGAGCATCCTTGAATGTAACACAGCCTTGAAAATTTCTAAGGGGTCTTTTCCCTCCATTCATTCCTGACTCTCTCTCTGTGAGCTCCTGTTTTCCTGTAGCTCCAGAGCCAGGTCCCATGGTCTTCACTTTATGCCAAGGGAATGGACCTCCTTACAGCTTCACCCACCAAGAGCTATGCATGAATCTCCTTCATTACCCAAAGCTCTCACTGGCCTGAATCTCCTTCATTACCCAAAGCTCTCGCCAGCTTTATCTCATTAGGGATAAATGAGATAACCACCTGATTTCAGAAAAAAAGCAGGATTTTTTTTTCACTTTGTGGCCACAGTCCAAGGGAACAGCCCCTGAACTTGCAGACCTGAGCAGAGGGCTTCCCTAGCAGGAGCTCACGTTACGGCCCAGCAAACGGAAATTCTTGGGTCTGGTTTTTTGCATTGCAAAAGTACATGGAGATGCATTCATGGAGCTGGTGCCAGCACAGGAGAGCGTCTGCTTTAAGGAGCCAAAGAGCAGAACGGGGAACAGAAGTGCCTGGAGGGAAACGGGCTCGTTCCAAGTCACAGCACAGCCTGGGGACATGGAGCCGGGTCCCCTGACTGCCAGCCCAGAGACTCATTTGGGCTTGGGGCCTCTTCTGAGTTTTCTCCCTTGGTGGGTTGCATGGCCAACGTCGCTGCTGTCTTCACCCCTCAGCAGGACGAGGGTGGTTCGAGTTCTGGCACTTGGTCAGGTCGAAGGTCCTCCCCAGCACAGACACAGCGGGCTCGCTGTCTCCTCCAGAGTTATATTTGCTCTTCCTTTCTTTGCTGTTTTCCTTAAGCTTAACCTAAAATAAGTTGTCCCAGACTGAAAAAAAAAAAAAAAGAAAAAGGAGCATGTTTTGCTCCCAGTGTTCCCAGTGTCTGGATAAACATATCGCTTCCCAAGCCTTGAATAGAGCTGATGGGATGAGGCCACTGGGAGCTCATCAAGAGCACACAGTTTCAAAGGCTACTGAGAACAGCAGAAGTGATGGGGCTCCATTCACCTCCTGAATCAACTCCACCAAGCCAACACAAGAGGACCTCTTGGACCTACCCATGCTACCCGGCTTGGAAAATCACTCTCCATCCTGCTCTTGAGCTCACCCAGTGCTTCTCATTGCCAACACAGCTGTAATTAGCACAGAAGTCCTCTTGCAAACAGCTGCCGACTGGAGCTGTCTATTTTCTTGACGCAAAACAGCATTTGTGTGCGAATGTGTCATTTGGTGAGAGCAGAGCTGCAATGCTGGGATTTTGCTCAGTTAGGTTTCTTTCAACCTTAGTTTACCTCTCCCCCATATTAAATGAATTGCCTAAATTTCAGTCCAGAAAGTGCTGAAATCTCATCTTTCCTGGTTGTGGGTCCACTGAAGAACCAGAGAGAGAGCAGGCTGGAGGTCTTCTGGAGATCCTTTTGGAAGCATCCTGAGGACACAAGCAGAGGAGATGACCCTAATCATCTCTTGAGGGTGGGCAGGCAGAAGAGGAGCCCATTTGGCCTGGCTCAGCATCTCCTGAAGGATGAAGAGGAGCCACCTGCACCATCCTCCACAGGGAGCCTGGCCCTGACACCGAGTCCCATCTGCCCAGGCACAGCAGAGATGCTGTTGCGCCCGTATCCACCTGCTAGATGTTGGCTAATGGCTGGGCTTGATGATCTTGAAGGTCTTTTCCAACCACGATGGCTCTGTGATAATGACCCTGTGTGCTGCCCACCTTCTCCTAACGACACCGGTGCTAACGAGGCACACACCTCCCGCTTCTCCTGTACACGAGCAGCCCTTTCCGCTCATGCCAGGGAACGGGAGCAGGAGCACATTCCTCTCGCTCCGGACAGCGTGGCACACAGCGAGTCGGCTGCATTTTGGCACGGGTCCTTCCTCAGCCGTGGGCCTCTCCAGGCATCCGAGCGGGATGGGAACATTTGCACATGCTGCCTGTGCTCAGCTGGGAGCGCAGGGAAGATGCTCTCCTTGGGCTGCAGCCATTTCACAGAAGGGGTCGGCTGCTTTATTTTTGTGAAATTCTGCATCCAGCTTTGCCTTGCCTTCCTTCTCCCTGCTCCAGAACACACCACAGGGTTTCTCGACTAAAGCTATTATCCCACCTGACCAAAACAGTGGATATTCTACATGAGAAGATAGCAAAGATAACCATGGTCAGCCACAGCAGCCACCCAGGGTGTTACTTCCTTTACAATTTTGCTTGTGCAAAACAATATCAAGGTAGCAAATAGAGCTTCACCCCCATGAACATCTTAGGAAAAAGAAACCCTGCTCTGCGAACCAGGATTTGGCATAATTCACCCATTAAGCCTCTCCTGCACTGTCTCACCTCCAAGCTCTTTCCAGGTAATGCCTTGTATTTTGGATCCTTTCTTGTATTTTTAGCCTCGTGGCATCATTTCATCACACAAAGCCAGGGAATGATGAGCCTTTATCATGTCTCACCTGCAAGTTTGCAGGATTCGAGGGACAGTATAGCAAACTGGTATATTTTGCACTTCAAAGCAAGCTTGTTTTCATCGAAAGATCACAGAGTGTTATACAAAGCAGTTTGGTACATCCCCTCCCTCTTTTCAAATGTGAAAAATGAGGCAAAAAAAAAAAATCCCTGAGTCACTGACACAGGCAGCCTGTGGAAGAGCAGAGTGGAAAGGTCTCCTGCATTGCGGTGTCACCATCCCAAGGCTACGGTGGGATATGGCCACAAACTCAACCTTGCCATGACGGTGCGTGGTTGGCTCATGCGAGCAACAATCCTTCGTGGGCAAGAAGAAAAATAGCACCTTTACAAAATGCACAGAGCACATACATGAAAGAAAGAGATCCGGTCTCCTTCTGTCCCATTCTGACACCTCTGCATGTCCACTGGTCTGGAGGGGTTGAGCTGAGCTTGTGGCCATGGGGAGACCTTGTGTCACCATGATTAACCAAGTACCACCGAGAGGCTAAGCTGGTTGACAGAGCCAGAGCTGAAATAACTCATTTTGGGCTGAACATGATGGACGGCGGCGTTGGAAGCACATAGGAATGTCAGGCCACCACAAGGGGCCAGATCCAGGTCTCCAGATCCCGCTGTCCTGCATCCAGGACCAGGACCAGGAACCACTGCTCAGTTTGCAGCTGAGCACACACGTGACATTCACATACAGCAGCATCTTGTCCCCAAAATGTGCAAGGTGTCTTCAGCAAAGGGGAGCCAGGAGAAAAAGGCCAGAGGAGATATATGCAGGGAGAAAAAGGCAAAGGAGATATATGCAGGGAGAAAAAGTATCCCTCTTGCACCTCCCCCTTGGCAGAGCCATGCGAAATCCACAGCTTTGACTGCAGATACTGCGAAAACATCTGCAGTGCAACATCTGCACTCCACGATGAAGAGGGTGCATGAGCTGCTGGCTGCAGTTATCGGTGCCGTGGAAGCATCTAGAGGGCCATAAACAGGCCTTGCACCTCCTGCCCTTTCCCTGGCCTGGTGCTCCAGGAGCAGAGCAAACCCAGCTTCCTTAGAAGCAGAAACAGGGCAGCTCTTCGCATGGGCAGGCAGAAATATTGCAAATATTAATGCAGTTCTATCCCTGGTACAGGTTTTGAATGGCAGCTCCATTCCCCGCCTTTCTGCTCCATCCCTTTTCATCCCTGCTGACTGCACTGTCGTGAACCAAAAACAGGTTTTGAATGGCAGCTCCATTCTCCCGCTTTCTGTTCCATCCCCTTTCATCCCTGCCGACCACGCTGTTGTGAACCGGGACCATCCCCACACAACACAAATGCTCCCAGAGCCAGAAGCAATGGACAAGGTCTGAACAGAAACTTTGTTTCTGCTACCAGCTCAAAGGTTTAAGGATGATAGACCTCACTTTTTAGGGTGCACAAGGCTGGGATATGACACAAAATGAAAATGCATATTCAGAAGCGCCGCACACAGTAAGGCTGAGCCAGAGAGCTGAGCTGGGATGGCAAAAAAATATGAGAGACAGGGAAAAGTCACATAGCCCTTAAATGGCAAGCAGGGAGGCTGACAGACGGCTCTGCCAGCGGGCTCAAAGCAAGGATTTCGTGGTGGAAAAGACCCTAGATGGGAAGCGCCTTTGATGCAAGTGCCCTGCCTTAGCTGGGAGAGAAATGCCTTCTCCATGCTGTGATCCTCCTGGGAATGGGTGAGGAATAAAGGGATGCAGCAATGGCTGTATTTCACCCAGGTGCTGCCTTGAAAACCTGTAGAAAACCTGATCTACCTGCAGCCACAGCAGGATTTGCCTGACAGGAGCAGAGTCTGAACCGGTCTGGGATTCACAGTACCCTGGGTCCACACTGGCCAGCTCCTGCCCAGCCTAACGTCTGCATTGATAAAAGGGGGAGAAGGTGCCCTTGCTACAGCCCATGTCTTTTGTTGCTCCGAGAACACCTTTTCTGGAGGCTTCTTTTCTTTTTCCAGCCCCTTCACGCTGGCGTTGTGTTTTCCTCCTGCCAAGTGTCCCAGAAATGCAAATCTGTGCAGAACGTTAACAGATCCTGCAAATCCTCCTGCCTGCTTTATGCCATGCAACTAGAGGAAATCAGTGCTCATTTTTGGCAGATATTAGAAGAAGCATTTGTGGGATAAGGATGATCACCTTGCCCTGCCTGTAGCTTCTTCCACCTCCCTCTGGAACACTTTTCCTGCCCCCTTTGCAAAGTTTCCCTTGCTTTCTGCAGCTCGTATTCTTGGCCCAAAACCAAATGTCCAGCCTGGCTGGGGGCTGTTGTATCCTTGGGTGGCAGTTGTCCTCCCACCCCACATGGCACCAGCGCCAAGCAAAGCCGCCCGATGCTCCTAAGCCTGCTCTGGTGTTTATGTATTTGCTGTTCTCGTCTGAGAGCCAGTTTTGCTTGAACAGCACTGATCAGACAGCAGATAGGCTCCCAGGGCTACAGGCTCCATGAGGTTTTCCTGGAAAACAGTGAAATGCGTCTGTTTGTTGACACAGTGACTGAGGCCAAGTTTGGCTTTTGGGTCCTCTCCATTGGAAGGCGTCATGTCCCAGCCTGGCTCCTCCTTGACGTCTGTCCACCCTCTGCTGTCCTCAGCCTGGGGGCCAGTGGAACATTGTCCCAAGGGCCCGAGGGGTTTCTCTGCACTGGTCACCCTGGTGTGTGTCACCACATGCCTGGGGACCGGTAGGGTTTGTGCGGTGGCTTCCTGAGGACCACCTTGGTGCTGCACAAAGCAGGACAGAACACACATAGTCTCCAGCAACTTGTTGGTTTGGGGATTTTTTTGTTTTTGTTTTTTTGTTTGTTTGGGGGGTTTTGGGGTGGGGGGTTTGGGTGTTTTTTTTTTTTTTGGTTTTTTTTTTTGGTTTTAGGGGGTATTCTTGTGCCTGTGGAGACTCGTTTTCTCCAGCCATGAGCCACATCCATACCTGCCATCCTGCTTTTCCATTCAACCCACTCTCAAATTTGCTCCGTTTCCCTGTTATCAGCCTCCTCTTCATGAAAATATTGGAGGGTTTCCAGCCCAGATCAGGAAGGTTTCCTGAGGCCCAAAGACCATTCCTGCCCAAGGATTGCTGGATGGGGCTGGATGGGGCCCATGTCCCTATGCCCTTGTCATCATCCCCCTTTTGTGGAGCTGAACAGACACCAGCTTCCAACCAGTGCCTCAAGTAACCTCAGAGGTTATTTAAAGACCTTTCCAGCTACCAAGCAAAGTTTGCCAGGAAGAATGCTGTAGGTTCAATTTGTTTTGTCTGAACCCATAAGTCTGAGAGCAGGGAGATCAGATTAAAACATTCCAGTTTTGAGGCCTATTTCTCATAAACGCTTAAAACCCCTTTTCCTTCAGCCTAACCCATTCCAACACATTTGTTACTAGGCTGAGATCCAGCAGAGAGTTTTATTTGCAGTGCCAACAGCAAATTTTTACGACCGCAAAATAAACTTTGAAATACGATATGTTTAGATAAGCGATGGGAATGCTAAGAGACTCTTAGAGAATTGAATCAAGAGGTGTGAACAGCTCTGCTCAAAGGACATTCAAGAGTAATGACAACAGGGCTGTGCTGCAGGTTCCAGGAGGAAATATGCTGTAGGCAACAGTCAGCAGAGCGTAATAGCGGGTGTGAATTACAGCCCTGCAACCTGGGCTATAATGGAGATGTATTAAGATCAGTGGAGTCCTGCATGAAGGACAAGGTCCCAAGGAGGTCCCAGAGGCAAATGCCCCAAATTTGCCTCCCAAGGGCTTTCCCAGAGGTGCCAAGCGACACAATCAGCTGCACCGTGGCTGCTTCCTGCCCTAGAGAGAGAGAAATCTCCTTCTCTGTGTCAAAGCAGCTTTAGGTGGTTTATTTGTTTGTTTGCTTGCTTGTTTTTACTATTTCTCTAAGTATTTCAGTGCTTCCAGAGGATGTTCTCAACCTACCTCCTGCCTTTGACCTGCTCATCACTCCTGCCGATGTTCCTACCACCACGGTGGCCAGCGCTTGGGTGAGATCAGCTCCTGGGTGAAGAATTGCTGCTTGGAGGTAAAACCAAGGAACTGAGACACTTTCTGCTCCTGGCTATCTGCAGAACATGTGCCCTGCATGGCCAGCATGGAGTGGGTACAAAATCTCGAACAACATGAACATAAGATACACTAATACCAAATAAATGCTGAAGATGATAGTTGTGCGTGTAGAAATGCTCAAAATCTGCCAAAACAGGACTTCCAGGTGGAAACTGGAAGACAAACGGTTCCCCTCATCCCACGCTGGGAAATGCCCCGGTGAGCTGGCCTTGGGGATACTTTTTGACTGCTCATGGCTAAATTGCAGCCACATGAGAGCCCCAGGCCCAGCTATTCCATTTGTTCCCCCCGGGGAGCAGAGGATGCTGCAGCTCGTGTCTTCAATCACGCCAGAACTGTCCACCCCCATCTCTGCTCCCCTCCCGTGGGGACCGGGGCCGCAGACTTCATCTCCGAAGACCAGCTGAGCAACCCAGGACCGAGGGGAATCTGCTGCCGACCGCCTTTTCTGCCAGAAGGGCCGAGCTCAGCTGTGCGTTAGGATGAGTTAATGGGCGGCTCATGGCTAAATTGCAGGCACATGAGAGCCCCAGGCCCAGCTATTGCATTTGTTCCCCCCGAGGAGCAGAGGACGCTGCATCTCGTGTCTTCAATCACGCCAGAACTGTCCACCCCCATCTCTGCTCCCCCGCCGTGGGGACCGGGGCCGCAGACTTCATCTCCGAAAACCAGCTGAGCAACCCAGGACCAAGGGGAATCTGCTGCCGACGGCCTTTTCTGCCAGAAGGGCCTAGCTCAGCTGTGCGTTAGGACGAGTTAATGGGCACGAGGTCCTGCAGGAGACCCCGCAGGGCTCCCCATCGCGTGCCCAGGGCTCCCACGGCCACCAGAGCACAAACAACACGGACTCCAATTAATGGAGACAAAGCAGCGCGAGCGGCTGTTCGTCTT
>NW_010589247.1:774-36383 GCF_000705375.1 Tinamus guttatus | reverse complement strand
CCCGGGGGCGGGAATGTCATCATAGCAATAGCATTAGCAATAGTAATCACAATAGTGGTAATAATAATGGAATAACAGTAATAGAATACTAATAGAATACAAATAGCAATAGTGGAAAGGCCTGGTAGCCTCATTGGGGCTACCTGAAACCCAGTCCCTGCATCACACACATTGGGTGCAGACAGGCAAGGGCTGCTGTTTCTGTTCTGAATGTCCCCTGGAAAACCTCCCTGCAGCCGCCTTGTTTGCCTGCCTGATCAAAATTAGGAAAATGGGACAAGGGAAATGGAAAGGGGGTTTCTGGAGGACAACGGCGGGCCCACGCCACTTGTCTCTTGCAAGAGACTCGGTGCACCCCGTAACGCTGAAACGCTCCCGTGTGCTGGTTCAAGCGGCTCCAGCAGCCAAGGTCTTCCCCTATGCAGTCTTGGCCTCCAGCCTGACCCGTTAACCCCTCCAGGCCACACTAAAATGATGAACCTGCAGCCCCATTAGCAGTTACCCTCCCTCCAAGAGAAGCGCGCAGAGAGCCTAATTGCTGCAAGCCGTAGACCCTCGGATACAGCAGTAATTAATGACAGCAGCCCGCGGCTGCAGGGAGACCCAGCTCTGTTTGCATTAGCCTTTTTACATAATGTTTTTTCTCCTTTTGCCTTCTCTAATTATTCTGGAAGACATAATGAAGAGCTGCTTTCAGTAACGCGAATATTAAGGCAGGCAGTTCCCTGATCTTATGGCTGGGAGGTTTTTCTTTGCAAGGCTCCCGACACTTCTGAAGGAGAAGGAGTAGAGCAAAGGGGCGATAGCACCGTCGCCTTGCCCTGTGTGTAGTTCTCCTGCCTTCAGCAAGGCGTTTTGCACCGCGCTTTAGTAGACAGCTCACATGAATCCGTGACAACTCAAGGCAGGAGGCACCAGTGATGCCCATTCCCCCAAGGCTGGAGAGTTTTCTTTGGTCCCCAGCACCTGCAATCCCGCTGCACCATGAAAACAAGCAGATGCTTCCCAAAATTAAAGGGTGTTCCTGTACACCTGCCAAATGCCACGCCAATATCTGTGATTTCTTCATCGATATTTGGAGCTGTTCTCCCAGCTGTGGCATCTGGAATCATGTGAAGATGGTACCTTCCCTTTGAAGCCATCTGTGGCTATCAGGACAGCAGAGGACATGTGCGAGAGCATGAGCTGAACGCACCCAAAAGCTCCAACAACAGAAGAAGAAAAGCACCTTGGTGGCTACTTTTTTCTAAGACTTTAAAAGCAGTTTCTCAGCTGGCTAATTTCTGCCGTGTAACCGCAAGAAAGCAGAAAGCATCGCGGTCACCTGTTCACCACCCACTGTAACTCCATGATTTCTGCTCCTGGCTGACCCCCCATTTATTTTTAATGATACCAGCCATGAAAATGAGGCGACAGACTCCTCTCCCATCTTGGTAAGTTTTGTTGTGGTTAGAAGTCATGCTGTATTTCCTCCTTCTAACAGACGGTGCCGTGGACTTTTTGACCCGGGCCATTGGCAGAAAGCCAGATCATCGTACAGGCTACAGCACATTCAATGAAAAAAAATATTAAATGTTTCACATACGAAAGCCTATAAATATCCAAGCAATTTACTGGAGATTTACCACTCTCCATTTGTCTGATCTCAACACTGGTACTCCAAGTTCAGCCCAGAGCCAAATTAATACACAGCGGTAGCTCTGCATGTCAATTAGAGGGAGAAGGTTATTCTCTGGCCTGACCTCTGAGATCAAGTGCTAATGCACTACAGAAAAATGCAGTGATTTATCATCCAAACTCCAGCAAAGTCCACTTTTTCCTAGGAGAGGGCTTGCAATAACTTACTTGATACCATCAGTCATTTCTTGGCAACCTTCTCAGAGGCTTTCGTGGTGATACAGCCAAGCACTGCAGGAGCAGGCAGGGCGTTCAGACCCAGATGCTGATTTGACACAACATGTAGGAGCTTGGACCTCAGGCATGGAGCAAGTCCCAGCCATGGTAGGGGCTGTACAGAGCAGGAGACCTTGCTCTGGAGGTTTGGTGATTGAGGGTAATGTTGGACTTTGGTGGTGGTACAATAAATGCTCCAGTTCTTCTACTGCTGGGTGGGCCAAGGAAGAGAGAACTTATGAAGAATTATAGCTGCAAATGGTCCAAAGGCAATTTTTAAAGCCATTGCCCTGCCTTGTGCCATGGGTGTTAGAAACTGCAACATTTGATCTTTGATCTATCTTTCTCAGGTCACCAGTCCTTCAAGAAGTCCTATGTGCCCACCCCACAGACAGGAACGGGGGCCCAAACCTCATCTCATTTGGCCTAGAGGTGGTCCGGGTCTCATCACATGCCAACCCCAGGACTCGAGCAGAACGGATGGCACAGGCCAAGGATCCCCCACAGGCCAGGGATCCCCCAAATCTTCTGTGTTGGGGCCCTCTGGACACTCCAGAAACACATTGACTTGAGCTAAGGCCACCTCACCAGGCACGTGCCCTCCCCAGACCTCAGATCCGCCAAAAACTCCAGAGACTCCAGAGAGCCTCCCCTAGACTCAACAACCACCACCCCATGCTGATAGCAGCCCGGTGTCCCCTCCCTGTTGTATAACGTGAGCTGGGAAAGATGCCAAAAGCATGGAAAATATTTTCAAATACCTGCCACAGCCCAAGAATTCCCAGAGGGAAACAACTCATGAGCTCCACTGAAGCACAGGGGCTTCCCACAGTGCTGGGAAGCAATTTAGCCTGGGGAAAAGGACCTTTTCCGAAGAGAGAGAAGGTTCCTGCAGCGGGTGGCAGGGCAGCACATGCCCCTTGGCCCTAGGTGCCATGTGTCCCTCCAGGTGCTCCGCCAAGGTGGCCCCGAGCCTCGTTTGCCTTTTTATTCCAATTGCAAATTCATCTGCTTAGTCTGCAAATCCCCGGAGCCTCATTTGTCCAATTAGTGTTTGCTGAGTCTCTCGCTGTCGGCAAATTATAGGCTCTTCCATGCACTATTGCATTACCCAAAAGAGAATGACTTGGCAGCTAAGAGCCAGGGCTATTTAGTGCCACAAGGAATTGCAAGGAGAAGACACATCTCCTGGGCTTTAACCAACCCTGACATAAACCTTCCTGGGCCAGGAGTTCACACAGGTGACCCCATGTGAGGACACCGGGTCATTCCAGGACTGGTTGGATGCTCTGGGGGCTTGGATTTGAGCAGCACCTGCCGCATGCGCCCAAATCCAGTGGTTTCATGAACAAGGAGCTTTAATTTCACCCTGTTTCTCCCTCCTTCCTCTGCGCCGCGTTGCAGCTCGCTGTTGGTGGGAGCTATTCTGGAGTCTCCGGCCAGACCTTCTGCAGAAGGATAAATCACTTGAGTGGGCTCAGAAACGCTCTCAAGCATTCAAAGAATGAGGACAAGTTCTTGGCAAAATAAAAGTTCTCTTTGTTTTTTTTTTTTTTTTTCATCCCAAGCAAAAATCAATTGCACCCATGCACTACCACGGACTTGGAAAATTTGGGCTTCAGGCACCTAACACAGCCTCAGGGCACCCACATCTTGCTGGAGACCCTGCACCTCTGTGGATTGGGAGGAAAAAAGGGCGCAAAAATTCAGCATCCAGATAGAAGAGCAAAGAGAATTTTATCCCTCCCGAAGTGACCCATGCTGTGACGGAGCAGGGCCGCAGGGCTCAGGTTTCCTATTCTCCCCCAGCGTATTTTGTGTCTGACATTTGGGCTGGACACAAGTACATGTTGTGTAACGGAGGTTTGACCCAAGCTAATTCCTTACCCCTCCACAAATCAATCTGTCCCACCTCTATTTCCTACCTGGCCGCATGCAGATCCTTAAGAAAAAGCAAGCATGTCCTGCCCTAATTTATCATACAACTTTAATCAGGGTGTTTTATAGCTTAGGTCCTATCGTTTCATGAGCCTCATTATTTCAGACTGGTTTTATAGCAACAACAAACGTGCCATAAAAGTGTCTTTCTTCAGCGGAGTCAATTAGCTCTTCGGCTCAAGCTCCCCCTCATGACTTGGGAGACAGGTTTTGCTTGGCAGCATTGAATAAGACACCAAGATGATGATATAAATGCCAAAAAAAAAGGTGTCTAAAGTAATCGCAGCTGCGTTTGGAGTCTCCTGAGCGTGGCTGCAATGTGGTCATCCCCCGCCATGGTTTTGGGTATGTCATCTCGCAGCTGCGTTTGGAGTCTCCTGAGCATGGCTGCAATGATCCCCAGCTTCCTCCAAGCCTTTAGCAGGGCCTTAGCTCTTCACCAGGTAATACAGTGATTAGAACTGGAAATAAGCATGAAACAGAAATACTTACCCACATTGCAGACTAACCTGAATGAGAACCAGGTTCCTAAAGGCTGGAATTCAGATGAGACATTAATATCAACTCCAAGTTCAAACCCAGCTATGGTCTGGGGACAGCTGGGCACAAGAGCCAACCTCTACACTGTGGCCCCATGGTGGGATAAAACCTCTGCTAAAATCTCTCCCTTATCCTTCCTTAGGGAAGGAGCAGCTCTGAGTTGAGTAGAACTGAGTTTAGCAGCATTTAAAGAAATGATTCCTTTCCATGAGCGACTGCAGCCCAGGCCAAGGCAGGGGGCCCAAGGGTGGTTTGCAACCCTGGCACAGATGTGATGAGACCATTGAGGGTGGAGAACCCCCAGCTCAGCAATATCGGGGCTCCTCAATCCCACTCATGCAAAGATCCCCCAAAAGCAGGAGATGGAGCCTGCAGGGAGAGGCATTTGCTCCATCAGGTTTTACAGTTCCCAGCTGCTCTCTCTGCCCTACAAGCATCAAAACAGGGAATCCATGTGTCTTCTCAAAGACACCAAATGAGGATACGGTTTCCCAGTTTAATTTAAAAGCAGCTGAGCTTAGAAATAATTTTCACTCAGCTTGACAGGACTTTCCCTGCCCTGGGTTGTAGCCCTCTGCCCCAGGCTGCATTAACCTCAGCGAGGTTATGGATATCACCCTTCCTCCCGTAAAGGAGGAACCGTAAAGCTGAGGTCAGCGAGAAGTTAAGCAGGGATTTATGGGCTGAATTTGCCTGCTAAAAAAGGCAGCTGGAGGAGCATCAGGCATAAAAAGTGTTTTAATACACTTTAAATAATAAAAAAGGGGATGATTTCACTGCAGGGCTCAGCACGGGGGGACCTCTGTGTTGGGGAAAAACCCACCCTGGGGAAGCCGTCAGAAATGGCCAGTTACCCCCATTTCTCCCGTGCCTCTGTGGCAATTGGTGTTCAGGGGGTTGGTGCTGCCCCAGGGGACTTTGACCGATGGCCCCGGCCACGGGAAATGCCCTGCTCTTGTTTTTGCAGACAAAAAGGAAACACCACATTTTACTCCTTCAACTACGCTTTAATGAAAACAGGCACTAAAAAACATTGCTCATGCAAATATATAGGGTGTGCATACGCTCGCTGGCACATCTCCATCCCCTCCATCCCAACGCTGGGCACTCCACGCTCAGCATCGCCCTGGAACAGGCTGGTGCCAGGGACAACCGGGCCCCAGCTGGACCCGCGCACGTCCCACCGGCCGCGGCGATTCCGGTTGCGGAGCGGGAATGGCACCGGCTGCGGCAGGAACAGAGCGGCCCTGTCCCTGGCGCCACACTAAAGCGCTTATCCTAATGCCCTAACAGGGTTTTCCCAACGTTTCTGGCTCCCGTCTTAGGTTTTAATAACACCGATAATATTTATCATGTGGTTGGGGATGTTTGGGCTGGAACAAACTGTAGCTCAAGCTGGCAGCAACCCCAGAAGCTGAATTGCTCCTCTTGGTGTGAAGCCATCGCAGGGAGGCACGGGAAGGTGGCATGGAGCATCCCAAGGGATATGAGGCCTCTCGCTGCTGCTGTAGCTCTCTGGACTCCTTACGCTGCCAGGATCTGGCCCAAAAGCCCAGTATTCCCCAATTCTTCATCCCCATGACTATCGCCACTAGACTAGACTGGAGGGAGAGCTGAGCTTGGTGTAAACAGGATAAGCCCAGCAGGGCATCCTGGAGCGGGCAGGAAGGAGGCTGGATCCCGCAGCCCGGGATTTTCCACCCGGCAATAGGAATAGGTGGACAAAGCCCAGGCTGCTGGTTTCCTGTTATGTGCACCACGTTGTAGGTGGGTTTCTTCATTTTTTTTCCATTTGTGCTGGGTGTTCCAGGTCCAGCCAGTTGCTCCAGGCTCTGAGTGCATAATACCTATTTCCTGGCTCTTTCTTATACTAGCCTGGGAAGACGTTTGCACCCTGGCAGATGCGTGTGATGGTCAGGAAGGCTCCACACCAAAGAGATCCACAGGGCGAAGGAAAGAGCAGGACACAAGTTTGCATCGGCGACGACGCACGCGCCGCTTTTGCTCTATCACTAGGGATTTACCTGCCGTAAATTGCAGCCCACCCAGAGGGACCACAATCCCTGCGGAAGGCGATTAGGAGCTGAGGAGACCTGCGGGGAATTGGGAATCTGCCCTTCCGTGGCTGGATCCCTGTGCCGGGAGAGCTTGGCGAAGGGATTGGGAGGCCAAGGGCAGCAGGATTTGGACCTCGGTGAAAGTGGCAGCTTGGGCAGACCCAGGCTCATTTATCACAGCCGGAGCCCACCTCCAGCAGCAACAAATCCCTCCTCTCCCAGACACGCAGCCAGCATCGGCACGGAGGGATGGAGAAAGAGGGAAGCAGAAAGGCCAGAAACAGAGACAACTCAGCCCATTTGGGTGGGCAAAAGCACGACCAGCCAGGAGGCCACCATGAGCAGGGAGCACTTGCAGGAGGAGACCTCTGCGGAGCAGCCCTCGCACCAGGAACCCTCCAAGCAGCAGCTCCCATGATAATTTTGCTCCATTCTTCAGCACGGCTGGGCCAGAGCAGAGCTCCGAGCGCGACCGCAGGCCCCGGCAAGGCCGACGGCCGCTCTCCCACAAGGACCTTCCCCTTCCCTCACCGTGAGCAACCCCGGGTGATGCACACACGTCTCAACACATCCCGGCCCCTTCGCTCAGCCCCCGGGGAGGATGAATTTCCATCAGGGCTTTCAAGCCTCGGCGCTGGTTATCGGTCACCACCGTATCAGCCATCAAAGTAGCCGGGAAAACAGTGAATGAGACACAAATTGCAAATTAGGCTTTAATTAGAAGCTGGCACCTGCTTTCTGACCGAGAAACACAATGAAGACGTCTCTGTGTTGCTATGGCAGTCCAGAAGCATCGATTTCTGTTTCAGGACCCTTTGAAGACAAATTTACTCAGCACTATAAACTTGTATGCCAAAGTGATTAACACTTTAATGCTAATATCAAGCCGGACCAGTTACACACATTTTATTCATTAGAAGGCATCGTTTTTCAGCTGTGTCTTATCAGCATGCAAATGAGATTCTTTTTTTTTTTCCTCCCCCCCGACTCGGCCGCTGTCTGCTCCCAAAAGCGCAGCCGGAGCGAACGCAATTAATGCGATTTCCACGCCAATGTGACACGCGAGGCTGTGCCGGGCTCGATAAGGCAGCCCAGATGGGAGCCCTCGCGCGCCGGGTCCTGCCGGCACCGGGCGAAGGGAGCCGGGCGCATCCGTGGATTCGGCAGGGATACGGCAGCTCCCGGCATCGTCTCAGCTGGAGGACGCTCACGCTCCGCACCCAGCCCCGTTGTGCAGAAACCTGATGTTGGTGGCAGCAGTTGGTTTTCTGTGTGTTTTTGCTTTTTTTGCAGGCGCACACACACCGGTTTCTCTCGACATCCAGAGCTGGCTCCAGAGCAGCAGAGCACACACAATCCCTCCCAGTAACAGAGCCAGTCACATTTCACCAGTTTTGGGGCAAAACGAGAGCAGAGTTTGGCCTTAGAGTCATCCCAACACCCCACAACAGGGCTCAGCACCAGGACATTGCCCAGACATTGCGTGGACGTCCAACCCTCCCAGTTCAGCCCAGGAGGCTCCGTGGAGGGGACACCGCGCAGGACCAAAAGGCACCGTCTCGCGGCTCCAATCTGTGCACTGGGCAATAAATCCCCTGCGAGGGAAGGAGCCCTGGGTGATATTTCCCCGGCGGGTGGTATTTATGGCTTTGTTTATGCAGAGCCACTTGGATCCAGGTAAATCAACCCCATCTCCCCTGACCTTGGGAAAAAGATACACGTGAGAGGGCTCCAGCTCCGGGATATGCTGTACCCGCCAGAGCTGATTTACAGCCCGGGAGGGCAGGAATCCCACGGGCCGACCCCTTCGTGCCTCCCCTGGGGCTTCTCCAGCCCCTCCGGCTGCTCACGGCTCAGTTGGAGGGAGGCCATGGATGCACGTTCAGCATCCTTGGAGCTGGGCCCGCCGCTCCGGCTGGGAGCTCTCGGAAGCCACGTGCGCTCCGGGGCCAGCGAGCGCTTGGCTGTCTCCCCTGCAAGCCACGGCAACGTTTTCCTGCAAATAGAAGGTTTCTGCAATAATTATGCACCGTAATGGTCCGGTGGCAGAGGGAAGCAAAGGGAGGAGCAGTTTTCTATGGCCAGGAGCAGAAGATGAAATGTGAGAGGATGAGAATTGGGCCTGGGAACCGGTGCAGCCTCGAGACCCCAAACCCGAAGTCTGTTGTTGTTCAAACCCTTTCCTTGCTCAAGGAACAGGCAAGGAGCCAATCTCAAAATAGAACCGGGCCTTAATGAAGGCTGGTTCAGCCCAACAGACTCACCTGCTTGTCAGTGCAGATTCCCTGTCAGCAGCTGACACCAAACCAAACACCCCAGGGGAGATCAGGAGATCAGGCCCTTGTACCAGCAGCAAAGGTGCTTCCAGAGATGCCAACTCATTGCAGGATCAGCCCTGATTAGGGCAGTACATAGGGCCCGTTGTCCAGGTGCATCTGACTGTTAACGACTGGAAAAGTGGTATCTTAATGCCAGGCTGGTGGCAGACCACGGTGCCACCAAACTGCTCCACACCATGATGGGGACTGGGGTTGACGATGGCCTGAGGGCTCAGGGACAGCGGGACCAACTGCCCGTTGCATCCAGAGGGTTGAGCGTTCCCATTCACGGAAGGAGCAGGGAGATCGGGAGCGTCTCCGACTCCAGCTTTGGACCAAGCCTTCTGCAGGATCCCTCCTCTGCTGTTGGGTAAATCACAGGATCCCTCCTCTGCTCGTTGAGGGAAGGCTCATCGGCCGGCAGCGTCTTTCTGCCCCCAAGTCTGCAGACACAACGCGGAGGAGCCGTCCTCCGCCCGGACCCGAGCACATCCAGCACAGCATCGACCAGCCCGATCAATACTGCTGTTTCCAGCTAGAAACCCTCATTTATCTCCAGCCTGCAGATACTACAGGGTTGACCAGGTGGCTGGCTGGAAGAAACAGCTCCTGGGCCAAGGGTGTTTTAGCCCCCACATCCATATGAATTTTTATTCCCCGTTCAGCCCCGGTGCAAGTTTTAGGTATAAAAGGTGCTGTCTCATGGAGGAGCTCATAGACCAGTAGAGCTTGCCAGGATATGCCCCTCTTCCAGTCCTAGGCCTTTTCTAAAGGTATTGGGTGAACAGCTCCAATGACCCTCGCCCAAAGGTCCCTCCGAGTGCATCCTGCAGCACAGCACAACGCAGCAGCACGTGCGCCCGTCGGGGCAGAAACGACCCCCCTGCTCCCAGGACATCCACAATTCCGATGTCTTCATCTTACTCCATGAAACCACAACGACAACAGTGGGCATTTCCAGCCTGGTGACCACCGGCAGAGTTCAGTGGCACTGACAACTCCAGAGGAAGAAAGAGCAGCCCAAGTACCCGGCTAGGCATGAAGGAAGGACAGGAAGGGAACAAGGGCCTGGCCATGGTGGCCAGGCCACGTGCAGCTGGGGCAAGGAGAAGGAGTCAATGCAAAGACCACCCCACTTGGTCAGAGCAAACACGCACCAGGCCGCAAAAGCCAGGGCAGGGTGAGCCGTGCGCCCGTTCGCTGGGAGGCACCTCGGCATGAGCCACGTCCGTGCAAAGCAGAGGAGCAACGTTTGCTCCCGCGTGGGAGAAGAGGCCATAAAAGTGTTTATTTTGTACCTTCACGGAGAGGAATACCTTTGAAACGTATGATTTTTCCATGTGCTATTTTCCTATTTAACAAGCCCATCACAGGAACGTAGATTCTGTCTTCCTCTTTTCTTATCAGCTGGGGAAAAAAAAACAACCTGCTTTTGACCCCAGTTAACCCGCTAGCGCAGCGGGGGCCCTTTCTGCCCCTTGGCAGCCTCCCCGCGGGGTCGGGAGGCTGCGGTTCTTCCCAAGGGTGTCCATTTCAGACAAACAACCTCACAAAACAGCCAAAAGGAGAAAAACAGGGATTGCTTTTAACTAAGAGCGCTGAATTATTGGGTGCCACCAGGGCACATAAAGGCTATATATCCTCCGGCACAGCTCTGCGGCCCCAATAGCTCAAAGGCCGCTCGGAGCAGAACCGTTTGGGCCCGTCGTCGCCGGTGGATCGGCGCCTTGGAGCTGGATGCACCGTGCTGGAAAGGCTCGCGAGGACCGGGACAGCCCGTGGTGCCACTTGGAGGAGATTCGGCAGCAGAGCAAGATCCTAAACCGGCCACCACGAGGGCACCTGGACCCACGAATGAAGCAAGACCCTGCAGAGATCCAAGGAAATCCCCAAGGAATCTCCCACTGCCCTGGCCAAGATACAGCTCCACAAAGAAAGAACCAGCTGCAGGACACAGCCGTGGGGATGCAAGCCTAGAAAGCCAGGGTTAATTAAGCCTCCCGCTTAGCTGAGCCTTTAATTGCCGAGCGCTTGCTTGGGCGCTAGCGGCTCCATGCAGCACAGGCACAAGCTGGAAACATAGAGATCTCCCCAGGCACAACCTGGGTATAAGTTATGGGCACAAGCTGAAACCCAGGAGGTTCCATCTCCATGTGAGGAAGAGCTTCTTTGCTGTGAGGGTGCCAGAGCCCTGGCACAGGCTGCCCAGAGAGGCTGTGGAGGCTCCTTCTCTGGAGATCTTCCAACCCACCTGGATGCCGCCCTGTGCCCCTGCTCTGGGTGTCCCTGCTGGAGCAGGGGCTGGACTGGGTGATCCCTAGAGGTCCCTTCCAATCTCAACCATTCTGCGATTCTGTGTAACCTGCCGCCGCACGAACCCAAATCGCGCTGCCTAGACCCAAACCGCAGCCTCCTCACCAGTGAATCCAGAGCAGCAAAGGCAGCAGTTTCCTCAGAGGGGCCAAGGGCAGGTGGACCCAGAACCATGGCGTGACTCCAACAAAACCCTCTTCTCCAGCCCCCTGGTTCAGCTGAAACCTCGAGACCGGTTGCAGCTCCAGCTTCTTGCAGTGGCTCCCACTGGTCTCGCTCAGACACCCGAAATCGAAGGGGTGGATGAGACCAAACGTCCATGCACGTGCAGATCTGACCCCTACCAGCACCATGAGATCCCGTGTTCCCCATGGAAGAAGGAGAAGCTGAGGACAACGTTGACCCAACTTTCCCACTTGCACCCTGCATCGCTGCCCCTCACTCTCTGCTGTACCCAAACTCCCCGTTTCTGTCCCCGAACAGGGATGCCGCATGGTGAGCAAGGGGCACCCGGCCCTCGGGGTGCATCACACCAAAGGGACGCATGGCCCGTCCTTCCACCTCTCCTCTTGCCCTTCTCTCTCCTTCCTTCCCTGCTTTCCCTTCCAAAAGGAAACGTGCAGCAGCTCCCTGCAGGGCCAGGGAAGAGAAGAGCTGCAAGATTCAGCACGTGGGTCTAAAAAGTGACCGTTTGAGTCCTGATCCACCCCTCGAAGCTCAGAGACACTGTGCTGAAGGAATAATATCTCCACCGTCATTAATGTTTTATAGCCTTTAAAGCACTTTACAGCCTCCTATTCTCCCCTTCTTTGTTTTGCAGCCCTGGAGCGTACACACAAAAAGTGGAGAGTTTTCCGCAAATCTGCCTTTTTTCCCCTCGGTCCCAAGGCCGGAGCAGCCGAAAAGCCCCAGGATTTCCCCCTTGGAAGAGACTAAAACGCGGAGGGCAGAGAAAGGCTCCTTGTGAGGGGGCCGGGGCTGCACAAAGCCCCCGTCTCAGGCACAACAAGGGGCGTCTCATCCAGCGGCAGCTGCTGGCCCTGGGGACACGCGGAGCCCCCGGGGACATCACGGCCTGGGCTGGAAAGCCCCGGGGGACACATGTCCCATCCCTCCATCCATGCGGGCAAAGCCAACGGGCTCCTTCGCTCTTCCCCCCTCGTCGGCGTCTCCCGTGGGGCAGGAAGGGCCGGGAAGGGCAGGGATGGGGGGAAATCAGCGCTGCCCGTGACCGAGGTCCCAGTACAGGGACAACCGAGGCCGCGTGAGCAGCCTCCCCCGCGCCACGAGCCGCCTTTTAGCCCCAGCTCTGCTCGAGGAACGGGAAGGAGAACTAAAATAAACAAATCCAAGGAAGAACATGGGAGCAACCTTCCCTAGGGCAGGAGAGCTGGGGATGAGCCGTGCTCCGCGGATGGAGAGAGGGAACGGATGAGCACAGGGTCAATAAGCGCCCCCCTGCAAGAGGGGGTTATTAAATATACATCAATATATCCCTCTTGTCGGGCACCTGCCGCTTATTAGTGAGATGCCCCCTCTGGAGCCGGCTTTTGTTGAGGCACTGCCAGGAAAAGCAGCTCTGGGAAGGAGGAACAGCCCTGGCCTGAATAGCTGCAACGGGACAGCCAAGAAATGGGATCCTTGGCAAAGGTTTGCCCATCCTTGGGTGAACCTTAACCTCAAGTTAGGAGCTTAATGCTGCTAGCCTTAGCAGTTAAATTACATATACACACACCCACACACACATATATTAAATCAGATCAGAGCTGCAGTCAAGACAAGATGTGCCTAAAAGGCAGAAGAAGGGGACCCTGCTCTGCTTTCAGGCCTGTAGGACTCGTGGTTTTTCGGCTGCTACTTCAGCAAGCAGCCAAAGACCCCAGTCACGCAGCTCTGGAAATGGAGACTGCCCCCCAAATTTACAAGATTTACAGTGAACTTGCCCCGAGCCACAGGAATCCAGGAGCAGGAAGCGGGGGACAAGACTTGCCTCCCGCTGCCTTTGCACCGTCCCCATGCAAAGGGCTCCGGGGATTCTGGATGGAGGACGGGATGAGGACGAGCCGAGCTGCTCGAGCAGGAGAGCAGCAACCCCAGGACAGCCCTGGGCGGCTCTAATGCACAGCAGGAGAGCGGGCAGCTCCTGTCCTTGCACTGCCTCCCTGCTCCGAGCCAAGGGGTTTTCCCTAGATACATCCTGTGGGAACGGGGCCAGGGAGGGCAGTCAGGGCCCCATCCTGGTGGCTCCGGTGATGGGGACGGTCCCTTGTCAACCTTCAGGACCACAGTAAAAGCAGTGGCCCCACAATGGCTGCTAGCAGAGACATGTGCCATGTCAGCAAGTGACGGAGATGGAAGCAGAGAAATGAGGAAAAACCCTCATGAGGAAATGAGGAAAAAAGAGGGGGGGTTGTTGGACAAAAGTGTTTGGAGCTGTTATAAAGTGTCACGGGGGATTTTTAGTAGGGAAGACCCTCCTTAAAAGGGGTTTAGTTTCTTTCTTAGGAAGAACATTACTCAAGAAGGAAAGAAGTATATACACATATATTTTTTTTCTCCTGCAAATGAAAGCTTGAAGGGTTTGGGGCAGCTTCTGGGGTTTTCTTGCAGGGTTATTTTTCATTTGCAATTGCTTTTGCGTGACTTAAGCAAGGAGCCTCACCCCAGTATAAAGCACAAGGGCAAGTCCTTCAGCTGGGGCTTGGGCCAGGACCCGGGCAGCCCGAGCCCACAGAAACTCCCCCAAACCCCAACCCAACGGCACCGTGAGCACAAAAACCCACGGGTCCCCAGAGCAGCCAAGCAGGAGGCCAGAGCAAAAGAACCTAGTGCTGCTGCAGCAAATAACACGTGGAAAGTCAGAGCTGGCTGCAAAAGGCAGCCAAGAAGGTCACCAAGCGAGGAGGACACAGGGACACCTTGGAGCTGTGGCAGCCACCGCGGTGCTCAGGACAGCAGAAGCCACGCAGGGAACACTAGTGTCACCAACCCATGGTTCTGTTGCAAAACTGAATGATTGAGGGCTGAAATAAAATTGAAAGAGGTAACTAGTTATTGCTGCTGGTATCATTAGGGAAAAAAAAAAAAAAAAAGAGGGGGTCGTTGGCTCAGAAAAAGGAAATGTAGCCACCAGAATACGTGCAGCTTCTGCAAAGCTCACTGCTACTGTCTGGATCAAACTGGAAAAAGGGAGGATGGGGGACCTGGAAGTCACAGTTGGGGAGGAGGCAGCAGCACTTCTGGAAGGGGCGGGAGTAAAGCAGCAGCTCAAACGCTTCCCTTCTCATCTCCATTTTTAACAAGGCTGATTAAGAGCAGCAGAAAGGGAGGTCGCTTGTAGGTGAACTAAGCTCAACCCCTCGCTGGGCAGAGCAGCCCGGTGGCTCCAGCGTGGCCAAACAGCCACCTCGGTGGGGTTTTTCCAACAAAAGCTGCTGTGTATCCATTAGTTATTGTCTCCCTCTAGCGCGGGCAGCGCCTCAACGCGGCGCGGGGACCTTTGCAGGACGCTGCTCCGCGGGCGCCAGCTCCCGGCCTCGGATGGCGACAAACGGGCTCAAGTTCTCCCTGCGGAGAAGGGGCTGAGCCAGCATGGCACATACCTGTGTGACCTTCACGATGCTCCACGGGGTTGGGGATTTTTCTTCTTTTTGGTCATTGCATTTTACCTTAGAAGATGCCCAGAGCGTCACCGGTTTCCTACTGATGAAGTCACCCCGCTAAAGCTGGTGATTCTCTCTCAACTTTGGCCGTCAGGTGCATTTTAGTGCAAGGCTGGAGAGAACAGGGAGACCGTACGTGACCCATCAACCTCCCCACGGGTCCTGGGAAACTGTGTGAACCTCTCCCCGACTCAGAGCAGGGATTCCAGTTTGCTCAGCTGGGCTTTTGGAGGATCTTCTTCCAGCTGCCCTTAACACCTCTGGGAAGGCAGCCAAATGTTTACAGCTCAGACAAACAAACAAGAACCACCCCCCACTGCAGGGAGGGTTCACAAGAAAGGTCTCGTGTCCTCTCCCGCGAGGACCTGTGCCAAGAAGAGTGAATGACTCTGCAGTTCTCCAGCTCTTACGCTGGGTACTGCAGCAGGAGCGTCCCCGCCGCTCTGCAGCTCTGCCCTGCAGAAAACCTCCAGAGCCTGGAGAGACCTGCAGATCTCCAGGCTCACCCACACGAGCTCTTTGCTTCTCCAAACACTGCCCCTGCAAGGGCTCTGCAAGGGCAGGCCGCCCTTTCCAAACCACCCTTTTGAGGGAAAAGGGGCATCGCCTTAACTGGAGACCTCGGTCGTCTTGTGGATTTGCCCACGAAAAAGCTAGCCTAGAAATAACCCAAACTCTACCCCACTGCTGGAGGGAGGCAGCAGCACGTCTGGGAGGAGGACGGTGGCTCCAAACGCAGGTGAATGAGCCCAGCTCCACTCGGTACCTGCGCAACGGCCCCGTTTCTCCATCACCACCGTGTTCACCACATCCAGAAAGGCTCCTGCAAAGCCACTGTTCCAACCTAAGGGCAGGGAAGGAAGGATTGAGGAAACTTGCCAGTGCCCATCCACATGTTTTTTGACCAGCAACACACGTGGTGAGATGCCACACAGGAAAGCCCTGAGCACCCCTAGACCAGTTACCAAGTATAATGGGAAAAGTGGGATCTGGCGAGACAAAGGAGGATGAGAAGCAGCTCCCCGTGACATTTCCCTGCTGTCCATTGCCCTTCACCACATGGGGAAAGGAGAACCAGAGCTCCAGGAGGAGCTGAAGAGCAGCACTGACCCTAAGGGATGTAGCATGTAGCTTTCTGCCCTCCACGGGCATCATCCAGGATATTACTGACTCCATGCAAGGAAGAACCTTCTCGGACTGCTGCCTTGTTAAGGGTGCTGAAAAGACAAAAAGTTAACAAAAGAAAGAAAAAAACCCAAAGGCAAGAGTATGTACAGCTCAGGCTGAGCAGTCTGAACCACTTTTAACCTCTGCAATTAATTAACTGTGGCCCCCAGCTGCTTTGTTGCCTTCTCTCAGATAATCACATCCTCGAGCGCTATCGACAGCTCAGCAAGAACATTTCACGTTGCTGAAGATGCTCACGCAGCCCTGGAGAACATCTTCAGCATGCACACGCAAAACCCCAAGAGGGGAAGGCCAGCACATCTCCCCACCTTGTCCCATCACAGACACCTTGCTGGGGTTGGGTCCCAGCAAAGCAGTCGGTACGAGCAGAGCATCCAAAATCCATCCCCACCTACGCACCTTCCACCACAGACACCCAGGAGGCAGGTCCTGGGCAAGCAGAGATCTCCTGTGCGCTGACAACGGCCGGGCAGCTTCAATCAGACACTTCCACAAAACTGAAAAACTTGGAGCACTGCAAACTGCTTTACACTGAGTTTGCCAAAAATAAAAAAAAACACACATGATGCGGAACCGCAGAGCGCGTGCACGAAGCTTTGCTGCTGCGTTTTCTTTATAAACCTTTCTTGGCAAGCTTCACCTTTCTCTGCAAACTTCAGAGCAAGCCCTGCTTTGAAGCACCCCAGTTTGCCTCTTTTCAAGCTCGTGCCCCTCTCTGCTGGAGCCCCACACACCGAGCAGAGCCTGGCACTCGTTTTGGGGAGGGGAAAGGTGAGATCTCACCCGAGGAGCCCTCAGCAAACTTCGGCTGAAAGAAGGGCACAGAAACACCTTGAATAATAGCATCCCTTTATTTGCTGACACCATTACAAAAACTGATTACATTAGCAACCGAAAAAAAAAAAAAAAAAAAAGGAGTGTTTACTTGAGGTTGAAGTCAGAGGCAGCTAATCCCAAAATGTATTTTAAGTAAAACAGTGTACAACATCAGTATTAAAATGTTATATTCCGTCGGTGACTTTGCCACATTGGCGTTTTCTGAACAAGTTTTATTGAGCAAAATAAAAGATTACATGTTTACTGTCTCTCCAGGAATGTAAAGGTCTAATTATCCAAACAGTTTTTTTTTTCCTTTTTATTATAAAACTAAACTCTGGAGGTGTCTACAGAGCTGTTTTTTTTTCTTTAAATCAGTAGTCTAACAAGGATTAGAAAAGACAAAACTCTGTTCAGTGTTTCTGACGAAGTAGAAAGGGTGAAAACATAAATAAGGCTTTAATTTGGCAAAATATAATACAATGCCTTCTGCTATCCTCAAATTAACGATTCCCCGGTGACTTCATTCTGCAAGAGAAACACAAAGTGCCACGTAAGCCCAAAAGCGGCTCCGCCAGCACCGGGCCGGAGCCCGAAGGAAGGAGCAGGGATGGGGAGGCCTCTCCGACGGGGGGATAAAACCAGAGGCTAAAGCACCCACTGGAGCCTGCAGAGCTGGCTCTGCAAGCGTGATGTTTTTGCGGATCTTTTTATCCATGTTACTGGCAAGAGGGAATAAAAGCACGGATTCTTGAAGAAAAACTAGGAAACTTGTTGAGCGGAGAGGTGAGGAGCAAGACACAAGGATAAAAAATTTGGTGCCCCGGGGCACGGGGAGGTGAGGCCAGCCCCAGCTAACTGAAGTAGATACCCAGGGGGAAAACACATCTCCTAGAAGCTCTTGATTCCATTTAGAAAGTTGCAGATTGTGACACCAGGTGTGTTAAATCTGACCAGGGTCTTCCCATCCCTCCTACCAAGCCCACTCAGAGCTGTTCCTACCTACTAGCTGGTAGTGCTCTCGTCCCTTGGACAGCATTTGGCTTACTGACACAAGCAGCTTCTTGAGATGACCTACATCCTGGTTAAGATTCACTGCCACATTTAGTCTTTTATCAGTCAATTCCTGGAAGGAGGAAAAAAAAAAGTCATTAAAAACTCATTTACAGTCTAATCATCAAGAAAGTCTAGAATTAGATTCTCCATATAAAAACTACAGCGTCTTGCACAGATGGGAGCAATCCTTGTAAATCAGAGGGTTACAGCCACATTTACAGAGAACGCCGCTCAAAGTCACCCAGCAAATTCCTGCACTGAGGAATCACCCGCACGTGCTGCACGCCAGCAAGGGCATCACCAGCCCCCATGCCCCAGGGTTCGGATTATCAGGACTTGTGCTCATAACTGCAGCTCATCTGGCCTCAGAAGGTGGTTTCATATTTTTAAAAAATAAATAAACCATAGAAACCAAGTAGTTTTTTTCAGGAGTTCAACAGTTCTGTATGGATAGGGAAGTGTTACAACCCCAGGTGGACTCCTCCCTGCCCTGCTCTCCCAAGGTCTGTCCTGCCGAGCCAAGTGACATCATCTTGGTTTTATTACTTTTATTGATTACTTCCTTGACAGACATACAAGGGATTCCACATCCAAGAGGCCTGTTCCACAGGTCTGTTCCTTATTCAGCTCCAAGGGCAGACACACAGTTAGACCTAAGCGAGCCTCCCTTGCAACATCCCTCTGCTAAAAAAATAAGCAAGTTGAGCTTGGTGGACATGATACACGACCACCGAACAGTCAACCCCATCCAAATGAAAGGGGCTTTTACAGTTCCAACATTACATTTTCCAACAGAATTGGACCTTCCTGTAAGGTAGGGAGGGCAGTAAATGAAACTCAGTCACCTGCACCGTACAGGAACTAGTCTGGGCTTGGGCAAGAGGGCAAAGCTCTCACTTCAGCACAGCTCTCACCTCAGAGCAACTAGTAAACGTCTTTTCTACTGTAAATCATCACTGGAAACTTGTCCAGAAGTAGGTTTATTGCCAGGGACAAGCGGGCACGTGCATTAGCACAGAAACCATCACAAGCAGAAGGAGCCTTTCAGTTCCCTCTCAGCCCTTCTGCCCCAGAAGAGCCCTCTTCTCTTTTTCATCTTCCTGTGCTGCATTTTATGGCTTGGCTAATATCACCCAGCAATCACTCATGAACTAGACACACGTGTCACCCCACTTGGAAGGGCACGTTTTGGGGACAGGCAGAGTCCAGGGCACGGAGCAAGAGCAGGAACACAAGGAGAGGGAAATGCTGCTGTGCCAAGCCCCAGCAGCCCACACATCGGGGCTGGTGAAGGCACGTGGACCCTCTCTGTGGTTACGTTTCTGGAGGGTTAGGGATGCTCCCTAAAAATCCCCATGGACAACTAGAGCTGCAGGGACACGTGCAATCTGGTCCTCCCTCCCACTGAATGGACACGTTCATTTCCAGCAGCCTTTACGTGATGTAGGGCACTGTTTCCAGCAATGGAGTGTTTTACTTAGGGATTCAGGGGAAAAAAAAAACCAAAAATATTAGACTGCATATCAGCCTCAAAATAGGTTTAGTGCCTAGGAAAACTGCTGAATAGAAATGACTTCCTTAAAGTGCACTAAAAGGCACCTTCAGCATCATCTAGTTCCATAAGTGACAAGGAAGCTGATTAGAAAACCCAAACGATCCATTTTTAAATAGAGAGAGAAGCAGTCTAAAGAAAATATCCAGACTGTGTTGCAGACATCATTCCACAGTTTTGTGGGTTGCTTCTCGTACTCAAAAGGAACAAATATGCTCATCTCCAAGCAAGCATCTTCACATCCCTTTAAAAAGGGAAGAGACTGTTGCTAGGTAAAAGTGGCTGGAAGACTTTCTTTTTTAGTCTGAGAGCTATTTTAAGCCAGGTTTTTAGGCTTCTGGGGAGACAGCTCTTAAAACCAAAAAAAAAAAAAATAGGAAGCAAAAAGGGGAAGACGACAGAGACAGTCTAATTTTATCTCTGGCAATGGCTACCTATTTAAAGCAGTGAGCAGACAATTAACATTTTCTACTAATGGAGATTTAATTACAGGTTTATTGGCACTGTATTTTTCCTTGTTCCTCTTGAGAAAAGAGGAACTGACATTCTGGAGAAAACCTGCTTGGGCTTCCAATGTGCCCGTGCACCTAGAACCGAGCAACATGTACCCTGGGGGTGCTGTATGAGCTGGCTTGGGCTGAAGAGGTTAAACCAGAACAATGTCCTTGAGCCACGGCAGGGCACATCTAGGGACACCTGGTTTGGGAGTGCTCACCAGGTGCTGCTGGCCAGCAGGAACCACAGATGGTGCTACAGGAACAGTTTTGATAAGCACAGAATGGGTTCAGGTTGGAAAGGACCTCTAGGGATCATGCAGTCCAAGCCCCTGCAGGGACAGCCAAGGCACAGGGTGGCATCCAGGCGGGTTGGAAGATCTCCAGAGAAGGAGCCTCCACAGCCTCTCTGGGCAGCCTGTGCCAGGGCTCTGGCACCCTCACAGCAAAGAAGCTCTTCCTCACATGGAGATGGAACCTCCTGCGTTTCAACTTGTCCCTGTTACCCCTTGTCGTGTCACTGGCCACCACTGGGAAGAGTTTGGCCACATCCTCCCTACATTCCCCCCTCAGGTACTTGCACATGTTGATCAGATCCCTCTCAGTCTTCTCCTCTCCAGGCTGAACAGGCCCCGCTTGCTCAGACTCTCCTCATGCCATGGATGCTCCAATCCCTTAAGTGGCTGCTGTGCAGCCCGGCAGGCAGCCCCTGCGCTCCTGCTGCTGGCAGAGCAGCAGTTAGGACCAGCCTGTGCTGCTGATGAGATGCAGAGCTCCAAGAGGAGGGTGGATGCACAGGGTGAGGGCTCTCTCCCTGCTCAGCCTGTTCTATCAGCCCTGCCCCAGGTTTGGGCAAGGTGGGAGACATCCCAAAGCCTCCCTGAGCTCTCTTGGCTGCTCCCTGGTCAGTCCCCGTCCATCACGCCAAAACAGGTCATGGCAAGGGCATAGCAGAGGGCAAGCAGGCTGGCTTGGGCTTTCAGACTCTTCCTCTCCACCTGCTGCACGTGGGGACAGGGAGCACCCAGTGCCACTCACCGTCACCAGCCACCTCCTCTCCTGCTGGCAGCACAAGGCAGGGCTCAGCAAATCGAACATCCTCTGCAGGAAACCAGCTCAGGGATGGAACACGAGTGGTCCCCAAGGCCCAGCTGCATTTCCAGCTCTTGGCATGGTTAGAGCACAGCACAACAGCCAAGAGCTCCCTGACTTTGGAAGCCCAGGTCTCATGCAGTAAATCCCTTCCCTTTTTGCAAACATGAGACACAGGACAGAGCTTATGATCCAGATGACAGCAGAACTCCCAACACTTAGCAAAACCTCTGCGTCCCCAGGATACAGCTCCAAAACACCACACTGACGAGTTGTGAACTAGGAAACTTCATCAGGCTTTAATTTACTGTCAGCAGCACACGTCCTGTTCCTTTGCTGCAGCTTGCTTCCTCAAATACATAACTCACATGAGATTTGCATGCCCCCAGGGATGGACTCCAAGGAAACACTCACCGACTCCGTGCAAACATCGCTGTTCTCAATAACATTGGCATCCCCAGCAGCCTTTCCAATTTCTCTCTCAAGAGATGCCAAGGACTCCTGGGCCTGTAGGGGGAACACAGAGAAGACAACAACTAGCAAAGGCTGAAAAGGCAAATTCCTCTCTCTCCACAAGCACTAGAGGCAGAAGAAATCATTGTTCTGGGAGGAAATCTGTTTTATGCCAGACTCACCCAGGGGACCAACGCATTTTTCCCTGAGATTGATGTGTCTACTTACAATCTGCATGTTGCATGTCAGCCTGCCTACACTGGAAAGCTATTCTAGGGGGATGCTTTAATAGCCTCACAGCAAGTTATCAGGTAAAAACTGCACAGCTTTTTTTTTCTCCATATGAGAGTGTAGCACAGGGAGGTCTCCCAAATCCTGATTGCAAATCTGCATTTATTCAGATCTGCACAAACCAGGGATAGCAGCACAGCTCACTTCAGAGCAGTTGGAAGTTGACATATGAGCAAAGTGCTGCAAACACCTTATCTCAACAAGGCTCCTTTCATCTTTCCACCCTTTCCCAGTGCTTCTGTGACCATTCATCCCTGTCCCTGGACAAGGGCTGCCTCCTATCCCAGCCATAGCTCTCCCTCAGCATCCACTCCTTCCCATCCTGCAGGGATGGAACCCAACCTGACCTCCTCCTCACCTCCCTCTTTCTGCCACCTTTCCTTCTTGAGCTACATTGCTGACTTGCTGTTTCAGCTTCTGCTTTGGATGAAAACAGTTCAGCCTCAGGGATCACCTTTCAAGGCAGGCAAAATGCCACCAAGGCCAGAACCAATCTAGTCAGCAAGTCCATTTATCCAGCACCGACAGGTCCTGGAGTAACCCAAGAGAGACCAGCTCTAGAAGGCATCTAAAAGTTGCTGTTAAAACCAAAGCACTAGCAACCTGTCTTACTAAAACCACCCAACCAGACCCATGCTTCACACGTTGCTTCCAACACTTATACGCTGTGCTCATGGCCAAGAAAACAGCATTGCTGACGGAACAAGGAGGCGTTAAATGATTTGGAGTCAGGCCACAGCAACTCTGCAGATTCTTGTCTATGTTTATCAGTCCTCCCGTGATAGGTATTCTCTGAGATCTCTCCAACTTGAAGATATCCCTCTAAGCAGCCACTGAGGAACAGCAGAGGTAACTCGCCTGCCTCATCACGGCTGAGTAGAGCTAACTGTAAAGACCTGCCTGAGGTTAGAGCCAATTTGTAATCCCTTGTAGGCAGGCTGGCCACCTTGTAACCCAACCTGCAACCACTGCTTGAGAATGGATTTAAACATTCCAGTATGCAGTGACATGGAGATCCAGGCATTCATTTTTGTTTCTTGCTTTATTTAAGGAATGCTCAGCCAGCCCTAAATCATCACTTATTCTCATTGGCACAAGATTATCGTGAACGTGAGATGCTTTCAAGAAGGATAATTAAACAGAGCTGGTTGAGGCATTTTATTATTTGGGGTAGACAAGTATCTCGCATCAGCTCTTCCATCCACAGCCCCAGTCACCTGGGGCACCAGTAAGTGGAGCAAAAACCCCACAGGGAACCTCATTCTCTAGCACTGCTAAACCAGGACCACTAAATCATGACAGCTTCTACTATGTTTAAATCTGTGACTGTTAAAAGACTGTGTTTACCTTGGGCAAGTCACCAGCAACCTTCTGCCTCTCATTTTGATCAATTTTGAGTTTTGATAGTGTTTCATTTAACTGTGTTTTCAGCTGTAAAACAGTAAAAAAAGAAGATGAGTTCCCCCCCTGCCCGCTTTAATCCATCTCCCTTGGGGATTAACCCAGCACACACTGACTGCAGAGGGACTACAATTATTAACAATTACACACACTGGATTAGTCAACAGGTATAATGAGGTTTACAAGGACAGTCAAGGAGGAGACAGACCCCATCTGTAAAAGTAAATGTAAAGAATGGAAACTACAGAAAAAAACACAGGGTTAGCATCAACTTGATTACAAGGGCTTTCAACTTTTAAACTGTATTGCCAAAAAGAATATAAGCAATTCTGAATATTCTTAAGCCTCTCTAGCATTCCTATCAAAAGTCAATTCAGACTTCAGCTTAATTCACAACAAATATGGAAAAAATGTAAACCGTCATCTTCCTAATTCAGGCCAAATAGTCACTTTACTGCTGAATAAACTAAAAATTCTACTTGTCATCTTAATAAAGTGCCATTTATTACAACGTTGACTTAACCAGTCTGTTAATGTCACATCAAGGAATGAATCACTGACAGGGATATATTAAATTGTCGATTGTGCTTAGACTCAATCTAAAAAGTGAAACTATTTCAGTCAAGAGGGGTGAATCTTTTCTACTGGCTGCCCTTAAAATAGAGCCTTCCAAAGAAAGGATATAAACATTTTTTAAGAATATTTTGATGGCTCTTCAACATAGCACACAGAACCAGCCACAGCACTTAAAACTCAAGCCCCAAATAAGAATGCTAACAAGAAGCTTGAGTACCAATTTTGTTGGATTTGTGACTCTGAAGAGTGCCTCGCTGATGTTCACTATTCCTTTCAAGCTGCTTGGGAACCAGCAGGGGATTAAAGAAATGAACAATAAGCTACTCAGAGTGCTGATTTCCCACTAATTCCACCCCCTGCATTATATTTGCCTTGGACTTGGAAGGTTTCCCTCGTTGCAGCACCTGGGCTGGTGCATGCTGTTTTTCTACAGCTCGGAAGCACTGGCGGGCTCCTCTGCAGCTCTGTCTGCTCTCCCCACTCAACTTAAAAGTCAGAGGGAAATTCTGAAACGCCATCACTTCCCTTCCTCAGCCTCCTGCCTATTACAAAAGCAGTCTGTAAACTTGCCAGCATTCCCAAGCATCCTGCATGCTCCTGCTCCTACCAGCACAGCACCGTTGGACTGTGGAGTCAAGCTGCCCTGCTGGGGAGCTCAGCTTTTCAGGCTTTTGTTGTTGGAGACATAATAGAGCATTGCCTCTTGCATTCGAGAGGTTGGCACTTGCTGATTAACTCCAAGACACGCGTTCAATTCCCATTTCCCTTGCTTTCAAAACAAGAGGCTTCCGTTGCTGAGGCAGGACGCTAATCAATGCTATACTAGGCTTGCCAGGCACACTGAAAAATACTCACAATTGACCCAAGTTTAAATCAACTATTTTAATGCAGTTACATTAGTGGTGGTTCCCTGGCAAGCCCAGTAGTTCGGCCAGCAGTGACAGGTTGTCAACAACCAAACAACAAAGGGTGGAAAAAAAAAAAAAAAAAAAAAAAAAAAAAAAAAAAAAAAAAAAAAGCCTTCCCTCATTCTGGTTCAAAACCATGAAGCAAGCTTGACTCACACAAGTAGAGGAAAGACCAGATTGCTCCTACAGCCTCAAAAAAACCCATATTATTCTGGAAACATGAGAATTGAAAGGACTCGGACTGCAAAATCATGCATCTTTGGGGCTGTAGATCTGGCAACACATAATTCAGCTGCTTCTCGAGAAGCTTGCTTTAGGAACTTTAAATGCTAAAGAGCATAACCAGCCAAAACACACCCTGTGTGGTGCATGCCACAACCCAGAGCAGCCGTTCTGCCACCTCAGGATGCCGACTGCTCAGTGGCTGCACGCTCGGAACAAACCTAATGTTGTTTTGGCTGATTTCTGTATGTACAAAGCAGCACAGAAGAGGCTCTCTGCTGCCAGGCTTACACGGACATCAAAGTTGTATCCTCAAAAGCTTTGAGAGCCCAGAGGATAATCCTCAAATTGAGCTGATGAGAGCACAACTTCTATTGCCCCAAGGACATTATATTTGCAGCTACACTTGTCTACACTGTAGAAAACATTGGTTTTGAAGAAGTTTCAGGGATGAAAGTCCTAAAGACTTTGGGAAAAAAAACCTCAAGGACCAGACATGCTATTGTTAGGAGCAGAGAGAGACAAATTGTAAAAGTCAGACTACATAAATGATTGCAATGGACAAAAATATCAAGCTGAAGAGGTTAGCAGAACAGACAGGATTTGAAATAAGTCTCCGCTTTGTAAGTATGCTGGGAGCCTGGTGTGTGCCCAGCGGAGAACAAGCTTCTTACCAAATTTAACTCTTCATTCTGTCTTACTGCTTCAGAATATGAATCATCAAGTTTTTTCTGCAATTCAGTCAACAGATCTTTGAGCTGAAATGAAGTTTAGAGTTTTAGGATTTGTCTCCTTAGGATGCCCACCTTTTTTCTGCTCTGTTATTAGCGTGTCAGCCTACCCTAAGGTCACAGGCATTCAAACCCCTCAGCCATAGGGGCTAAGCACTGATTAGTTTGCCAGTTGGCTGGTAACCAAAAGAAAAAGGACAGTTTGGTCAATTATGTTTACCTCTCTGACTTCTGAAACATAAGTAGATCGTTCTATTTCTGCCTTTTCTAGTTCACTTTCCAAATGTTCTCTCTCTTTTTTAAGCTAGAAACAGAAAAACAGAGTTAAAAAGACATTTTCAAAGTCTTTACCTTACAATATCATATCTTAATTTATTATTAGCTACAAGTTTGCATCAAATACTCCATGACATTTAGAGAGCATTTCAAACCTGGCAATCGCACAACGCACAGATTTAAACTGTTACACTTCAAAAGTAACATGATTTTTGAACATAAAAGAATCAAGTCCAAGATCATCAAAAAGCAGATACATCAAAGTAAACTGCTTGGCCTCCCAAACAAAAGGCCTCACTTTGCAGAGCCTCAGCCCCCAGTGGACAAGTAGTGAAATGTTAATAAATAAATAAATAAATAAACTGAAAAAGAAACTTCCTAGGGCTCAGCTTTATCCACCTGCTTCTTGAAACACACCAACCAAAGTTTCAACTAAACTACAACCCAAACTGTGGTACATGCAAGACAGCGGTCCCAATATGTACAAATTGTAAAACATGTTTTAAATTTGTGTTCTGAGTTTCAAAGGAAAGAAACATCTGTACTTACAGTTTCAACTTCTTTGATTTCTTCCTTTAACCTCTCCATCTCATGCTCCAAAGGAATGACCGAAGAGCGTAACTGCAGTTTAAGGAAGAAAAATACATCATTTAATGAGATTGGTCTAAGTCAAACTCTCCAAATGCACATAGACTTATTTCTATGCCTTAAAAACATTAAGCACAACAAAATCACAGTGCCTGCAAATAAAACAAGACCTTCAAGTAACTCCATATATTAAGTCTTCATTATAACATGCTCACATCTCTTCTGCCTTTCCACCAATATAGAGTTCTTGAACATTTATTGGGAGCTAGATGACAACTATTTGGCACACAAGGACTAAGCTACTGGTCTGTTATTTGCAGCAAGGGAAATATCCTTTATAGTCACTTTACAGTGAAGATAGTCTGCATTCACAAGCTATGCATAGCTAAACCCAGCATATTTAGCCACATTAGAGACTGCATAAGCGTAGCAGATGGTAGCACATCTATAGCTCAAGAGCTGACAGCTTGTTATAAAGCTCCTCAAAACAAAAGGTTTTTAATTCACCTATATGTTTGTTTCAGGCTCATACCCTGGCACCCAAATTTGCAAAGCAGAATTAGTTAAGAAATTTCTTTCAAAACAAACAAACAAATCACTTTGACCTACTTTAATGCCAGACTGGGAAAGAAACATAAAAGGCTTTTCTCCTGCCACTTTTGCTAACAACAGAGCCTTCCCAAAAAGAAAAGCTCTGCGGGCAATTTCAAGTGTAATTAGTTGACCATAATGGATTTTAAGTGCTAGTTTAGCATCTTCAAAAAACTGCTTATGATTATAGAATATTTAAACCTTTCTGCAAAACAGCCTTTATCTCTTCACTCTCTTCACAAATTGACTTTTTAAAAAGGGCTGACTACCAAACACAGTTTGAGTTGCCAGGATCAGAAACATTTGTACTCCTGGGCACATTAGTGAATCACACCTATTTTCCTGCCTCTTGGACCTCCTATCCCACCTGGCATTATTATTATTATCATGCGCTATTTGCCTGCTTCCTGCATCACCTGCAGAAGGGTGTGCCAAGGACTTAACAGACCAGTTAAAGACCTCACACCCGTGCTGCTTGTTCTCACTTCTCCAAAGAGGGCAGCTGAACATACCCACAAATCCAAACATAACCATTCCCTCACTTCTTAGGGTTTTTTTTTTTTTAATAGAAAGATGTCTCTCAAAAAAAGAGAAAAAAAACACTGCTCAGCATGAAACCAAGCATCTCAGCACAAAGTCCAACTGTCACAAAAATGGCTATTTTACCCATTGCTGATTGACTTCACTTTTTCATCTGCTCAAACACCCTCTGACCTCAAGCAGAGGTCACCTGGCCATCCCAAAAGACACTTCTTCAGCAATACCTGCTTCAGTTCCTTTTGCGACTCTTCGACTTTTATCTTCCATTTACTCTCTTCCTCTTCCACGCTCCTCTGTAGCCTTTGCAAAATCCCCTCCTAGGAAGAGGGCGAGAACATGGAGAGTTTGAGCACTGCATCAGGAGGGAGGCAGCCCCGCAGAGCCCAAGCGGGCACACGGGTCACTTACTGTCTCTGCCAGGACTGACTTGTACTTCTCACAGTCCCTTGTGGAGAAGGCTTTGGCACTCACCACGAGTTAAACCACCTTCATATTAAAGTGCTGCTCACTCTGATTTGTGGAGTGAGCCTCAGCATTCGAGTGACCCTCGACAGTCCATGCTCTAAAATTCATTAATTACAGGTTCTAGTCCAATGAGGGCTTCCGACTTTATAGGATATTGTCTTCATCTTACCGACTTTGCCCCTGGCTTTAATTCCACTCTTACTGGTTCTGCCGATTCTCCTTTTCCATGTTTTGCATTTGCCCAGACTAAAGGGTTCACTGTACTCATGCTGTCCAAGGAGGTAGCTTCAACTTGATTTTCCTTATCTTCAGTGTCTTTCATCTCTGATAATTCCTGCAACATATATATCTGTGCTTCCCAAGCATTGTTTTGCAGTATATGTACTTGAACCTTGTTTTGATCAAAAGTTATTTGTGCTCCAAATTTATTTATCAAGTCCCATCGGCAGTAGGAGGCATTCTGGCATATATAAAAATTCACATGTGAATATCTCACTCCCAATTTCACATTTTATTGGTTAAAAAAAAGGTCTTGACCTCTCACCTTCCTTGGACACCAATTACTGACATAGAGAGTTTACTCACTGGTCCTTTACAACTATTTAATACCAAATATGCTGCTTCAGTATCTACTAAAAATTTAATTACTTCATCCTCCAACTTGACTGAAACCAGGGGTTCAGTTGGGAAATCCAATTTCTCAGCCCCTGGTCCCCGTCCATCCGAATTCTCTGTACCAATCATAAGCAAATCTGCTTCCTGTACAGATGCAGATGAGGATTCCCAATTCTTTGATTACCACTTTAGGCACTCATTTTTCCAGTGTCCCTTCTCCCTCCAAACTGTAGATCGGTGTCTCTCTAGTGAAATTCTATTCCCTGGATTGCCTCCTGTTCTGTTTTTTCACCCCCATCCTCATTCCCTCAGAAAACTTCTTCCTCGAGAGGATGTTTGCACCTGAGCAAATGCAGCTGCCAAGATTGCAGTGTTATGCTTGTTCTCTACTTCTCTATTATTATATACCTTATATTCAATCCCTATTAATGGAGATATTGACATTCCAAGCATACCATCCACTTTCTGAAGTATTTCCTTCTATCTGGTGCTGATTGTCCCAGAAATAATGTAGTAAAAATTATCTTGTTAGTTTCATCTTCAGGATCCAAGTCTGTTCATTTTTGAGCAGTCTCACAAAACTGCTCATAAAAAGCAGAGAGATCCTCAGCCTTACCCTGTACAACTTGATATAGTTTTGCAACAGGTCTAGGCATTCCATGCTTTATTCCATGTAATATTAATTGTGGATACTGTTTAATCATTAACCTACGCACCCCTGTATTTGATCTCAATCTGCTTCTTGGACCAGCCTAAAATGTCCCAGTCTGTCCCCAGTATTTTATCTCTCATTTTCCTCTTGAGCTTTATCCAATAGCATTTGATTTTCCTTGGGTGCAAGTAAAGTATTCAGAAGCACTTGTAAGTAGCTGACTTCTTCCATTTCATTAAATCTGCATTTGAAAAAGGAACTTTTACATATACAGGCATTCCCTCTGCTCCCACTGCCTGACGCAGTAGAGCCTGAATCACAGTGTTCTGTTGTGCTCTAGTCCTGCCTGCAATTGGACTCGATACATCACTACCTTTATCATCAATTCCCCTCTTTCTCCTAACTAATAATTGCACATCCTCTTCGTCATCATCCACTTATGGATGTGGATCACCTTTTTGCCCTCCATCATTGTTAACACATTCAAATCAGATAGCAAAAATCACATTTCCTTCTAACAAACATCTTCAAATTAGATATCAAAAATTTATATTTCTTTCTTTTTTCATGATCATCTCAGAGAAAAAAAATCTATATAAGGGATTTCATCCCACTTATCCACTTATCCTGCCTCCTGCAAAACAACGTGTTACAAAATTGTATTATATCTTAAAGTTCCATTCTTTGGCCTCTTTTCTCGATCTTCCAGAGTGTATATAATGATTACAATACTCCACAAGTTGTTTCCAAGTTAGGGGTCTCACCCTACCTTTTCCCAATGTTTTAGAATATATCCCAGAGGAGATCTTTTTAAGATCCCTCCTTTCAGGGAAAATGAAATTATGCTGAAATGAAATTATGCTGACGCATTGTGGGTCTACCCTCCCCCCTTCCTTTTTTATAGCAATTACCGAATACAAAGTTCAGATGAGAACACCTGATACGGGAATACCTGATGCCATTCTGAATTTCAAGATGCCACAATCAACCAATCACTGAATACAAAATCCAGATGAGAATACCCGAAACCATTCCGAGTTTCAACACCACAGTTATTCAGCAGTATTGGTCTTAAGCCTTTTGCTGCAGCTACCTTGAAGCCCTGCCTTGAGGAGCTTTTGCTTTGTCTAACGGCAGGCACCCTTCGGGTGGGGCCCTGTTTTGGCCCCATTACCCAATTTCAGATGGTTTATTGAAGATACGGTGGTACCTATCTTCGTCTTCAACCAATGTTTGCTGTTTTGTCCGTACTCTCTCATGATGTACCAGCAATAGCAGCAAAAATTATGTCCTTGAGTACATTCTTGTCTGGGGCTTCTCGTAACAATACTATTCATGAACTTGAGTAATTGTTTTGAAGGCAGTCGGACTTATAGTCAGCAGACTGTTCGTGAAACCAGTGCAACCAGAGTCGGGCCTATAGCTACCACAGTATTTGGTACCCCTATTAAGAGATGAGTCCAGTCGCCCCTAGTCCCTCCAGCTTCTGAGGATCGGCTGGAATGCTAGGGGATTCAGCTCTTGCCAAATTTGCCCCCCCCCTTCAAACTGCAACAACTATATATATATAGTATATACACTGGTGTGTAGTATATATACTGGACTGCAAGAATTTAGAACAAGTCATACTGGCGCAAGTGCAGCAGAGGGCTACAGGATGGAGCACATGATGTACAAGGAGATGCTGAGAGAACTAGGTTTGTTCAACCTTAAGAAGAGAAGGCTAAGGGGAATTCTTATTGCTGTTTTTACCTACCTGATGGGAGCACATAGAGAAGACAGTCAGACTCTTCTTGGAGGTGCACAGTGATAACATGAGAGCAACAAACACAAGCTTCAACATAGGAAGTTCTTATTAGACATAAGGAAACCCTTTTCATCATGGTTGTGGTCAAATATTGCAACACAGAGAACATTCTTGTAGATGTTCAAAACTCTGCTTCAAGGCCCTGAACAACCCATTCTAACTTGGCCCTATTTTAAGCAGGAAATCAAATATTTAGTCATTTTGGTCACTGAGACAATTTTATTTACAAATAATATTGAAGGCTTGAAGTATATCTTCATCGGAAGCAATCTGGGATAGAGTGATGGTGATGTCACTTGTTGACAGGTGCCATTAGAATAGACATGCATAATATTGATGCTGTAACTTCTAAGGGCAAAATCTGAGGGGGAGAAGATGACCATAAGACCAGCAAACACAGAGCATGAAGAGTTTACATTTGAGCTATTGAGAGCTAACAGCATGCTAGGAACTTGAGAGTAGAACCAAAGGACTTAGTCCTCCTAAAATCAAGGAAACTGTGTCTCATACATTTCAGAAAAAGATTCTGAGTCAGTACAGGAAAGGGTATGAAATCCTACATAAAATCTGGAGTTTCCTCATTAAAATCAACATTTAATGCTTCATTAAAGAAGCTAATAACTGATTAGTCCAGGTTAGTGGAAAAAAGCACTCTTTTTGATAATTAATCAGCAATAGTTCTGGCAACAGTACAGCTACAAACATGATGAAAATCAAGAGACATTTCTAAAGACATGTTGCTATCTGCTTAAGATTTTATCTGTTGTTGATGCTTATGAGAAGAAGTAGTATAATTCTTTCTCTGTAGAAGCATCTTGGTTGCTCAGGTCATGTCTTAACCGTCTTGCCTGAGCTATGTGGTAGGTATGCTGTGACTGGCCTTGCAACTTGAAAATCCTGCTTTTGCCTTGCTGATCTGACTACTTGTCTTGATTTGACCTGCCTCATCACTAAAGACTTGTCTGGCAATCACTGGACTGGCTGACCCTGGTTACCATAACCAGTCTTGCTTGTCTCTTCTTGTTTTTTCATTGTGGGACTGTGCCCCTTGTCTGTGAAATTGTCCCTGCCTGCCTTGCTGTCACCCTTGGCTCCCCACTCTCCTCCTTTTGCAAAGCAGCATACTTTTGTTGCTCACTGAAAAACTACCAGGTAAGGCCAAAAGAAAGATCTCTATGTATCCAGCAGATTTCACACTAGAGTCTAATTTCATCTCCCAACTAGAAGCACTGTCCTGGAGCTACCTAGAAGATCTGATTGCTCACTGCCCTGCCCTTTAGATGGGTGTTTATACTAGTAAAGGCTGCATTCCACTGTCGCTTTCAGTAGCTGTAGAGATTTACTCAAGACCCAGGGCATCAAAGAACAAGACCCTAAGGAAATGGCTTTCCAACCTTCTGTAGAATTACTGCAGTAACAAGCATCATCTGATCTTTCCAGTCTAAAGCCTTCACACTATGAACAAAGCTTGCTTTCCTTTCATTGGATAATGTCACCTCATCTTCAGATATTTTCTAGAGAAAAGCAAACTGGAAAATGCACACTTAAAAAAAAATCCATATACTGCTGGCAAGTCAGTTTTCCTATTGTGACTAAAAGGTGAGCAAGAGAGGGCCAGATACTGGCAGAGAGGGAAACTCAAGTTTCATAAGGAGTTAAACAGGATAGATTTAATAAAGGACTTATACTTCAAGCTGCATGGGGAGCCCTGGGATTTAAGGGCCCCTTACATTTACCAGAACTACTTCCTTATCTCAGCTGTGCTAACCTTGAGAAACTAGTGTCTGGGAAGCAGCTAGACATTGTTGGCAAAATGTAATATGCATGTCTGGCCCCAATGGGAATTTGGTCAGTGTGTAAAGAGCACATGCTGGGCCTGCTACCATATACTTGCCAGTCACTGACTCCTCATCAAATCTTCTGCAGGTGTTCTCATGACACCTATGAAGTAAAAGGGTAGCAAAATAGTGATATTCATAGAATCATTTGCTGAATTTGAAAGGGACCTCAGGACATCATCTAGTCCAACCTCAAAGTAGGAACCACGTTGAATTGAGACCAGATGCTCAGGGATTTGTCCAGTCAGGTCTTGAACATCTTCAAAGATGAAAATTCCACATCCTCATAGTGATTTTTTTTTCCCTTCTATGCAGTCAGAGCCTTCCAATTCCCTCAGCCTCTCCTCATAGGGTGTTTGCTCCAGGCCTTTGACCATCTTGGTGGCCCTCACTGAACTTATTCCAGTTTATCAACATCCTTGTTGTACTAGGGGGGAGCAAAACTGGATGCAGTATTCTAGAGGAGGTCTAACAAGTGCTGAGAGGAATAAGTACTTCTCTCAATCTACTGGCTATGCTCCTGTTAATACAGCCCAGGATGCTACTGGCTGTAGAGGGATGGCTAGAGAGCCGCGTACATGGCTGCCCAGCAGGCCTGCTCAATTCCAGCCTTCAGGTTTCAGTGAAAGAACAAAGGGAGTGCTAACTAGGAGATAAGAAAGTAGACCAAGGTCAGAGGGAATAAAAGAGCTGTTGAACTAAAAGGATGAGCTAAACAAGTAAGGGGGGCTGTAAGGGTCTTAGTTAGATCATTGTCTACCAATTAGGAGCCTGTGTAATTACATCACTAACCGTTAGAATCATATAAATGTACTGCATGTAAGCTAATATACGAAGTCAGTTCCAGCTTCTATGAAGTTCATGTCTGGCATTCCTGACCCGCTCCAAGCTGCAACAACTGGCCTTTTTTGCTGCCAGGGTACACTGCTGGCTCATGTTCAGCTTGTCTGCCAAGACCCTCCAGGCCCTTCTCGGCAGAGTTTCTCTCCAGAAAGTCTGAACTCAGTCTGTATTGTTGCCAGGGGTTCTTGCTTCCTAGGTGCAGGACTTGGCATTTGTCCTTGTTGAATTTTATAAGGTTCCTATTGGCCTATTCCTCCAGCCTGTCCAGGTCTCTCTGTATGGCAGTCATTTCTTAAAGCATATCAGTGGCACTCCCAAGGTTAGTGTTATCTTCAAATTTCATCAAGTGGATTCTGTCTCCTCCTCTGGGTTATTGATAAAGAAATTAAACAGGACAGGTCCAAGGATAGACCCCCTGAGAAACTCCACTTTTAACTGGCTTCCAGGTAGATGAGAAACCATTAATCACTACCCTTTGAGACCAATGATGCAGCCAGTTTTTCACCCATCAAGTAGTCTATCCATCCAGATTATAACATACCATATTGGATACAAAGATGCTGTGCGACACTGTGCTGAAAGCCTTGCTAAAGTCAAGGTAGACAACATCCATCATACCATCATATTGGCCAAGCATGAGTGCCCCTTGTTAAATCCATGCTGGCTATTCTCAGTCACCTTCTCCTCCTTCATGTGCCCAGAAATGTGGTCCAAGAGGTCAAGTTCCATGATTTCCCCAGGGACTGAAGTGAGGCTGACTGGCATGTAGTTCCCCTGATTGTTCCAGATCCTCTGGATCCTCTTTCTAGCTCTTTTTGAAGCTGGGTGCAACATCTTGCACAGGGGTGCAAGGAGCAGGGGGGGAGGAGTGGAAACCAACAGGCCTTAATGGAAGCAAAAGAGGATCCAACTTGATGTAAGGAGAAACTTTTTCACCATGAGGACATTCGAGTAGTGGGACAGGGGTCCAGAGAGGCTGTGCAGCCTTCTTCCTTGAAGGTTTTTAAGATCAGACTGGACAAAGCTCTAAGCAACCTGGTCTGATCTCAGAGCTGATCCTGCTTTGAGCAGGGGATTGGGCTAGAGACCTCCTGAAGTCCTTTCCAACTTGAATTATCCTGTGCTCCTTAAGCACAGGGGGATTAAACTTTAAGGGAATTAAACTTTAAAATATGGTTGTGTTTGAGGCAGAATTCAGCCATCAGGAGTGCAGAATATCCAATTAACAGGTAACAAAGAAGAATCTACGGACTTGGCCCAGAGAATGTTACCTGACAAAGTAAACAGGCTTGATCCTTGGCCTATTAGCTAGCAGATACATTTTCTAAGCCTTGCTCCCCTTTCTCAGCAGCTTCAAGTTTGAATAACCAACTTGCTTTGCACTGAAAGATGCAGAGTGAAGCTGCCTAGTGTCAGGGATTACAGCTGGTCTGTGGAATCCATGGCTCCCTTAGCAGAGAACATTAACCTTGAAAAGATTAGAGTGTATCTATGAGACGGAGTTCACATGGAGACAGCAGAAAGTTATTAACAAGTTTAAGGAGGTTTTGGCCATGGAGCAGAAACTGGCCAAGCTAAGAATCGTCCAATCATAACTCTGTTACTAGCTACTGTCCTTTGTAGTCCTCACCAATAAGCAGCAGCTACGACGAGGAGAGCTCCGTATAAATAATGTACTTGGAAAACAATAAAGCGTAGTTTGCGTTGCATCTACCCCAGTTGTTTGTGTTTTTGGCCGCCACGACTGAAACAACTGGTGACCCCGATGTGATAATAAGAAGTGGACCGCCTGGCAACTGGCGGTGGTGGCGGATCCCGGCGAAACTTGAGAGCAGCAGGGAAGCTGCCTGGTCCGGACCTGTGATTTGACTCCTTGTGAAGGTGAGCCGCGGG